>CAWUDS030006658.1:0-124974 GCA_963859935.3 Lathyrus sativus
TTTGGTGAAGAAAGGGATGAAAATGGTGGAAATGGGGATTGAATCCCGTATTTGATGATGATACGGTGTGGCGCCCGCCATAGGGCCTATGGCGCCCGCCACAAGGCCAATTCCTGGGCCTTGTGGTTTTGGATCCTCCTTTGGGCCTTCCTTGCACCTTTGTCTTCCGGGGGGTCTGAATAGCGTTTTCTTCTTCTTTTCAAGGCATTGGCTTGCATATTTTTGTCTTATATATTTTTTTTCTTTGCACGACAAAAATAAAATAATTAAAAATCAAAAAAGAAAAAGAAAAATAAAAATTAGTGCATAATATGTATATATATAAGGAATTCAAAGTGCATGAAAATATAAAATTGGAAATGCGATAAATAAAAGGAAGTTAAATACTAGGGTAGTGCTGTCAGGGTGGAATGAGTCATGTGGTAGGTTTCTTATCCTGGCTTGATCCACGAATCTCAGCTATCTCCCTCCGAAGCTCGTCGATCGCCTGATGTAGAGCATCGGTCTCTGAGGCATGAGTGAGATCAGAAACCTGCATCTGTAACTCTAAGTCTGCCACTTCCTGCTTGAGCAGGGCAGTCTCCTTGCGGAGCTCATAAATCTGTGTTTGTAGGTCGGGTGGCTGCAGAGACATATTGTTAGACATAACAGTGATTCGGGGAGTAAGAGGTGTAGGAGTGTACTCAGCGGCGGGAGGCGATTTCGGCTCTTCGACAGTCTCTCCATAACCCTCTAGAGCATAACTCCAGTTGGCAGGATCATGGACACTGGTCATCAGCGGATCTGGTAATGTAAAGTAGTGTATCGCTTCACCGTCGATCAGCAATCTAAACATGTTGGGCTCAAAAGAAGCCCTCCTCATCAGTCCTCTATCAAGACAAAAATCAATATCCAGTGTGGTGTAGCGGCAGAAGGTCCTGAGGTGCAATAGCTTGCGAGACAAACCCAATGCAGTAGCAATCTGTGTAACAATCCCACCGACATGGATGATTCCTACTGATGATCTGGCAACACTAGCAAGGCCCTTCAGTAGAAAGTTGCCACAAGCAACAGGGCGAGACTGAGTCGCACAAAACAGTAGGAAAATCTCCTCTTCACTTAGCAGTGTCTCTGTATCTGGAAAACCTAGGAAAGAATGTGCTAGAATCATCTGGAAGTACCTCAATGCAGGGTTGTGGATTACCTGAGAAAACTGGGTAGAAGGATCTTGGCTCCCTCCGCCTGATATTTTAGTCCAAAACTTTTCCACTTCTCTGCTCATAAAATACCCCATCGGAGTCTCTGGAATAGCATCAGGAGTAGTCTGGAAACCTAGTAAATCACCAAACCCTTTGTGAGAGAATGAGTAGTCAATCCCGAACAACCTGAAAACAGCGAGTCCATCGGGTCCAGCCCAAGGGTCATGATGAAACGAGCTGAGGAACTCAAGAGTCAAGTTCCTATAAGTGTTGTTCCTGTCGTCAAACTGGTCCCACTGGAGTCGATGGCATAAAAATCTGACGCTTGGCTCTATCCCCAAGGCATCCATGCAGTCATGGTCAGGGTACCTGGTAGGAGCCATAGGGCGTCTCATGTGAACATAGTAACGCTCTCTCTGTGCATCATCTCTAAAGGCCACGTGCATGTCATCAGGGTTCTGCATTCTGTACAAGGTTAGCAAACAAGTCCTGAAAGCACATAAAACATTCAATCGTGAGTCCTGACATAAAAATAAACAAATTAAAATAAAGTAAAAATAAAAAATAAAAAGTACAAAAGTAAGAAAAACCATGGGTTGCCTCCCATGCAGCGCTTGTTTAACGTCATTAGCTCGACGACCGATATTTAAACATCATTGGAAGGATATGGTGGATCACTCAGAGTATGACAGGTGTATGTTGTTGGAATGTCACCTCCTTCGTAGGGCTTCAACCTCTGTCCATTGACTATGAACGGTTTACATGTTTGGTTCTTGATTTCAATAGCACCGGATCTCAGGATCTTAGATACTTCGAAAGGGCCAGTCCATCTCGAACGGAGTTTACCTGGAAATAGTCGTAACCTAGAATCGAACAGGAGAACAGGATCGCCTATTTTGAAGTCTCTTCTTATGATTCTTTTGTCATGCCAAGCTTTTGTTCTTTCTTTGTATATGATGGCATTTTCGTAGGCAGATTGTCTGAGCTCTTCTAATTTGTGGATGTCAAGGATACGTTTCTCACCAGCTGTCAAGTAATCCAAATTCAAAGTTTTGATGGCCCAATAGGCCTTATGCTCCAACTCAAATGGTAAGTGACATGATTTTCCATAGACCAGTTGATAAGGGGTTGTTCCTATAGGAGTTTTGAAAGCGGTTCTATAGGCCCATAATGCTTCTTGAAGTTTCTGCGACCAATCTTTTCTAGATATAGAGACAGTCTTCTCGAGGATTTGTTTTATCTCCCTATTAGATACTTCCACTTTTCCATTGGTCTGTGGGTGGTATGGTGTTGCTACTCTATGCTTAACTCCATACTTGCTTAAGAGTTTATCAAATATTCTCGATATGAAGTGTGATCCTCCATCACTTATGACTAAACGGGGTGTTCCAAACCTGGGAAATATATAATTCTTGAATAATTTGGTGACTACTCTGGTGTCGTTTGTGGGTGCGGCGATAGCTTCAATCCATTTAGACACGTAGTCAACAGCTACCAATATGTACTGATTTCTAAAAGATGGTGGGAACGGTCCCATAAAGTCTATACCCCATACGTCGAAGAGTTCTACTTCTTGGATATTTCTTAACGGCATTTCATTACGTCTTGAAATATTTCCTGTGCGTTGGCATCTGTCACACTTGACAATGAAAGCATGGACATCACGCCACATAGTAGGCCAGAATAGGCCAGCTTGAAGAATCTTGGCGTAGGTCTTAGATGTGCTTGCATGTCCACCATAGGGTGCAGAGTGACAATGCTCAATTATATTATTTACCTCTTCTTCTGGAACACAACGGCGGAAAATGCCATCTTTACCTCTCTTGAAAAGAAGTGGATCGTCCCAATAGAAGTTTCTCACATCACTATAGAACTTCTTCTTCTGGTGGTAGTTTAGATCAGGGGGTATGATGTCAGCGGCTAGGTAATTAACAAAATCTGCATACCAAGGTACATTGCTTATAGCTAAGGATTTATGAAATTGCTCATGAGGGTCTGGGTTATCATCTTCAATGGTTTCTAGTTGGGCTATCAGTCTATCGTAGGCAAAATCGTCATTTATGGGTACTGGATCAGGTTTCAGGTATTCTAGCCTAGATAGGTGATCAGCTACCACATTATCAGTGCCTTTCTTGTCACGGATATCCAAATCAAACTCTTGTAATAATAGAATCCATCGAAGTAACTTAGGCTTGGCATCCTTTTTGCTTAGTAAGTAACGAATGGCAGCATGGTCGGTGTAAACTATAATCTCGGCTCCTACTAGATAAGATCTAAATTTGTCTATTGCAAAAACTACAGCTAGGAGCTCTTTTTCGGTTGTTGCGTAGTTGAGCTGTGCAGCGTCTAGGGTTCTACTGGCATAATAAATCACATGTAACTTCTTATCTTTTCTCTGACCTAGAACGGCTCCAACAGCGTAATCACTGGCGTCACACATTATCTCAAACGGTTCCGACCAATCAGGGGGTTTCATTATAGGTGCTGAAATCAGAGCTTGCTTCAGAAGATTAAATGCTCCAGTACATTTTTCATCGAAGATGAACTCAGCATCTTTCATTAAAAGACCAGTTAAGGGCTTTGTTATTTTGGAGAAATCCTTGATAAAACGTCGGTAAAATCCGGCATGTCCAAGAAAACTTCTTATCTCCCTGATAGTCTTCGGCGGTTTTAGATTCTCTATGACTTCTATTTTTGCTTTATCTACCTCTATACCTTTTTCGGAAACTATATGTCCTAAAACGATCCCTTCGGTGACCATGAAATGACATTTTTCCCAATTTAGCACAAGGTTTACCTCCACACATCTCTCCAGGATTTTCTCAAGGTTGACAAGACAATTTTTGAAATCTGACCCACAAACTGAGAAATCGTCCATGAATACTTCCATGATTCCATCCAAATAATCAGCAAAGATAGACATCATGCAGCGTTGGAAAGTTGCAGGAGCATTACAAAGTCCAAAAGGCATTCTTCTATAGGCAAAGGTTCCAACTGGGCATGTAAAGGTAGTTTTTTCTTGATCTTCGGGGTGAATAGGTATTTGGAAGAATCCTGAATATCCATCTAAATAACAAAAGTAAGAGTGTCTGGCTAGGCGCTCCAACATTTGGTCTATGAATGGTAATGGGAAATGGTCCTTCCTAGTTGCTTTATTTAATTTTCTATAATCTATGCACATACGCCAACCTCCATCAGTTCTTTTTGCTACAGGTTCGCCCTTCTCATTTTGCACGACTGTGATGCCTCCCTTTTTAGGTACTACATGCACAGGACTCACCCATTTACTGTCCGAGATCTGATATATTATACCTGCCTCTAGTAACTTAAGAACTTCAGTCTTAACTACAGTACTCATTATAGGATTTATTCTACGTTGGTGTTCTCTAGAAGGTTTTGAATCTTCTTCAAGCAAAATCCGATGCATGCATACGGATGGGCTTATTCCTTTTAGATCAGAGATCTTATATCCTAAGGCTGAGGGGTACCTACGTAAAACTTCTAATAATTGATCGGTTTCTTCTTGGTTTAAGGTAGCACTGACTATAACTGGACGGTTCATATCTTCATCAAGAAATTCATATCTCAGGTTTTTAGGCAGTTCCTTAAGTTTTACGGTCGGTTTTATAGGGCAAGGCATAGGATCTGGGGTAAGAGATAAACATTCGTGAAGGTTATCATCAATGTAGGGTGTTTTATAATTGTCATCTTCCAAAATAAGGGTTGATGGCAATTTTATAGATTCAGTTTCTTCTTCTTGTTCTAATTCCCTAATACATTCTTCGATGATATCTAAGGCATAACAAGAATCTCCTATCACAGGTGCCATAAGAAATTTTGACAATATAAATTCTATCTTCTGGCCACCTACCTCAAAAGTTAGTTTTCCCTTTTTAACATCTATTACGGCTCCAGCAGTCGATAAGAACGGTCTACCTAGGAGGATTGGTATGTCGTCATCTTCTTTAATGTCCATGACAACAAAATCAGTAGGTATAAACAGCTGACCTATCCTAACAGGGACGTCTTCAAGTATGCCTATAGGGTATTTAACGGATCTATCGGCTAATTGAAGTGACATCTTAGTAGGTTGTAATTCTCCTAAGTCTAATCTCTCACAAACTGCTAAAGGCATTAAGCTCACACTAGCTCCTAAGTCTAGAAAAGCTTTTTCGATGACATGATTCCCCAAAACACAAGGAATGGAAAAATTTCCGGGATCTTTATCTTTCTTTGCTAACCTATTTTCGGAAATAGAATTACATTCCACGGGTTTCGGATCTTCGAGTCTACGTTTATTTGTAAGTATGTCTTTGAGAAACTTAGCATAAGAAGGTATTTGGGTGATGGCTTCTGTAAAGGGGATTTCTACGTGAAGTTTTTCTATAACCTTAACGAATTTTTGATATTGATTATCGATTTGGGTTTTCTTTAATCTTTGAGGGTAAGGTATTGGTGGTTTGTATGGCGGTGGCGGTACATAGGTTTTATTTTTAGGTTCTTCTCCTTTTTCTTGACTTTCCGGGGTTTCAGGCTTCTCTGGTTCCTTTTCCTCATTCCTCTCAGAAGTTTCGGGCTCACTTAATCTAGGGGTTAAAGGTTCCTTATAAGCGGTTCCACTTCGTAGAGTAATGGCATTAGCTTGCCCTTTCGGGTTTTGTTGAGGTTGTCCAGGGAACTGTCCTCCAGGTGTAGTCTGTGGGGCTTGGTTTAACGCTACCTGAGAGATCTGGGTTTCAAGCATCTTATTATGAGTAATAATTTGATCAACCTTGGTTCCTAACTTGGTAATTAGTTCGTTAACATGGACGTTATGGTTCATGAACTCTTTGTTTTGTTGTTTTTGAGCAACGATAAAATCTTTTACAACTTCCTCAAAGCTCGGGCTAGGTGGTACAGGTTGCATAGGTTGATTTGTTCTAGGGGCTTGGTAACCTTGTTTTCTCGGAGGTACGGTATTTTGGATAGGGTTATTATTTTTGTAGGAGAAGTTTGGGTGATTCCTCCATCCAGGGTTATATGTGTTTGAAAATGGGTTCCCTTGGGTATAGTTCACTTGCTCAGTGTTGGTTTCATTCAACAGATTGCATTCGGCGGATTGGTGTCCTTGCGTTCCACATATCTCACAATTCGGCGAAACTGCGGCAACAGTATTCGGAGTTGTACACATATGTTCGACTCTAAGGGCCAACGCATCCATTTTAGCCTGCATCATGTCTATAGAGCTTAGCTCATGTATTCCTCCTTGGGCTTCCTTCTTTTCCACTGTCGCTCGTTCTACTCCCCATGATTGATGGTTTTGGGCCATATCCTCGATAAGGGCACTAGCTTCAGGGTAAGGTTTGTTCATCAGTGCGCCACCAGCGGCAGCGTCGATGGTCATTTTAGTGTTATAAAGAAGTCCATTATAGAAGGTTTGGATGATTAGCCAATTCTCTAGGCCATGGTGTGGGCATGCTCTTAATAGTTCTTTATATCTCTCCCAGGCTTCGAACAACGACTCTCCTTGGTGTTGGGTAAATCTAGTTATTAGGTTTCGAAGAAGAGCGGTCTTACTTGGGGGAAAATATCTAGCAAGGAAAACTTTTCTAAGGTCATCCCAAGTTGTTATTGAATTGGGTGGAAGGGAATCTAACCATGATAGAGCTTTATCTCTGAGGGAAAAGGGAAATAATCTTAAGCGTATTGCCTCAGGAGAAGCTCCATTGGTTTTAAAGGTGTCTGCTAATTGAAGAAAGTTTTTTAAATGTTGGTTCGGGTTATCAGTAGCGAGACCTGCGAATTGTCTCTGTTGCACTAATTGCAGCAGGGATGGTTTAAGTTCAAAATTATTGGCTGGGATAGCGGGGTTTACTATACTGGAACTAGGTTCCTCGTTTGATGGTTGGGCGAAGTCCTTAAGAGGTCTTCGATTTTGATCTTCGGCCATAGCTCTCCTATTCCTATGGAAAAATAAACGTGCGCGAGCGTAACGTTCAGGTTCAGCTAGAGGGTCTACTAAACTTCCGGCACTGCGAGTCTTTCGCATTGACCGGTGGGTAACAACCTTAGTCTAGACGGTATAACTACAGGGTAATGAAATTTGACGATATTGGTCCCCGGCAACGGCGCCAAAAACTTGATGTGCTGGTTTTCGCAAGTGTACGAATCACGTCAAAGTAATATAAAAGATTATCGAATCCACAGAGACCAAGTGTCAATCTATCGTACCTGTTGTTATGGTGCTTATCTAAGGCAACTATTTTTAAGGGTTTTAGTAAGGGTGCAATGGTAAATAAAATTATAATTTTAAATAATAAATAAAAGACAGGCTCGAATGTAATTCACGTAATCAATGATAATCCAGTACTTGCTAATGGAACTACTTATGGGCAATGTTTTCTCCTTTGAAAAGAACTAATTTAACAGGAACTGTCGCTTTCGCGTATTCAGAACCGAGTTGTACTCTCTAATCGACCCCTCCTATTGTCACGGATAGAAAGGTGCATACTGCGTTAGAGTAGTAAACCTATTTTTAAGAAATATAGTTTCTTAACGAAGTTGAAAAGTATTTTAACCTGGACTTCTTAGCAAAAAGAGGTTCTTATGAACCAGACTCTAAATCTCATAACGCGTCCGAAAATCGTTTTAAAATCTCTTTTCTTTTTAATCTAAAAACTCCTAATGAATTATACAAAGCGCTTTTGGCTGTTTTTGAAATAGTTAAAAACAATTACTTGAATTGAAAGATAAAATAGCCCTTAGGTGTTTCCACGAACAATTATACTGATTACTGGTTTAATTACGATCCTTACATTCTAACCTTTATGGGATTAGTTAGACATGATAAAGTAAATATTCTTTTTATAGTTTTTCATATAAGTAATTTAAAGCGAGTGCGGGAAGTAAACAAAGTAAATGTGCGAGTGCGGGAAGTAAACAACGTAAAGGTGCGAGTGCGGGAAATAAACAACGTAAAGGTGCGAGTGCGGGAAATAAACAACGTAAAGGTGCGAGTGCGGGAAATAAACAACGTAAATGTGCGAGTGCGGGAAATAAACAACGTAAATGTGCGAGTGCGGGAAATAAACAAAGTAAAGTGCGAGAAAATAAATAAAAGTAAAGCAATGCGGAAAGATAAAATACGAACTGGAATTAAAATGGCGGCAGGATTAACTTCCTCCAGAGTGCTCCAAAACTCGAACCACAGACAGATTACAGACTCGATCACTCGATTGCAGAGGCACCCCGATGTGGAATGGCAACTGCTTTATAACTGATATATGCCTAGAGAATTCTAATTCTGGATGAAGAAAAACGAAAATCTAAGGTCCTATTTATAGGAGAAACTGAAAGCGCGAAATGACCGGGACGCCCCTCCACTAAAAAGTGGAGGTTGTGGATTTTTGCCTTGTGGCGCCCGCCACAGGCCTATGGCGCCCGCCACGGTCCCTACAGGGGATGATGTAGTGGGGATCGTGGGTCTTGGAGGTTGAGGAGTGGTCTTGAGACGTGGCCACGTCATGGCTAACCCCATGGCGCCCGCCACAGTGGGTGCCGTAAGTGCAAAATGCTGAATTTCTAGGTTTTCGTCCGTTTTCACTCCTTTTTCGCTCCTTTTCCCGATTCAAGCTCCGATTATTATAAAAACCTGAAAACATAAGAAAACAAAGCAATAACAAAGCAAAACAACAATAAAAGCTAAGAATGCATGCGAAATCGGAGTCAGAAATACGGTGAATTTTAGTGTGATCAACTAGTCGTAGTTTTCTCCTTAAAATGACGACTTGTCTTTACATTTAAAATCAATCAAAACCAACAAATTTTTGTTATTTGTACCACGAACTACGGGGTTTTGATCCTATATTGCACTTTGTGGGTATGTAGGCATGAGGCGACAAGTCTCTCCAAACACAAAAAATCTAAAAAAAATATTTCTCTTCTCATCTCCCCAATCTATTTTCAAATAAACATTTTTCAAACCAAAAAGCGTAAATATTTCAAAGGGCTCCTATAGAGTACTATAGACGTTTTGGGTGCTAACACCTTCCCATTGCGTAACCAACCCCCTTACCCAGATCTCTGTTTATTTGTTCTTGTTTTAAAACTCTCAGGTTTTGTTCGCTATTTTTCTTTTTCTTTTTTTGGATAAAATAAAAGTGCGGGGGCGACTCTTACATTTTGAGTTAAGTTAATAAATAGTTAACACTCACGATTTTACCGCTACATGCATAATTTGTCAAATTTAAAATAGTAAGTTCAATTATTACATTAGTGTAATAGTTGTACTTCTAGTAGTATAAATACTACCTTTGAGTAATATAAAAACATAAGTAAAACATTCTCCCATCTTCAATCATTTTCATCTAAACTTGATATTTACAGCTTGTTTAGTAATTTATATTAGTTCATAAATATTAACAAATATTCAAAATCGAGTTTTTCTCAACACTTACAAAATTTCTAGAGATTTGATTTTTAATCAATAATCTCATAGTTCAAAAGTTTTTGAGTTTGATGTGTGGATATAAACAGTGGCAACTTATCGGCCGATCAATAGGCTCTGATATTATATTAGAGTTTAGTCTAATCCGTCCTTACGAAACAAACTTATAAGATGATGGGTGTCATTTTATATAAATTCTTATATTTTTTTATCTCTAACCAATGTGAGGTTTGAGAATTTTTTAATACACTCTCACACCAAAAACTTTTTTTAAATTTCATGTGTCAATTTAAACGGTAGACGGTCTAAAGTCTGATCAATGAACTCTAATAACATATTAGAATTCGATTAACTCATTTTTTAAAAATCAGTTTGTAAAATGAAAAATATCATTTTATATAAACTTTGTTAATGATTCTTTGTCTAACGAAGGTGTGATTGAATTCTTTTTAATAAAAATAAACAAAGTTTCTTGATTTTTTTTTAATAGTAAAGTCTTTAATGATTATTGTAATTAGAATTTAAATTCAAAATTTTTAAATGGATAAATATTAAATATAATAAACGGTATAAGAAAAGAGACTTGAGTGTAGTTTTCTAGAAATAGTTAGAGTTTATATGAAATAGCGACGTGCCCCAAAATGTTGAATAGCATGATGCTAATTGTGGAGCCAAACAACAATTGAGAATAATTTTTAATTAGAATGCGCAAGCATGTGCTTAGAATAAGACCCATGGAATTTGATTTTTATAATAAATCTTTTGTCAACCTAGACTACAAAAAAAAAGGTAACTAGATTTAATGTAAATTACAGGTTAATTACTATATTGACTATTATCTCACTTTTACGGTATTCACTCCTAACTCCAAGACCTTCGATGACTATTTCTTGAATTGAATAAATAAAAGATTATCTTAATAATTACTTTACATATTCTACCGCGTTGGTTCATGTTCTTCTCATATGATGTAGCTTCATGGTATTGCGCCTATGGTGTGTGGTTGTTAAACAAGATTTGATGTTTTTTCGGTTGATGGTGAGTTTTTTCATAAACGGGCAATGTCCGTCTTATTTATGATCGTTTTACAAAAGTCCACAAAAAAATGGAACGGGACAGAACAAATATAGTTGATAATGTGTGTCTAAAATTTATGTTTGTCCTGTAAAAAATGAGAGTGGAGTGAGGAAAGCCTGCAACCACTGCACTTTTTAAGTCTAAAAATACAAAAATTTATATAAATGTTTGTATCTGTAAAAGCCCGTAAAGAAGACAGAGTGGGACGGGATGGACACATTAGAGGGCGAGGGTCTAAGCCTATAACACATCCCGCACAAAACGGACTTGTCCAACGGGCTGATTCCGATTTGCCACCCATACCTTCAGTCATACTCATACTCCTACAATTTTTTTAAAATGCCAATTTTACCTTTGCATGTTTTTAACCGATTTATCATTTTATTTTTTACTCTTTCCCTTCACATTCGTACCGGAAGATTTTGAAAGTGACTTTTGGTATGCCTTTTTTTTCTTACCGGATGACTTTACAAAAGATATTCGACTTATACCTAAATTAGTTTCAGAAAACTTGCTAAAAGAGTTCCAATTTTGTATGAAAAAATGTATTGTATCGGAATACTTTTCATATGTGTTCGGATTTATATGCTTATGCACACCTGAACACTTGTAGACAAGAAATCTAGTTAATGTATTGTTTTGTTAAATTTATTTTTTTACAATTTTTTTATGTTGCAGATATGAATATTCTTCCACAAATATGTGATAAACCAAATATATGTAAATACTTTTGATGCTTTTTCAACTATTCAAAGATTTGGTACATGGGAAAAGGTGATAAGGTGGATTAAAGAGGTTGGAATCTGAAATAGAGTAACTTGTATTATCACTTGTTTAGATACTAAAATAGGCAAGAAAGGAAGAAATAACAAAATAATATTTGGTTGTGATAAAGGTGGGAAATACAAGGATACTGATAGTGGAACACAAAGTGCGACAAAAAAAATATGGATGTCCAATTAAAATCAGGTCGACTTCAGCGAAAGATGGGTTTGGATGATGTTAGGTGCAAGTGTGAGTGGTTATAGTCACACATTGTTTATGAATGAGTTGAATGTTTGATTTATAAGAGAGATGACTCATTTACCTAACACCTTAAGATTTTGGATTGAGATGTGGTGTATTCCTCTCTTGTAGCCCTGAAGCATTAGTCTCGTTGATTCTCCCGCCTTCCCATGACTCTCCAACAGTGGTATCAGAGTCGTGGTTCGGCTTTGTGGAATGATCGGGAGCTGGATCTAGTGTTAGATCCTATTATAGGATGTGGAAGACTCACACTCGTGAGGGAGAATGTTCGATGAAAGTTGTAACACCCCATTTAAAATATCTAGTCATTTTGTGATCTATTTCGTTTAATTATTTTGGCATTGACTTAGTTAAGGGTATGTGTGTAAGGGGGAGTGTGAAAATTTATTGTAATGGATTAATTGGAATAAAACTTAGAATAATTTAATAATAATGATATAATAGGTGGTGGATGTAATATTCTATTATTATTATTATTATTATTATGATTAAAATTAAGGAAATAAACCATAATTAGAGAGAAGTGGGGAAAAGAAATCACATTGTCAGTTACACGTGAAAAGAGAAAGGAGAGAAAAAAGAAGCAGAGTTAGGGCAAGAGAGAAGATCAAGGTTCCACCATTGTTAGAAAGCTCAAGCTTGAGATTAAGGTAAGATGGAAGGATATGTTTATCAATGGTGACTAGAGCATGAGAGGGTAGTGAGGGTTTCTTTCCCTTTTAGGATTTCTGCGTATTTCCATGTGCATTCTTCTTCCTTCTTGTATAATTTCATATTTGTGTGATTGTTGATGTGAATTCATGTTGTATACTGATATTGATATGAATCTCATGTGAGCTATGGGTTGTTGCTACTATGGTTTACCATGAGAACAAATATGGAAATTATGGGTTTTAAATGATGACGAAATTATGATTCAATTTGTAGAAAATCTTTTTAAAATGGTAGGTTAATGAAGTAGAGTAGAGACTTTAGAATTATACTAGTATGAATGTTGTTTTGGGTCGGAAATAGGAGCTTGAAAGTGCTTCAATGGGGGGGAAATTGCACTGACGCACTGGTTTTTCTCTGTGCATGTTGGTCATACGTGTATGTGAGGGGGGCATACACGTATGGGGGGACATTCCCAGAGGCTTACGCGTATGATATGTGCCCGGTCCCCAAGGCTAGCACGACCTTCTGCTGATACACGTATGGGAGTGGGCAGTACGCGTATGGGGTAACCATTACGCATACGGGATGTTTTTGAGAGGGTTTGGAAGGGAAATGAACTTTGGTCGTACGCGTAAGGCAGGTGTCAATACGCGTATGAGGCCTGAGCAGCTATGGCCCTACGCTTAACATACGCAGGGCCTGGGGCGAGGAAATGAGGTCATACGTGTATGGAGTAGAGTCATACACGTATAGGCAAACATGTGTTGGGATTTTTCCATTTTTGCGATTTCTTTCCCAATTTCGCATGCGGTGCAATTCCTCTTGGTTCGTAAGACTAAATTGACACAATTGGACATAGGGGAACCGATAACGATAGTAAATGTGATAAAACATAGAATTTATGTGTGGTTTTCTTTATGTTGTATGATTGATGCTTGTGTTGCTAAGATTGTCGTTATATGGATAGTCTTAGGCAGCGATGTAATTCCAGAGACAATTACGGTGAGTATGTGGCTCACGTGTGATCAATGTGGATCGTGTGTATGCATAGATGCTATTTATATTATGCATAATTGTATGTCATGCATTGCATATCATGTTATATGGAGATGAGCCTAGGTGGAAATCTATGATGGGTGCCTAGTCTCGTCCAGACTCCATGTGGGAGTCGAGTGGAGATAAGTTGTAGTTCAGAGGAGCGTATACAACTTATCCGAATTCCGACAGGAATCAGGTTCAAAGAGTGAACCGTATGGATTGTGATGGTATTTAATGCATTATATCATGTCAGTTGAGTCGCATTACATATGTGTATGATTAAATGTGGGTTGAATATGCCGAGTGTTGATATGGCACGTGTATGTGGGTTATGAATGTTTGATTGGTGTGAATTGTGTGAATTACTACTCCTTAGCATGTGATTTTCACCGTATAATTATTGAATGTAATTCTCACCCTTTTTCTGTTGTTGTGTCTGTGCTTCTTGTGGAGTACAAAGAATCAGGTACCTGAGTAGTTCTTGGAGAATATATTGCTATTGATCGAGTCTTAGGAGTTGCTCTGATACGTAACACGGAAAGGATGGAGATTTCGTTATTTTTTATGTTATTTTCTATTTGTTACGTATCTTGATTTTGTTTAATAATGTTGAACCACCAATTTTATGGAGTTTGATGTAATTGAAGCCTTAGTGCTGAACTATTTGAATATCTGTTATTTAATTTATTTATTTTTATGAGAAATAAAGATATGAATTGATTTGATACTTCATGAGATTTATGTTTAATGTGGCATCCTACGTGTGTAACTTTGTATTTTCTGCAAACTGTTTTCTTATTTTTATTGATTAAATGAACGGGGAGAGTAGGACATTACACTAGTGTGAGTGGTTACAATCTCACATTACCTACGAATGGGTGGAATGTTAGATTTATAAGAGAGATGACACATTTACCTAACACTTTAATGTTTTGGATTGAGATGTGGTGTCTCCCTCTCTTGTAGTTCTGGAGCAATAGTCTCATTGATACTCCCCCGCCTTTCAAGAACTCCCCAACAGATGGAAGATTTGTGTAAAATATAGAGTACATAACCATGATTTACCTAATAGATTAGAAGGTCATTCATTTGTTAGTAGGTTAACCACATATGAGAAGCAGCATGTTGTTGATTTGACAAAGAGACATGTTCCACCTAGACACATATTGCTTTTTTTGAAAGATCAAGATCCGAAGAATGTCATTCGGATCATGCAAATATATAAGCATGAGAGGCCTTATAAGTGAGATACAATACTTGTTTAAGCTTACATAGGGCGCATGTCATGTTTTTTAGAGTAGAAAAAGAGAAGACTCAGAAGTTGTGAGAGATATATTTTTGGCCATCCAGATTCAGTTAAGTTGTTGAATATATTTTATATACAAACTGATACATCAATCAGGCAAGTATGGAACAACTGTGTCACCCCACTACCCTTGTACAGACATAACTCATAAAATTTGCGACATACTCTATGATCCTCGAATGGGAGTCATACGACGTCAGTAGGTGTCAACTCGTCCAAAATAGGTTACAAGTAATCCACCTTCATGACTCCTTACTTATAGGACCATCTTATAACTCGAAGAAGATCACAATAATCAGCTGGTTTCAATTCTCCCCTCTTTTTCCAAGTGTTGGAAAATACTCATGAATTCAGCATTATCACAAAATTAATACTATTAATAAACTAAATAAAATTAATTAAAATATAATAAACAAAATTGAAATAAACACTTGTGTAAGAGTAGGATATCCACCGAGCTGCTTGTAAATAAACATGAAAGCATCTCCAAAATATCTATAGAGGGTAACCAATGCAGTTATTCCCCAACTGTATCCCAAACATCTCTCCAAGTATGTAAATGGTAAGAGATATCATGCCTCGACAAGCATAAAGGTATTGCCGAAAAAAATCATGAAACCCACCAACATCAGCATATATGCTTTAGTCGCACAATCTCATCTAGATGCAACTCTATGATCTTTGAATAAACTGTATGACCACTCTAACTTATAGTAAGAACTCCTACAATTATGGGTATGTCCTAATGCCTCACTCTGTGACACTCCTAAGTAATCAACAACAAGTTCAACAACAACCTCTTAAGCGACATCTTGAGGGGCTCCTGAACACTCCCTTGATGGGCAGTGAAGCAGACAAGAGATGTCATCCAGAGTAATGCTCATCTCACCAAATGGCATGTGAAATGAAGATGTCTCTAGATTTTATCTCTCTACAAATGCGAATACCAGGTTTGTGTCCATCTTCTTCAAACTGGTTCTCTGAAGTTAAAATAGACCAAACCTAGAAATCCAACTCTCCATCTATGGTGGAAGAGCTTGTGGAACCTTCGTTGTAAGCTTCAGTCCATGTCTAGCAGCCTTCAACTTTTTCTTCAGACCTCTCTCCTGAAAATAATTAAAAGTACACAAATTATAAAACACAACATTAAAAATTCAAATATTATTTAATATAAAATAAATGTCATTTACTTACCTCACTGAACCATAAATGCCGAGCGACATGTTTATACTTTACCAAAAGATATGTATCGTACGACCCTCTTGGAAAGCCAATCGGTTGTGGTGCAAATGCAAATGCACCAATATCATCTTCCTCGCCAGCCAACGTCGATGAAGCGTCATATCCTAAACCATAATCTGAAACCTTACTGTCCATGCCTCGTGTTCGCGTCACAGCCAAAATAACAAAATAACATTTAAAAAAATATTAAAAAAGGATATCCGAAACACATTTTAAAAGAGTTTCAGTTAAAAAAAAAATTAAAAATCAGAACATATTTTGGAAGAATTCCGGTGAAAATTTGGCCAAACTGGAAGACAACTCAAATGAGTTCCAGTGTGTAGACTGAAAATTGAATGAATTTTGCATTGAGTTTCGATGAACATGTGAAATTAGAAGACTTGCTGAAATTGTGCTGGTTTGTATAATATGAACCTGAAGAGTTGAAAATTGTGTTTCGATTTGCAAAGCGCTAATTTCGGTTTCGGAAGACTTGGCGTGAGAGTGAGGTAAAGATGAATTTTTTTGAAGTATAACTTATTTATATGATAGTATTTTGGTCCAAAAAATTATAATGCACGTGTATGGGGGTAATTGATGGGATATTGGGTAAAATTTTCTCATGGTGATGGTAGAGCTGTCAAAACAGACAACCCGACCCTATACGGGCCGACCTTGATGGACCTCATACTTTTTAAGACTAAGGAAAATATGTCATGTTGTAATATGGACTCAAATATTACTACTTGAGCCCGAACGTGTACGGGCTTCGGACTATCCGGCCCTAAATGAGCTTTTTTATATTATTTTTCATACAAAATTAAAATAAAACTTCATCATATTTATTATAAATACAATAAAAAATATATTATTTTAAATATAGTACAGTACTATATTAATTTTTATAAATACTTTAATATGTTTTTAAATATATAATACATGTTAAAATTGTATTAAATAATACTCAAATATTTAACATAAGAGAAATGAATGAAATAAGAAAAAATTATGAAATAAAACATAAAATAATTAAATGTTAATTTAATTATATTAGCGTATAATATTTAAAAGAGATAAAATTTAGTGGTGTAAGAAAAATTAGTGTGTTGTTTTGGAGTGAGGCAGCATAAATATTATTATAAAATTTTAAAATCTATAGTTATGTGGACCTAACGGGTTACCCGTGGTCTATACGGACTACCCCTAATGGGCAGCGGGCTTTTTAGGGCCGGATGAAAAAAACCCTACAAAATATGGACTATCATTTTAAGGCCTAAGCCTGATTTTGGCTTGGCGGTCAGCCCATATGGACTAACCAATTTTAACAGCTGTGATAGATGGTTCCTGTGAGGGCTTAGATATATCTTCAATATGAGATTTATAGTTGGTTTTTTAGACGGTTACTTCGTTCATCGTATTCATGTTTGAGTAAGTTGTATTTATTTAGTTCAATCTATTTCTAGTACCTTGTGTTTCTGCCATTATGTCGAAAGAGTTATGCTGGTCTAATTTGTAGTTTTTTTGTGTCCTTTAATTTTTTTTGAGTTGTTTCAAAATCTCGGGTTTTAAAGATTTCGATTATCTATTCGTCGCGCTAGAGCATTTTGGGGTGTTTCAAAATCCTCTTCAAATCCTTGTGGTTAAACTAGTGGGATATTTGTGCGTTTGCACGGGTAGTGGTGTATTACGCGTATTTGTTTTTAAAATATAATGAAAATATAAAAAAAAAACAAATATTTTTTTATTAAAATAGTTTATTATTTTTAAAAGAAAGACATGTTTTGATTTATATATGAATCATAAATATAATTTTGCCATATATAAAAGTATTTGGATGAACTATATATTTTTTTGTACGTAATATTATTTTTGTTTTGACATTATTTATAAAAATATTTAGATTAAAAGACAATTGGTTATCATTTACAAAAAAAAAATTAAGATTCACTCATTAATTTTAAAATGACATTTGTCATTAATAACATATATTAGTGAAATGATTACATCAATAATATATAACTAAGTTTTGTATATATTAATTTAAAAACAACACATTTTTCTCGTGTTTGGTTTCATACATTATTTTAAATATATTTACTTTTATTTTTTTTACTTGTACAAAAAATATAATAACATATGCGTTCATACGGATATTGGTGTGGATACGTGTGCGCTAGCACGTAGACTGATGTATTACACGCATTTGTTTTTAAAATGTAATAAGAATGTAAGAAACAGAAAAACAAAATTATTTAGTCAAGAAAAATTATTATTTTTAAAAGAAAAATATTTTTTATTTACATTTAGAGCATAAATAAATATAATTTTTTCATATATACAAATATTTGGACCAACTGTATATTTAAAAAGAGAAAGGAAGACTGAAGTTTGAAAATTAGGAACGTGGCATAAATTGGGAAAAAAAATAAATGTGGAGGGTTGAGAAAACAGAAGGTCAATTTGGTCTTTTCCAAAATATATTATCTTCTTATATAATAGCTTTGGATTAATTTGTTATTAGTGGCTTTGATTTCATCGTTATTGTCATAGTGAAAATTATTGGTCTCTACTATTTGTGGATTCGTTATCGTATTGGAGGTCTGACACATTTGTTGTTAATAAATATCTAATTCATGTGTTTGTCCGCTCACATACTATTTTTTACATTTTGGTTTTTATGCTTATATGTGTTGACTCATAATTTCGACGCCTGAATAAAGTTAAAAGTAATAAATAGAGTTTCTTAAACAAATCTAACTACTTCGACTAGAGCCGTGTTTTGAAATGAGAGTCGAAGTTCTCCTTTTGCAAGGAGGGTCTATGTTATGGACTTAGAGATATTTCTCAGCAGTTGGAAGACCCAATTCGACAGAAGCTAGGGGTGTACGCGGGTTGGGTTGGACCGGGTTCGCCTTAACCCGTTACCCAACCCGTTCAACTTTCAATGGGTTGGGTTTATCATCAAACCCGTAATTCTACTTTAAAAACCGACTCGAATCAACCCGGATATTTACGGGTTGGGTAGGGTTGGGTCCACGGGTTGTGTATATAATAATTATTATTTTCAATTTAAAAAATCTATAACACAATTCAATATAATTTTGCATATTTCAAACAATTAAATTATTTACGTAGTGGAGACAAATCCTACATATAAAATGGAATAATTAAAAATATAACAATTAAAATTTTGAAATGTATTTTCTTTGTCATAAAAAATATTAAGATACATATACACCATTAATTATTTATATATTTTCATTAATATACCTTAATTTATAAAAATTTATTAGTTATTTTGATACTCAAATGTTACCTTTTCTAGCACATGATTAAAAGTAGGTCCGTAAACTATCATATATATATTAACACTTAATAATATATAAAATTCCATAAAATATCATTTCCATAAAATTCATAAATTCTAAATAATTCAAAAGCAAATAAACATCACTTAGTCTTAAAATGACATAGATGTATTGGTCCAATATTGGTCTAATAGCACCAAAATCTAACAGCAACTATAAAAGATTCCAGCACCAGCAGTGAAAGGTTTAGCAACAACAAAAAATCCAGCAACAGTAGCTGTAAAAGATTCCAGCAACAACAATGAAACGTTTAGCAACAACATAAAATCCAGCAACAACAGTTAAAAGTTTAAGCAACAATAGTCAAAAGAAGAAGAAAAAAAACAATACTAGAAAATACCTTAAAATCTAGTAGTAACAGTTGTATTGAGCTCAACCGCAGTAATGCCAACATCAATAGAAACTAATCCAGCTAACTCTATATATGTAAACACAAACAACTAATAAGAATAATGTAATGTAATACTAAAATAAAATAGATTTTAAAATTCAAACATATAATTCATACCTGACTCAACCTTTTCCAATTCAACCAACTCTTTTTCTAAATCAATGACCTTAGGAGATTTGATCCAATTTTGAGTACAAATCAAAGCTTCAACGGTAGAGGGATTCAAGGAACTACGAAATGAATCAAGGACACGACCTCCTGTACTAAAAGCGGATTCAGAAGATACAGTGGATACATGGATAGCCAATATATCTCTAGCTATGCGGGAAAGCACATGATATTTATTTGTTTTTCCTTTCCACCAAGTGAGAATATTAAATGTAGGAGAATCATCTTCAACACCATCCTCCAAATACCTTTCCAACTCATTTTTTTGCACTTCACATTGTTTTTTCTTCATATTCATTCTAAACAAATTGTCCCAATCTTCATCATCTTCACCATTTTCAATTCTACAATGAGAGGCAATGTTTGAAGATGAGGCATTGGAACCACCATCATGAGAAACAGGATACAAAAATAAATAGTGCTCAAACAATTTAGCAATGAGAGATTTCAATTTCTTTAACATATCCTCTGACAATTTTTCACCATACATCCGAGTAAAACAAAATTCAATATAGTCAAGCTTATAACGAGGATCAAGATAAATAGCAACAAAGAGAAGATAATTTATTGTATTGCTTTCGCAATACTTGTTGTACTTCAATTGCATATTTGCTGTCATGGTTTTCAAAATTGGATCACTAACATTGTGCCTCCATTTATTCAACGTTTTTTCAATATCCATCAACTGTTTGAAAAAAGAGTTAGCAGTAACATGCAATGACCCAGAAAAAGAAAGTGTGGCATCATAAAAAGTTTTCAAAAGCTTCACAAAAATACGAGCTCGTTCCCAATCAGCTCGATTAGGACATCCTTTCGACTTAATACGGAGATTAGTTAAAAATGCAACATCAGCATGTTCTAAGCGGTAAAATGCATGTTCATACTTTTCAGCGATGTTCAACATTAAATAAGTAGAGTTCCATCTGGTTTCTACATCTAGTGTTACCAATGCTTTAGAACATACACCAACAGCTTCTGCACACTTCTTGAAAGTAGCCAACCTACTAGGAGAAGCCTTGACAAACTTACATGAAGCCCTAATTCTTTTAACAGACTCATCAATATCCTTTATTCCTTCTTTGACAATCAAGTTTAATATGTGAGCACTACATCTCATATGCAAGTACTCCCCATTAAACAAAGTACGACCATTCCAAAAACTCATGTCTCGATTTAAATAATCAATTGCCAAATTGTTAGCACTTGCATTATCAACAGTCACACAACATATAGACTTGATACCCCATTCCTTCATGCAATTCTCTAATGTTATCCATATAGTTTCACCTTTATGGTCAGCAATTATACCAAAGCTTAATATACTCTTCTTTAAATTCCACTCGTCATCAATATAGTGAGCTGTAACACACATATAATTCATATTCTGAATCGATGTCCAAGTATCAGTGGTAAGAGACACCATTTGTTTATTAGCAGACAACATAGATTTCAATTTTTCTTTCTCATCGAAGTACAAGCATAAACAATCTCTGGCAACAGTGACACGAGATGGAATTTTGAATCTTGGTTGAGCCTCTTTCATGAACATATTAAATCCTTCATTTTCAACATATTTAAAAGGGAGCTCATCAATGATTATCATTTTTGCAAGTGTTAATCTAGTCCTCTCTTGATTAAAATCAACAAGTTTCAAGCTAACACTATTAGGATCATCCTCACTTTCTTTTCCAATAGCTATAGTTTTTTGTTTCTTATCAACTACCCTATTTGGATTTTTCAGGCACACTTTCAAATGTTTATGCATGTTAGTAGTGCCATGACTACCACTATTTGCAGCATATTGTTTCCCATAATACTTACATATAGCCTTATCATTAACCCTTTTAAAATCTTTCCAAACTGTAGAAGGTTTTCTAGAGGGTTTTCTTTTGCTTACCTCTATTAGTGCACTTGGTGGCAATGATGACAACCCTTCTCCTTGTATTTGTTGAACTTCTTGCTCTTGTTCAAGTGGATGAGCAATATCTTCACTGACAATTTGTGATTGTTCCACTTCCATTTTCTATAAAAAAACAATTTTTAATATAAATTATTATTAAAACAACATTAAACAAAATATATTTAAATTAATAATATGAAACAGAACAGGACTTTGCATCAAAATATATTTTCATCATATGAAACAAAATAGTACTTTGCATCATATGAAACAAAATAGTACATTACATTGAACCTATTGTCGCGGTGAAATTTGGATACCAAACTATTGATTAGTTTGAATCTTATATTCATTTTGCAACCGAACTTTGATTTGTCCAAAGGAAGGGATAAAGATCGAAATTCCCACAATGCAATGCAAATGCAAGGTTAGATTGTTTTTAGGTTCGGGGGTTGGTTAAACTTAGGGAAGGTACTAGCATCCTAAGTTTCTGTAGTACTCTACAGGAACCTCTTGTTTTATATTTGTTTACTGCTAAGTGTTATCTGCTTAAAGGATTAGAGACCCTAGTGGTTTATTTCTAAGTATACTCGATAAGATGTCGCATCTTATGCCTACATATCCTTACGGGAGTGGAATCAGAGTATTTTGTAGTTCACCCTAAAGGGTTAGAGGAGTTCTTTGACTGTGGCCAAAGTTCCTACGGGTTTAGGGTAGTTGTTTTGATTGGGTTTAGGAGAAGAGACGAGTCTTCATGTTAAGGGAGATATAACCGCCACAAACGTGAAAGGGGTCGTAGGAAATGGTCTTTGCATCGTCTTAAGGAAAGGTCTTACATACTCGGATGGTCGCCAAGCATGCCTTTGTCGCTCTTAAGGCAAAGTCCCTACATGTTTGATTGTATTGTTGTGGGGTGGAGATTATATCTCGCTTAAGATGATTAACATCTATTCTCTATTTGTGTTTGAAAAAGTTTTGTATTGTTGATTGTTTGTTTGTCTATGTTGTAAAGATAAAGACAAGGTCCTTCCTATGGGGTAGGTCCTAAACTTAAATGATCGACTTGAGGAATCAAGGATCGAGGGGAATATGATGCTTATGATATGCGACTACACACAACGTTGAATTATGTATAGGTTTTTCCTTTGGACGGAATGCGATGTATGAATAGATAAATATGATAATGTTAGATGACTGTAAAATAATTGCGGAAATAAATTGCAGAAAATAGATCCATACACATACGCATGGAAGCGCTTGAAGTGTGTGAGAGTGGAATGTGTCGTGAAGTGGGTGTGCACGATTAGGTTGTTTTTACACTGTGAATTTTTTAGGTGAGGTCGAATTTGTTTTGAAAAAGTTGGATTAATTAGGTGAGATTAAATTTTATAAGAAATTATATTAAAGGGGGAGATGGTTTTGAGAAAATTTTGTTTTAGAGGGTGAATTAGTTTGTAAGAAAATGTTATATTAGTTTTAACCATGGATTATAAGTTGATAAAATATTTTTGTTATTATTATAAAAGGACAAAAGTTGATTCGAATAAAAAGATTGTTATATTTTTTAGGAGATTCTATTGAATAGATAAAGTTATATTATATGAAAAAAGTTTAAAGTTAAAAAGGTTTTTGTTATTTTTTATTTATAAGGGATTATTTAAAAAAAGTTTAATTATTAATAAAAGGTATAAGATATAAAAAAAACAGACTAAATTATTAAAATTAATAAACATTTTTTTTTATAAGTTAACTGATTATAATAAAAAAGCTATTTATTAGTAAGATATAAAATGATTGGGTAAATTATTAAATAAATTGATTAATAGAAGAAAATTGATTGGATGTAATTAGGTTTTAGTTATTAATTTAAGATTAATTAGGTGAAAGGGTGGTTTACGGATGATTAACGGTTAAAGTGTGTGATTAGTGTAGGTGATTAGTGTTGTGATGCATGTTATTAGCAAATTACAACGGATTAAAAAACTAAAAAAAGAAACCTAAATCCCCAAATTAACCCCCCCTCTCTTCTCTCTCCCAGCTTTCTCTCGTTGCGACTTCTTCAATCGCTCTCTTTCTCGCCGGCTTACGGTCCTTCTTTTTTCTTCGATTTCTTCTTTCTGCTTCGATTTCTTCTTTTGTTCTACAAAACCTAGCAAAGACTACAAGGCAAACGTCAATTTCAAAATGAAAGCAAGCTTAACGATAACGTTACCCAAGATCGCAGAGGCGCCTAGGTTGCGGATGCGGAGGACAAAAGCTTTGCCGGCGGTGTATTCGCGGTGGCGGTGGAATGATAATAAGGGTTCGCGGCGAGTGGTGTCGGCGGAAGGATTTGAGCAGATGAGTTTTCTTCTCTAAAAACTAGGTTTGAAATTGGGATTTTGGGGAATTTCATCTATGTCTGTTTGTGTGTAGATGTTGTCCTCTTTATAGATTAATTTCTCAAACGTATTGAAACGAAATTGAAAACCTTCCATCTTCGGTTGATTCTTGTCCATGATTGTTTTGGAAATACTTTATTGCCCTGATGTCTTGATGTTTTTGTGTTTGTATGAGGATGATTTTGTTCCGTTTTCAACTTGGTTTTCCTTGCGCTTTAAACCCTGAAAATAATATTGGTGATGATATCTCCATCTGTTTGAGCATATCTAATTGATGTCTTGATTTTCCTTTTTCGAGTCAACTCAATATGGTAGGTATTAATTGGTGATGAAATATCTTGAGAATTTTGAATTAGTTTCTATTTTGAGTGCTTGATATTTTTGTTCGCTTGGCTATGCTTGAAGTTGTTTCTGTTTTCGTAAAATCATGTCTACAACTCCTTGAATGCCTTTAATGAAAATTCTTTTCATGTGTCGACAGAATTCAAACGAAAGGGATATCTCCAAAACTTCAGACAGCATAGACGATGGTTTTAGAAAGAAGTAATGGTTACTGATAATTACTATTAGTTGTACTTTGATTCACGGCTGACAAAATGCTGCATATTTGAATTCTAATGCCAAGTTCTTCTTCTGTTACAGGGTGCGTGCATGGTTTGGTTTTTGTTTGTTGTTGTACTTTTGACAATGAGTTAGCTAAAGTCTTTGTTGCAAGTTATGTTGCTATCAAAGTTAGCAATACATATTAACCATAAATGTCTCTTGTCTGCAGGATTCAACAAGGGCTTTCATGGCTATCTCTTGCTGCTGGTATGAAGTCTTATATCTGCTTTCTGCAAGTCTTGAAATGACACAAGAGAAAAACTTCCAGCTGCAAATTGAGTTCTGTACGAAGATGATGATAAAGGCCGAGAACAATGTTTAGGTGACGGTGAATAGGAGATCCTCCGAGTTCTGAAGCTGAATTAATCGAGATTAAGGCCAAAAGAGGGATGTCTTCCTCAAGTGTATGGTATACCGAGAGGCTCTGCAGTTGGATTACAGATGTGATAACTCAGTGCATACTATGATGCAAGTTGTAGCTCATTTTGGGGCAGCGAAGAGGACAATCATATACCAGGTGGTCGATGTTGTGGTTTGTTCAACACATCTGCAGCTTGTTGAGATTGTAGAGGGTTTACGTCAGTACTGAGTCGTCTTTCACTTGTTAACAACATGTCTTGACTTTCCATGGTGTTCTCTGTAGGTTGTGGTATGATGAAAAGGTAAGTATCTGGTTTCGACTCCTTTACATTTAAAACTGATTCTATGCCGGAATTGTGTTGGTCCAAACTTACTGACATCGTCTTGTGACAGTGTAGGTACGAACGAATCAACTACTTCGACGAAGGGATAAATATGCTTTGTTTAGATGGACGCTGAGAAAGAAGGTCTATCAATGTCGGATACGCGAAGACGGGGGATCCACTGTGTCAGAGCTTATTCGAGCGTCCTCCGGTTTTAGTTCTCAACCTCTTTGGAGTATGCTATTACCGTTTTCTTAGGATGTAATTTCAAGAGCTGTATATTATCTAGTGGTAGTCAAGAGTATTGAGCTAAACATAATGGGACAGAACTTCATGACTGGCCCGCTGAGGTATGCCGATTTACTAACGAAGTTGTATTTCAATTTAATTCGATTTTTCTCAGTGCTTAAGTCCTGTCCTTGTGCTTTTGGTTTCAACCTTCTATTTCATGAGGAGGACGAGGCATTGTGCTTCGCTGCAATTTTTGGTCACCAACTAATGAACCATTCTTCAGCTCCAGGGTGCTGCTAGCGTCAGCCTCAACAACCAATTGGGCACAACCAAAACCGCGATGTTAGGTAAATCCTTTCAACACCAACATAGTACCTTTTTGAGTTCTCGAATCGGGATGAACTTGATGCGAAATATCTGTTTTATTGTAACAGGTAACAATCTCTGATGGCTCTGGCGCTCTCATGATTCGACATTGCACTTCGAAAGCTCAGGAAATGCTGGGAAGCTGCACCCCTTTGATGACTACGACTTTGGGCGTGTTTGTAGAAATCATTGGAGAACCTTTGTATACAGCCAACACTGTCTCAAAGGGGTTTATTCTTAACGATGCGCCTTTTCCTGCTGCGCTATGGACAAAGCTCCTCAGTTTGATTAATGCCTTGATAATAATAATCTTATTGAGAACATATTTCTATCAGTTTCATAAGCGACATCTCTAACAGGTGAGGTTTCTGAACTTCATTGCCTTTGGCACTGGTTGCAAGAATTAAGGAGTCCTCTATCTCCTTGCTTTTCTTTAAATTCTGGTTTGAATTGTTATTTTTTGGAGTAATACAAGAACCTCATTCTGCGGCAACCTTGTCGTAATATATTTCCTTTCAATTCGGTTGACAGACGGTTATGTATTTCAGATTCAATTGTTAGAGCTTTCATTGCTGGTGAAGAACAAAGCCTACGGTGAGCGGCGGGATTGGTGGAAGACGATGGTGGAGTATCGTTATTATCTTTGATATTGTAATAATATTTCAAACACATATGTCCTTGGGGTATATTATCCAACTGAGTATTCATGTATTTGAATTTAAGGTAAAAAGAAATAACTGGATTACACCGTGAATCGTGTAGCAGGGGATTTATATCTTGGTCCTTTTCTTGTAATACGTGGTCCTCTTGGCAAGAAATAAAGCTTTCCTAACATTTGGTTTGTTGTTTGTGACATTGGTTTCAAGTTTGTTTTTTCTTATGAACCCCTCATAATCCATTAACCAAATTATCCCATGACTAATCATTAATATGTGAAACCTGAGAGTGTTTTGAAATCCCTTGAAGTTTGAAATGTTTGTTTGGGATCAATTTGGAAAGCTTCGTGCCATAGTTTTTGAAGTGAAATTTTAAATTCGCCACTTGGGCCTGAATGGATCGACGTCTTGAAGAACGGCCCCCAATGATCTTGAGATAATCCTCCATTACCTGAATTTCGGAATAATCACACAATAACCCGTTGACCCAGCATAAAATTACTTCAAAGACCTTGTATTCAAAAACTTATTATCAAGTGTCACTTGTAATCCTTTTAACAAATTCATGAATATGTCTCGTTAGATGGACTCCTCAACACATTTTTAGATGAATCCTCTTTATAAAGCAAACTTGTCATGAACGTACTCCCTTTGGTTTCCGAAGCTCAAACTCACAACCCACAGATGAGAAACCTCTAAGAGCTCTTGGAATGTAAACCTCGTGTTGACATATGAGACCATAAGAGTGAGGGTAAGATTTTCCATAATAATTCAGTATGACCTGCGGTGGATAAGGGGTACACGTAAAACTTTTATGACTTCCCGAACTTTTAGCAGTAAACCTAACTTCACAAGACAAAACAGGCGAATTGGTTAAAACGGTTAGCTCTGCGTAATGATTGACTATGAGAATGAACGTTAACTCCACTCGATATTACTGCGTCTGTACAAAAATTGGTTAGTCACATAAAAAAATATCAAAAATAAATAAATATTAAAATAACAATAGAAAAATGCGCAAAAAGAGGTGGGATCTTGTGGTCAAAAATTAGGGTGCAACACCTATCATCATATTTTGCATTGATATAAAACTATTGAAGTACATAATGTAAAAACAATATATTGCATTGAAATAAATATATTGTAGAACTATAAAAAGTATAAAACCTTATTCAATATGGAGACGAAACTATGAGAGAGTCAAAGTATAGACTGTGGATTTTCGAAAGCAAGATGGAATTGGAATGTGAGAGAGTAAAATGAAAAAAAAAATCGTGAGAGAAAGAGGAGTGGTGACGTTTGAGATTTTCCGTAGTAAAAAAATAGGGTTAGGTTAAGTGGTATTGTCTTTAGTTTAGTAAGTTTCTAATATATACTTAATTATTATTAGTTAATAAAGATTCATTAAAAAAATAAAAAGGCAGTAAAGTGTAAACTAGAAGTGCATAAGTCAAGCAAGCATGATTAATATTAATAATAATGTTTAATTATAATAATAATAATAATTTAATGTGTGATTGGAAACTGGAAGGAAAGTGCAAAAGATCTTTGTGTACGTTACAATTTACAAAGTTATAGCAACTTTAAAATTTATAAATAATAATATAATAATAATAATAATTAATTATGCCACGTCAACGGGTTGGGTCAACGGGTTCATGGGTTTAGAAACTAAAACCCAATACCCGAACCAAATCTATACGGGTTGGGTCGGGTTGGGTCGGGTATACCCGTAAATGAATGGGTCCGGGTAATTAGTGGGTTGGTTCGGTTTGGGTAGGCGGGTTTGCGGGTCGACCCGCACCCATGAACACCCCTAACAGAAGCCTTGCTATGGGTATTTCGACGAGTTCGTTTGAATTTAAATAAAAGAGGGAAAATCCGTTTTTAAGAAAGACACTTGGAGCGCCCCTATGATTTGAAGGCATGCACAACGACACTTGTCTTGATCTTGTTCGTTAGCTGTTAATGGCAGTTATGTTTGATTGTTATAAAAAGCAGATCTTAGTGTTAATATTTGTGTGTGTTCAATTGTGTGCAAAATCTTCATTTACTCCAAGTATCCGTGTGATTGAGAGAAACGAGTTTGTAACAATGTACCTTGACTAAACACTAGTTTTCATTTCAATGCAATTTGGAAAATCTCTTTATTTAAAAATTTATATTTTCTTTATGCAAGCTCTTATCTTTGTCATTTACCAACATTTTGATTGCACTTAGTATCACTTAAATTCATTTACATTTGAAATAAGTTGTCTTATCATGGACTATATGGAAGTCTTCATAGTTTTCATAAACTTCATCTAAGATCAATTAACATATATCCTAGGATTTGTGTGGTCGATCCTACAAGTAAAACAAATCTCTTTTCGATTTGTAAGACCAGCAGTTGTTCACCAATTTTCACGGTGAACAGTAAGCTGATTCGTTGGATTCTTCAGATGGTGCGGAATAATATATATAGAGGGTCAACTTATTTTAAGAGTAAGTTTTTTTAACTTACTCCACATTATAACTTTTAAATTGAATTTGATCTAATGGTTAAATTATCATTTTTACTTATAATATCATTCGATTAAAATTTAATTTAAAGGTTATGATCGTAGAATAAGTCATAAAAACTTACTTTTTTTTAGAGAAAGTGGATCTTATAAAAACTTTATCATTTAGGGTTATTTTGTGCCACCCAATTGAAATTTTTTTATTATATTAAATTAGGTTTTAGGTCTCCAAGTTTATATACTATTTTTTATTTTAAACCGTTTAGAGTGTAACAAATTCCTCTATGCCTTATTTTCTATAAAAAGGAAATATTATATATTGTCTAATGAATTAAAAGTTTCATATATGTCAACAATAAGCTCACTATAATTTTGGCAATATTAGGCTCATTTCATATCCAAGGAGATTTTCGACAAGTTATTTGAGATATTCCAACCAAAAAAAGAAAACTTAAAAGACAAATTAAGTCACAAAAAGAAAGCTACAAAGTTATTAGCTTGAATTCAAACAATCTCCCTAGAGTTGAAAATCAAATAACAAACACACTCTATGTGCTCCCCACTTATTAAGATTAAAATAAATTTTCAAATTGAATAAAATTCGGTGAGAATTAAATTCAAAAATAGTTCAAAAGACAGCCACCAAATTTTGTCAGATATTTTAGTCAAGAAAGCAATCTAGCATGAATTGAACACTGCTTGATTTCTCATCCATTAAAAAATAAAGACAAAATAAAAAACAAGTTGTGGTTGAAGTTGAACCAATCCACTTGTTTCATCAAGCATGTGTTGAGAATTATGACCACAGACATTTGAATTCAATGGACTAATTGTCTATATATGGGTGCTGTAATTAATTGGACATAGACATTCGTGTGAACATGTCATTCAAAATTTATATTCATGCTGCTTATTTTTCTAACTTCAATTAATTCAATGACTGTGTAATAATTACTATTTCTTGTCATGCTCCATCATTGAGTCTCAAAAATAATCATGCACTTTCTTCCACTTTTCTCACTTTTTTATTTTATTCTAGATGCATGAATTCTGTAAAATTTAATAATTTATTTTTATTTTTCAAAATATTTATTTTTTTAGGTCAAACTCTAATATGATATCAGAGTCTATCGATCGGACATTGGGCAGCCCACCATTTAAATTCACGCATCAAGCCTAAAAAGAGTGATGGGCGTGAGGGGGTGTATTAAGAAGATCCTAAAATAAGTCTCATATTGGTTGGAGATAGAGTATTGAAATAGTTTATATAGAGTGACATCTTTCACCTTACTAATCGGTTTTATAGGGTAGTGTTAGGCCAAACTCTAATATTTTTAACTAGATATCTTGAGACTGAATTCGAATTTGAAAATTTGACAAGTGTACACACCAATTGGCCAATTATAAAAGTTTTTTTCCTTTAAAATATTAGTTGACTTAAACTTGTTAACAAGATAATGTAATACTTTTAAAATGAACTATTGTGATTGAAAAAAAAATCATAACAATGCTAATTTAAATTGATATATTTTAAAAAATAACAAAAATAAATTTAATTTAGAGTAGGCAGAATATTCTTTTTTATTCTTTAACTATATTTTTAAATTTAGATTAATCTCTTAATTGTTTTTTTGTGTCAGATTACTCCATTAACTCTTTAAAAATGTTTTATGTTGGTTCTTTTTGTCTAATTACCAACGAATTTAGTGATTGATTTTTGAATTTTTTTTCGTTGCTAATTAGACAAATAGGACTAACATGACGTGTTTTAAAGAGTTAAGGGAGCAATCTGACCTTAAAAATAATTAAGGGAATCAATCTCTGAACCCAAGAGTATAACTAAGGGAGCAAAACAGATATTTTGCCTCTAGAATATTATATCATTATTAAGAAATTCAAACATGTAATTATTCGCTTTAAGTAGGATAATATTTATCGATTTCGGCAAATCCAAATCAAACTGAAATTTAAACCATAACATGGTGTTTGGGTTGTCATTTTTTTAGTTTAGTCAAAATTTAAATCAAATTAATGAAACTTGATGTTAATTGGTTCGAGCAAAGGATTTTCAAAATTTTACCTTTGAGCCCGTACACCCGAAACAAACATAATTAATTTGCAGAATTAAACACCATTATCGCGAAAATTAATATAATATGTTCAATTTCAAAAAAAAAAAATGAAATAACATTTGTGACATTCACATCGTATGTGAAAAATAAATAAATAATAGAATTATATATTATTATGAAAAATTATTTGATATAAATTAAATATTTTAAAAAATTATTTTTGCACATTTGTTTATAGTGTATCAGATCAATCTAATCCAAACCAACTCGTCGTTATGCGGTTTGGTTTTATTTGTATTTTATTGCAAAAATGTGTATTAGATCATATATTTTGGGAATTACTCTTTCCACCCTTAAGTGTTATCCTACGCCACCATGAAAAGTCCAAAATGCACTTAGTAGATGCATCTCCAGACACATCTATTTTAGCCATTTCTCATACCAAATTGAAGAGACACCTCTATTATGTCAAAATTTAATCCAGAGATGCATATTTTAATGTGTAAAAAATGTGTCTGAAGATGCATATCTATTAACACAATTTTTTCAAACAGTTGTGGTTGTTCTGAAGATGAATCTCCTGGCGTTTTTCTTTCATATCACGCCTCAGACCTTTCCCCCTTCCTCCTTATTCATTTTCTAAAAAGTTATAAAAAAAAACTCATTTGAGCTCTGCAACAATTGTATTTCTCATCCATTCATTCAAACGTATATCATTAGAGTTCTTTCTCCTCCTTTGGAGCATCTCAAACATTCAATCTTCTACTTCTCATCAATTTGATTTGGTAAGTTTTAAAAAATCCTATTTACTTTTATGGTTTGATTTGTAGTTAGTTGTTTAATCTACGTTAGTTATTTTAGGTACATTAGATAGTAGTGTAAACGGAATTGGTAGGCTAGAAGAACATGAATTGAGTTTTTTTTGAACTAATAGGGCAGAAAATGGGTTTCTTCCATAGGAGCAATATCACAGGTTTGTCCGGAGACGCATCACCGAATTTTCTCTGCATTGTTTTCGAAGATATATCTCTGAATTTGTCGTAGGAAATAAATTGGGTGATTTTGTGGAATTTATGAATTTCTTCAAACATGTTGTTTATATTTGTCTTTGTTTCTAACACATGAGCAATGGATAAAAACAACATTGGTTGGATTAGACTCGGGTGTGTGTCCCAAACTGCGTTCATATGATATGAGAGGACCGCAATGAGGACAACGAGACCATAATTTGCTGATAACTTGTTTGATGGTACATCTACTTCACAACCTTGATGTTTCCACCCGTCTGATTCTCATAGCCGACTCTCTGAGGCCTCACAGGAAGTAGAACCTGAAGTTCCTGAAGCCCATGTTGACCCTGAAGCACATGAAGCCTAGGAGCAAGTTGTTGCCGATCCCGATGCCCCATTAGATGGTTACCCAAGAGGCCCATTTGATACCTCCTTAGTTCGTTTTTATGTCCTCCATGCTGCTAGGCATTCCTGACATGAAGAGGAGTGTTTATTTTCTTTTGCAATGCATATGTTGTCAACTAATTAAATCCATACAGATAGTTATATTTTATTTTTGCAGGAGCGTGATTGTTTTAAATCGATTAACTACGACATAAAGATTTTGGAGCAGGAACATCCTACTGCTGCTTGGTCCATTGATGTTATCTGCTATTTTGGGCTTGCCAGATTAAGTTCTTCAACTTACATGACCATCAATGATGACATGCATGCGGCTTTTGGTGAAAGGTGGCATTTAGAGATGTCATATTTACACCTACATATAGGCGAGATGACCATCACGTTGGATGATGTCTCATGATTCATGCATCTTCCCATAAAAGGGAGATTGTTAAACCATAGGAGGATCGGACGGGAGGAAGTTTCAACATGATGGTCACCCATTTAGGGACTGACCCAGCTGAGGCTGCAAAGGAGGCACATGGAATTAGAGGTATTCATGATAGGTTTAGTTTAGTTTTTTAAAAGCTTTATAAAAAACACCTATAGTAGGCCTTGGATGCCGAAGGTGATGATGTGTAGGTTGAGTACCTCCAGTAGTGTGCATTGAGGCACTACCTCTTTTTGTTGGTTGACACGTTCATTTTTGTTGACAAAAATGCAACCTATATCCATGTGGTGTACCTTAAGTACTTCACTGGCCTGACTGTGATTCAAGAGTACAACTGGGGGCTACCTATTTGGTCTACCTATACTCGGATATGGGTGAAAGTTGTCTTTAGAAGACAAAGCAGATGACAGGGAGCTACACGCTGCCTACGGTAATTTACTATTACTAATATTCATAATTCATCTGTTACGCTTGTTACTAATATTGTATCTGGACCATTTTCAGAGATGGATCATATTCCACTTCCTTGCATCACCGAGTGGGAAGTTGCACCTGCCTACAATGAGGGTTGACAATGTGCATATACCTTTGTTTCTTACAGGGGAAATGGTGTGGCTGAGTCATTTAAAGTCTCTCTTGATTGTATGGTACCAGATGACGTTTTCTTATGCTGATATGAGGGTCACTGCCAGACACGTTTGTTTGTCGTTATTTCCTTATATTTTGGATGACTGGCATATGGGCCATCTCTTATGTATCCTTATGTTCTCGAGCGATCGATGCGTCAGTTTGGTTACTTGACGATTATTTTGAGACACCCATCAATTTTGCTTTTCTTGGCATCCTCCGTGGAGATTTTGATACGATACTAGACGATTTTGAGAGTCACATGGAACCAAAAGAGTGTCATCAGGAGTCATCCCCTGTACATTAGGCTTATTGTTATAGCTATATGACATGGTTCTATAGAGTGTCACACCTAATCATGACATCAGACGCTCTTGGAAGACCACCTAGGTCAGCTAACTATGAGGTATTTTAGGTTCAGGATGAGCAAGCCAAGAGCACGGTGTCGGCATGTTCTGAAGATGGGCAGAGGAGTCATAGAGGCATGACTCTTTGAGGATGAGACTCCCTAGTTGTCCATCTGGAGCGCATGATTGTCGAGTTACAGAATGTCGTGCAGTCCAGACGGAGGAGGAGGCAGGGGGTAGACATACCTTGTACTAAGTTTATGTTTGGGTGTCTTAATTTTTTGTATTTTTGGACAAATGTTATGCACGGTCTTGAGTTTTTGGATTAATGTATAACTTTTTGCTTTCATTTAACATTAATATAACTTCATTTTACTTTGATTTTACTTTAATATAAGTTGGTCTAAAAAGATTATGATGTTGGGACAATGGTGCTGCTATGAAATGATTAAGGGGATTTTTGGAGATGTATCCCCAAAATAATTAATATTTACAATTAACATGCTTCCAACACCTTTTAAAGGACTTCATGGAACATTTCAACGATGCATCTCCGAATATATCTAATTAGTATACGGAGATGCATCTTCGGACCATAACTTTTTAAACATGGGGTAAAACTCAAAAAAGAAAAGATTGGCGTAATTTTGGGTGCATTTAGAAATGTATCTCCGGACGTAAGAGCAATTTTAAAATTTTAAATGTGTAGTATGCTCATATAAGGGCGACAGGATATTTTTATCGTTTTGAACATCAAATTCTTTTAAAATCGAACTAAACCCGCTTGTGACACCCATAATTTTAAGATGTCTATTATTCAAGCCGGTTCAATCAAGCCCTTATCACACAATTTCAAAATTTTGAAAATATCATTAAAAATAATTTTTAAAATATTTATTTAAAAAGTTATATATATATATATATATATATATATATATATATATATATATATATATATATATATATATATATATATATATATATATATATATATATATATATATATATTATTGTGTTGATATAGAATGAATAATTGTGTTAATAAATAAACATTTTTCGTATTTAATCATTGACTGTCACTCAAAAACTCTTTCAAAGAGCTGTTTTTCTCTATTAAAGAGCGCGATTTTTTTTACATAAATTAGGTATGTTTAAATAATTTTAATTTTGTAAAAAAATAAATATTTTAATTATTTCTACAAAAGAACAAATGAAATTTTAATGTAAGATTGAAATGTTTTAAAATGTAACCGTATGATTATGTTTGAAATAAGTTTTATATTAATAATTAGAGAATATTCAGAAATATAAAATTAAAAAATGTATTTATTTAGTTTGTAAATATGAGAATAAGGATTAATGAATTTATAAATAAAGTTTATATGTTAGTATGTTGGTGCTTGTTTAGCTTCCCCTCAAACACCCTATTTTGCCATTTAATCTTTTAAACTAATAAATTTGAATGTATAAGATGTGTTGTTAGTCTTTTTACACTTGGGAATGACAGAAGTTAAAAATGTTTGGTTTAATATGTATTGAGTTAATATATTTAATATAATTATGGAAAATCACTAAAAGTAACTTTAAAATAGCGTTGGTCAAATAAATCACATGATAATTGAGCTAAAAACTTCTAATGATTAAAAATATATTTGTCGAAGAAGTTATACATCACTTAATTTTGTTTGTAGAGGGAGAATCTAAAATTATGTAAAAAAATTCAAATTTTATGTTACAAAATAAATCATACAAAAATACTTTAAATTTAAGTAAAACTACTGTTTTAGTCCTTTAAGTTATTTTAAAATATCAAATTAGTTCATTAAGTATTTTTTGTAACGCTTTGATCCCTTTTTAAAAATCTCCGTTATAATAAATTGCAAACTCATATACCATTTGAACTGGTTTTTCGTGCTGATCACGAATATGCAATCAAATTTATCAAACAAGTTACGGTTCATGAGAATCAGGTAAAAAAAAGACGAAATACATAATGAAAAATCAACGATCCGACCAAAATACACAATCAAACGCAAAACTAATTACATATTCGTAATCAGTGTGAAAAATCAGTTCAAATGGTATATTAGTTTGTAATTTATTGTAACGGAGATTTTTTTAAAAAGGACCAAAGCGTTACAAAAAAAACCTAATAGACTAACTTGATATTTTAAAATAACTTAAAGGACCTAGACAATAACTTTACGTTAAATTTATATTTGATTTTCTTTGTTTTCTTATACTTTTGTGTTATAGTGTTTTGAGATTTAGTTAAATATTTACTTTTACGTGTATGTGTATTGGGACCTTGAGTGGTTAAGGGTAAATTATGTGTTGTAATAATTTTCACATAGTGTTATTCTTCCACATCAGAAAAATAGGTAGTGTTGTGAAAGAGTTGTTGAACTGCAGTCACAAGTTCCGCTGTGTAGTTTGGGCTATTGAAAATTGATGCAAGAATTGTTTTTGACCAGTGAAAAATTCAAGTCAAATATGCGTTGATACAATCAAGATTACACAAGTTGTGAGATTATGTCGATTGTTGAAGAGCTTCCTACAAACATGGAAGTTGCACCATGCATTTTCAATCTGGGTTTTGACATGAGGAAATTCTTGAAGCAATTTAGCTTCAAGTGAAGTATGCTCTTCTTTAAATGGAGTATGATAGTTTTTAAAATATGGATGTCAGTGAAGACATTGTGAAAACTCTTGAAGTGGTGTAGTTTCAAGTGACTATAATCTTTATGGTAGAGTATGATTATCGATGAAGACAATGGAAGTTAATGCATTATTTTCAATCAAGGTGGAGATTGTTGGGGATAGTTAAAAATATACATGTTGAAGAAGTCTCAAATCACTTAGTTTTATAAAGGAATAGGGAGTTGAATGCTATATAAAGGATTCAAGTTCTTCGTTACAAGATGAACCGGTCAAAAGTACTTTAAAATTGTATTTGACTTTCTTTTTTTTCTCTTATACTCTTGTGTTATAGTGTTTTGAGATGTAGATAAGTTTTGCTTTGGAGGATATGAGTGTACTTGGGGCCTGGAGTGGTTGAGAGTAAATTATGTGCTGTAACAATTTTCAGATAGTGTTATTCTCTGGTTATCATTTCACAACGATCGTAGTTTTTCTTTGATTTTAGAGTTTTCACGCTATATCATTGTGTTGTAATTGTGTTCCTCTTTTTCTCTATACATTTGTTTTTTCCAACATTTTAGATTAATGGAATCAGATGGAGAAGAGCGATGTGAAGGATGGAATTGAGTGATATTTTATTATTTGAACTATTTAAAATCAGATGAGCATAAAAGAATGAAGTGGTGTGAATTCACTTTATTCCATCACTTATCACTATATTTTCCCCTCTAATTTGTGCAAAATAAAAAATATGTCTTATTTCTCCTTAAAATTTGTAGACGATGAAATAGAAACTTCATTTCGCTTCGCTCCATTTCGCCACATCCCATTCAACTCCATTTCATTCTGCTATATTCATTTTATAATATTCAAATATAACTATAAGATTAAAGATCTAAAGAATCATCTAGCATGTTGCACTATCTAAAAACATAAACACAATCATATAATCAAGTTATATCTTTAACTACTCTTAATTATTGAAACTTTAGATCAACTTTCTCTCATTTAAATTTGTATTATTGAATCTAAAATTTTATTTTTCATGTTTTTACTTAAAATATTATCTTTTTATCTTTATACAAATAAATCATTTACTTAGAAAGATGTTGAATTAAAGAATATAACTAATCTTAGTGAAAATAATAAATTTTTAATTTTTTTAAAGAGATTACTTACTCAAACAACAAGTGTTTGAAGCCTTTCTGAAGATAGGATGACTTTGAAACTTTAAGTATTTTTTTAAAGAGATTACTTGTTTATTTTTTATACTACCTTTTTTATATAAGTAATATTTTAAAATATTAAGTGATGAAGAGAAAGAAACTATGTTTCGAGTTTGTGAGAAATTAAAACGCCACAAAGCAATAGAAAAGTTGACAAAAGACGTCGGAGCCACGAGGGTGATATGGCGGGGGCAATGAGAGCCATAGAGCACAAAATCTTTGGTCCAGTGGGCAATGGTAAGGTGTTCTTAAGCTTCATTGGTGGTGGTCCAAAAGAGTCTGGCCATACATAGGTGGCGCGTGCCTGTTGATGGTGGTCAGGTCTGACTACGGTTCAGGTCCATCGGGGATGGGGGTCAAATCAATCAGTTCATATGTATTAATAACAAGCATTTCATCGTGTTTATTAGCTTAATTTTAGTGTTTTCAATGTCATTTTACATTGCAATAAACTGACCATTTACATTGTGTTACAACCATTAAGCGATTGGTATCGATTTCGGAGAGAAATAGACAAAGAAAGGAAAAAGAAAGAATCAACATCCATGATGGGTGGGTCAACATCCTACATGATGCCCGTCATGGAATCAAATTTCGCATTTGAAAATCATGACTGGCAAGCCGTCATTTTCCATGAAGTCCGTTATGGATTTAAAATATTAAAAATCATGACTGACAACCCGTCATGGAGTATGACGTCTGTCATGGCATGGCGCTCATAACAAAAGAGTATGACGTCTGTCATGGCATGGCGCTCATAACAAAATTTTCTTAGTTTTTCTCCAGTTCCTACATGATTTTTAGTAATTTCAACTACTACTTAATGCCTCGAAACTTATAAAAGCGCATGGGGGCCGGTATCAAGGGATCCAAGTTTTATTTGCACTAAATTTACATTAAAAGTTATGCATTTCACAACTTTTATGAAAGTTTCATAGCTTAATTTCCTACTGTATTTTTCATTCAAATTGTTGATGTATCTCTTGGATTAAAGCCTTTATTTGGAGCATTATTTATTTTAGTATTATTTACTTCATTTCCAAGTTCCATTATACTATTTTTATAATAAAGTCATTACATGATTATAATGTTTTTCCATTTACAATGTCTGTGTAATTTAATTAGAGTTTGAAGCACGAGGATTGTCATACCGACGGATCTCATGTGAATCATGTAATGCCAATTATAACGAGAACGATGCATTTTGTTCGTAATTTTTGTTTTTAAAAGAAAAATGTGTTTTCTATGAATTTAGAAACACCTAGATACCTGTTATGCGCCAAAAGGGTGAAAATGATATCTAACGCAAGAGTTTGAATAATAGATTCTAATATTAATGAAAACAATTTAAAATTGATCAAGATATTATATAAATTTCTGTGATATTTGGATTCTAATATTATATAACTATTATTTTTTTAATATTTTAAATAATAATAATAATAATAATAATAATTTTGCAAAAAGTGTGTGTTGCGCGTAAGATATAATATGCATTTTCTTTTTATATAAAAAGATAGTTGCAACGTTGAAAACGTTTAAAATAGTAAACTTCAAAAAAAATAAAGAGGTGACCCACATGTAGGACACCCCACCCACTACCCATTTCTTCATTTCATTTATTTTAATGGCTAAATTTATTTATTTTATTCATAAGACTAAGTTAAAGAAAAATAATTATAAAAAAAAAAACTGCAAATATTGGTATAGTCAATATACAACTTCTAATATTGACCCAAAAAGCAAAAAAAATCATATAAACTTTTTACTATAATAAGATTAAAATAAAGACTTTTTCTATATTTGTAATTTATATTAAAATAATTATTTATTTTTCCTATTAAAACAGTGTTTAACGAAATTTGGAAGTAAAAATAATTATTTACCTACATATATGTGGAAATTTCCCAATCTTGTCTGGTGACGAGTGGGTCCAAATTAAGTCAAAAAGTTACTATTATTTTTGTTTTCTTATATACATCTTTAGTAATAATTTAATTTATTGGTTTAAAGGTGTGATTTGACTTTGAAATTTGATTTTCATCACCGTCGTTGTGTTGTGGTCCTTTTATATATTTTATTATTTATAAACAAATAATACCCTCACGTTCTTCTTATCTAGTTATATACTCCATCTGTGATAAAAATATATACAACAACATAAATTAATAAAAACAAAACCAACTTCTTTTTATTTTTTATTAGGTCTATTTTTGATTTTTAATTTTTTATATACTTTTGTTTTTCAAATTATATTCATTTTATTTATTTTTATTTATTTATTTTATTTTTAATATTATTGTTTATATTTTATTTATCACTATTTATTTATTTTTCTAGTTTTTATTATTTATTTTTTTAATTTGTATAATAATTTATATGTTTTTTTTAACATTTTTTAGTAATTTATATTTTCCTCTAAAAATATTCTTTGCCTTTTTGCCTTCTCTGTATTAATCATTGTGATTGAAGTCATATTGATTTGATATATGTATAATTTTATATGTTTAATATTGAATATTTAAATTGAAAATTCGTCTTGTTTGTTCATTTTTAATTTAAAGATTGTTGATTTTTCAATCATTTTTGTTGGTATTCAATCATAATCTTTGTGGAGAATTTTGCTCAATATTGATTTCAAGATTGTTATCAATCACGCAATGACAATAAAAAGAACATGTTGAGAAAGAAAGATAACGTTGAAGAAGAAGATGATGAATATTCTGCAGAATTTTTCTCTGACCACAAACTGTGGAAACTTTCTTATTCACTTGCAACTGCAAACTGTGAATACAATGTTATGAATTGAATTGTTTGCAAAATAAGAGTTTCTCCCTATTTATAGATTTATGTTAGTTTGCACACCAAGGCAAAGCCCAAAATAGCTAACATTACTAAAATAGGCCTAAGCCGAAATCTTGTGTGAAGCAACATGCTTCAACACTTCGACACACTAATACAATTCGACACACACATTAGGCTAATTCGACTAGACCTTGTTTCTGTCGAGCTACATTGCTTTGATACAAGGAATTACAACTCAATACACCACCTAATTCATTTTATCTAAGCTATCTACATTAATCATAAACCTTAACTTCTTGAGCACTTCGACTTGCATTCCTTTCGTCATGATATCTGCAATCTGATTATCAGTTCTGCAGTGTTCCAAGTTCATCTTCCCTTCTGCTATCTGCTCTCGAAGATAATGGAACCTCATTTCGATGTGCTTGCTTCGACCATGTGCTATTGGATTCTTCACCGGGTTTATAGCTGACATGATGTCGATCTTCATGGTAACTGCTCCATGACTCTTCTCTGTAATCTCTTCGATCATGTTCACCATCCATGTTGATTGACATGCACAAAGAGAAGTAGTTATGTATTCCGCTTCGCATAATGACAATGCCATTATTGGTTCCTTTCTCGAACTCCAAGCAACTGGTGCACCACCTAACATAAACACATAGCCAGCGACTATCCTCAGCATCACTACACCAACTTGAATCAATGTATTCCACTATCTTGCATTCTTTTCCTTCATCACCTATAGGAAACAAAATTTCATAGTTGAGAGTTCCTTTCAGATACCTCAGTATCCTCTTCGTCGCTGCTATGTGTAATACCTTTGGCTTCTACATGAATCTACTTACCATACTCACACTGTATGCTAAGTCAGGCCTTGTGTGACAAAGGTATTGAAGTAACCCAATAAGTCTTGTATATTAGGTTGGGTCAACATCATCTGAATCTGAATCTTTCGACAGTTGCAATCTGGTCTCAGCTAGAGTCGAAGTTGGGTTGTAATCTTGCATCTTAAATCTCCTGAGTATTTTGCCTGCATATCTTATTTGGTGCATCATTAAACCTCTACCACTCTTGTAGAATTCGATGCCAAGGAAATATGAGAGATTTCTCAAGTCTGACATTTCAAACTCCTCACTTAGGTCATGTTTGAAACCTTCGATCTCCTTCTTGCAACTTTCTGTTATCAACAGGTCATCGACATAGAGACATAGTATAAGAAATTCACTCTTGCTTCTCCTTACATATACTTCATGCTCAGTTGTACACTTCACAAATTGTTTCCCCCTTAGAAAGTTGTCGATCTTCGTATTCCAAGATCTTGGAGCTTGTTTAAGTCCATACAGGACTTTATGCAACATGTACACCTTTATTTCTTCGCCTTGTTTCACAAACCCAACTTGTTGTGCAACATAAACTTCTTCCTCTAAGGGGTCATTTAAGAATGCACATTTCACATCCATTTGACATGTGTGTCAATTGTTCATGTTTGCTAGAAAAACAACCAACCTGATTGTTTCGATCCCAGCAACAGGTGCAAAAACATCGTCAATGTCGGTTCCTTCCTTCTGAAGAAATATGTTCGTCACAAGTCTCACCTTGTGTCGAGTTACCTCTCCTTTAGGATTCACCTTCACCTTGTAAACCCATTTCACATCAATTGCCTTCTTTCCTTGAGGAAATTCGACAAGTGACCAAGTGTTGTTGACTTCCATAGACTCTAGTTCCTCATTCATTGCTTTCACCCACTTCAAATCTTTCAATGCCTCAGCTGCACTGACTGGTTCAACATCCGCGTAGAAAGCATAGTGTACCAGCTCACCTTCTTCATCGACCATATCATCTGATGTAATCACACATTCTTGCAACCTTGCAGGCATCTGTCTTGTTCGTCGAGGTCTGCTTGGGCCTGCTTCACCTCTGACTTCTTCTTGTTGAACTTCTCTTTCGATTTCACTAGCTGGTTCTTCACATAAAATTCTCATTTAATCCTTATTAACATTCTCATTCCTTAAACTCACCTATGATCACATCTCTATCGATCACTATTTTCTTATTCACTGGGTTGAATAACTTGTATCCTCTAGTCGAATGATATCCTATTATAATCATTTGACTCGACTTGTCATCAAACTTTCTTCTCAACTGATATGACATATGTCTATGTGCTACAGATCCAAACACCTTCAAGTGACTTAGGTTATGCTTGACACCATACCAACATTCTTCTGGAGTGATTCCTTATAGATTTTTTATCAGACATCTATTCAAGATGTATGTTGCAGTCGATACAGCTTCTCCCCATAATTATTTGGGTAGATGTTTCTCACCATGTTCATGATGACTTTATTCTTCCTTTATGCAGTTCCATTTGCTATGGAGTGTAGGGTCACACCACCTCATGTACAATCCCTTCTTTGTCACATAATGCACCAAAATCTTTCGACACATACTCTCCACCACCATCAGTACTCAGAATCTTTAGCTTTCGACCACTCTGTCTTTCGACCATATATTTGAATTTGGCAAATACCTCGATCACTTCACTTTTCTTCTTGGTCAGGTAAGTCTGCAGTTTTTGACTGAAATCATTTATGAACCTGACAAAGTATTTGTTGCCTCCAATCGAATCCACCTGGATAGAATCACATACATCAGAGTATACAACTTCGAGAATTTCCTTCGACTTGTTTCTTGGATCCTTACTTAAGTTATTCTTGTGTTGTTTCTCCTGAACACATTATTCACACACTTCACTTGGAATGTCGATTTCTGGTAATCCTGAAACCATGTTTCTTCTGTTAAAATTTATTATGTCTTTGAAGTTGAGATGGCCAATTCGATAATGTTATAACCATTCAACTCTGTTGGCGGCATTAATGCTCAATCACATTAAGTTCAATCTTGAAGGTCTTACTCTGAGACATTGGAGCCTTCAAGATTAACCTACCTCCTGAGTCGAGAACTCTCATCTTCTTGTCTTTGATCGACACCTTGTAGCTCTTTTCAACCGACTGCCCTATACTGAGCAAATTACTATTCATTCCTGGTACGTACAATACATTGGAAATTACTGACCTCTTGCCATATTTCCTCATAATCAGAACATCACCAATACCTTTAGCTACTAGAGTATTGTCATTTGAAATTTTCACCATACTGAAGGCTTCATGTTGACAAACCAATCTTTCCTACCAGTCATGTGTGATGAGCATCTTGAGTCCATGTACTATCTGTCCTAGAATATTTCTTCATCTCTTGTTGTAACCATCAATAACATCTCTTCTTTTTCATGTTTCTCCAGCTTTGCAACAGTTTCTTGATTCTTCTTCTTTTTTAAACACTCACTAAAATAGTGACCATACTTCTGACAATTAAAACATTAAATGTGACTTTTGTCGGGCTTTCGACCACCACCTCTTCCTCTACCTTCAACACCACTTCTTTGGTTGCCTTGGTTCTAGGGTTTTCTATGATTCGACCAGATTCCTTCCTGCTAATTTTGACCAGTCGATTTGTTGTAGCCTCCTATACCTATGTTGTCATTCCAGCTTCCTTTGTCTTTCTTTTCTTTTTCTGATTGTATCTACAAATCCATACCCCTCTTCGACTTTCCTGCAGCTCTTCCAACCATCCTTTGTTCATGAGATTCAAGTGTTCCTTGAAGCTCTTACTTCGTCAATACTGACAAGTCTTTCGACTCTTCTATGTCTACTACCACGTGGTCAAACTTTGGAGTCAATGACCTCAAGATTTTTGCAATAATTGATCTTGATGTCAACACCTCTCCACATACCTTAATTTGATTCACCATCTTTGTAACTCTAGTGAAGAAACCTGTTATACTTTCACTTTGTTCCATCTAAAGCAATTCATAGGTTCTTTTGTGAATTTGTAACCTCACCTCTTTCACCTTCTCTGCTCCTTCAAACGACTTCTCCAGAATTTCCCACGCTTCCTTCGCTGATTCTACATCACTAACTTTTTCAAAATTATCTGGATCAACATATTGATGGATTATAAAGAGAGCTTTATAATCTTTCTTCTTCAATTCTTTGTGTGCAACCTTTTCTTGATTCGTCGCATTTTCTGCAAGCGGTCTTACTCCATCCTTCACAAGATCTCAAAGATCTTGATAATAGAAAATCACCTTAATCTGCTTGCACCAATTCTAATAATCATCTTTCTTGAGAATCAAAAGGTTTTTCGAAAAATTCCCGTTTGGATGATTCATCGTCATCACGGTTTTGCTTTCATGAATCGTAACCGGAGCTCTAGATATCAGATGTTAGAATTCAACCACAACCTATTGAGAATTTTACTCAATCTTGATCTCAAAATTGTTATCAATCACACAATGACAATAAAAATAAAATGTTGAGAAAGAAAGAAAAATAACGTTGGAGAAGAAGAAGAAGAAGAATATTCTATAGAGTTTCATTCAGCCCACAAATTGTGGAAACTTTCTTATTAACTTCCAACTGCAAACGGTGATTACAATATTATGAATTGAATTTTTTTACAAAATAAGGGTTTCTCCCTATTTATAGATTTAGGTTAGCTTGCACCCAAGCCAAAACCCAAAATTACAAAAGCCCAAAATAGCTAACATTACTAAAATTGGCTTAAGTCAAAATCATGTGTGAAGCAACCTACTTCGACACACTAATACGACTCGACATACACATTAGGCTAATTCTACTAGACCTTGTTTCTTTCGAGCTACGCTGCTTTGACACAAGGAATCACAACTCAACAATTTATGTGTTGGCGGTTGATTTATTCACCGTCTTAAAAAGTCAAAACTTACACCATACTTTTTTTTACTATTTAGTTTTGCACTTGTAAGCGAGTTTGATAGATAATATAGATCATGTGTGCACTTTTATTTTAGTTTATTTTAAACCATTTTTATTCTATTTAAGTTATATGTTTTTAATAAATATTTCAATAATATTTTATATTACTTTTATATAAAAAAGATTAAAATATTAATAAAAGATAAATTAATTTAATCAAAAATGGATAAAACGAAAGAAAAAAATAGAAGAGATTAAAAAGTTAGGACAAAAAGAGTTATGTTAAAACAAAGTGATGATAATTAGGGATGACAAAGCAGGCGGTATGCCCCGTTTAGGTCTATCACATTTAAATCCGTATAAAAGTGTGTTGGGGCGGGACGGGTCTACTTATACGTTCGAGCTCAAAAGTCAAGTCCGTCCCGTTTATTAAGGAGTTGGTGAGTTTGCGGGACAACCCGCCAATTTTTTCTTTTACAATTTGATTTACTATATAATTTACAAAATTGTTAATCATTACCAAAGAGACCGGCAAATTTTAACTACGCATAGTAAACTTTTAACAAACCTTAATGTAAATGTCATATTTTTAACATAAACAAAACAATGTACTATAATACAAAAAAATTAAAACAAACACACTAAAATCCCAAAATAATCCTTTTGCTTCAAAAAATTAACAAGTACAACTTAGTTAAGGAAATCTAGGGACACAAGTTAAGAAAACAAACCAGCACAAGATAAATAAAGACAACTAAGTAGATTTATCAATATTTAATAATAAAAGCATCTCAAACATAAAAGAATCCAAGAAAAATTGAAGCTTCATTATTTAAAAATTATTAATACAAATAATAACCATTTAGTTGAGCATTTTAGTGTCAAAAAATAAATAAAATGAGAACTCAAATAGAATAAAATACAAGTCAAAATTTTATTATCATAATGAGAAACAAACCCCTCTTTGCAAAACTTACTTTATAGCTTTAGAACTCGGCTCCAATGACAACGAGTAATAGAAAATAAAAAAGAATGTATTCTTTATGTTTTATAATAAAGATTTTTTTCCTACTATGAGTGAAAATAAATAAAGAATAATAGACCAATTAATCTCTTCAAAATGAGGTGTTTGTTGTTATGTGAAAAATGAACATTAGGGTTTGAAGAAATGAAGGTTGCTTTAAAGTATGTCTACTACATACCACATTAATATTGTTTTAATTCCAAGTAGAAAAATAAATTTTCTTAACAAAAAACCCGTGGACAAAACCCACTACGTCTCGCCCTCGGCCCATTTTAAAAGTCGGTTAAATGTGGCGGGCCAACTTAAGACACTTAGCCGAAAACTTCGTCCTGACCCACCAAAGTTGATGGGTTCAATGGGCAGACCTGACGGGCCTAACCCGTTTTGCAACCCTTAATGATAATCTATAAAAAATTCACATACACAATCATGAATATGAAAGTGATGATGATCAATCAGAAAAACTCGCATATACTATCGTGATATGAAAGTGATAATAATCAATAGAAAACTCACATGTACATTGTAGGTATTTGAATTTAAAATTCATGATGGCCTTTAACTTAACAATAGTGTTTTCGGAAAATAAAATATCAACTTCTTTCTTTTGACACACACGATTAGGGATAGAAAAGCAAATTCGATCTATCAAACATGTAAAATATTGGATCAAGCTCTAGTATGAAATTAAGCATGAGATCGAAGTCTGTTCGCATACTGCTGCCAGAGTAATTGGTGTTGTAGTCAAAGTTTGTTCTAATATGCATCAGTCAATATTGCTAGGTTTGTTAGCATGTTGAATTGGACCTTGATTGTAAGCCCAATTGTTTAAGTTATCTTGTAATGGATAATTGTTAAAAAGCCCATTAGGTTAGTGTGATATTTCTCTTATAAATAGCATGCTAGTCTATCATCTTGGGATAAGGAAAAATAGGAAGATAAAATCCTAATTTCAAGAGAGAGATAGGTTATTTTGTTTTTCTTGTATATTTATAATCTTATTTCTAAGAAAAAGGAAAGAATAGCATTTTATAGCCAATCCTTATTTCTTCTTGTTATTCTTGCTTGTTGCATTTATTAACCCTAACCCTTGTGTGTTTCTTAATCATAAAGAAACCATTTATATTTTGTTTCAAGACATCTGATTCATAATAAATTGGTGTGGTGAGTGTGGAGAAGATTCCTTCAACAAAGTATGAGATTGAAAAGTTCACCGGAGTGAACGAATTCGGTGTGTGGCGCTTGAAGATAAAAGCCATACTAGTTCAACAAGGTTGTTTGGAAGCGTTGAAGGGAGAGGCAGCCATGGACGTTGCGTTAGGCAAAAGAAAATACGACCATGATTGAGAAATCCCACAATGCAATATTGTTGAGTCTTGGTGATAAGGTTCTTTGACAGGTATCAAAGGAGACTACAACATCAGGATTATAGGTGAAACTTAAAAGTTTGTACATGACCAAATCTTTGGTGAATCGACTCTACCTGAAGCAAACTTTGTATTCATTCAAGATGAGTGAAGACAAAGTGTTGGCTGAGAAGTTGGATATGTTCAACAAGATGATTCTTGATCTTGAAAATATTGATGCGAAGATCGATGATGAAGATCAAGCATTATTGTTATTGTGTGCTTTGCCCAGAACACATGCTTAGTTCAAAGAAATTATCTTGTACGGAAAGGAGTCCCCAAGCTTTGAAGAAGTTGAATCAGCCTTGTATTCTAAGGACTTGAACGAACGAAAGGAGCATAAACCTTCGACGGTGGGCGAAGGTCTGGCCGTTAAAGGAAAATTCTTGTGAAAGGATGGTAAGTTTGACAAGAAGAAAGGTAAAAGTCAACAGAAGTATTATAGTGGCGAAACATCTGGTATTCGATGTTATCACTGTAAGAAGAAGGGTCACACAACAAAGGTGTTCCCTGAATGCCTAAAAGATCATGGAGGTAAGGATAATGGCAAAGCATCCATTGCTCAAGATGATTTGGACTCATCTGATGTTCTTGTGGTTTCAAGTGGCGACTCAAGAAAAGAGTGGATTATGGATTCAGGTTGCACTTGGCACATGACTCCAAACAGAGAATTGTTCGAGGAGCTATATGATCAAGATAATGGATCAATGTTGCTGGGAAATAGCAAATCTTGCAAAATTGCAGATATTGAATATGTGAGATTTAAGCTTCATGATGAGTCAATAAGGTTATTGACTGAAGTTAGGTATGTACCTGATTTGAAGAGAAATTTGATTTCTCTTGGTGACTTAGACAAAAATGGATATGTTTTTCAAGGAGATAAAAGTATCCTAAGAGTCATGAAGAGGTCGAAGGAAGTCTTGAGATGCGTAAAGAAACAAGGATTGTATACCCTTGAGGTTAAGGTTGTAAGTGGTTCGACAAATGTTGCATCTACAAAACCTGTGCCGAAGATAGAATTATGGCACATGAGATTGGGCCATGTCAGTGAAAGAGGCCTGTCAAATTGGGGAAGCAAAACTTGCTAGGAGGTGACAAAGTTGAAAAGTTGAAGTTTTGTGAATCTTGTGTATTTGGTAAATCCTGTAGGGAAAAGTTTAACAAAGGCAAGCAAAGAACACATGGATCTCTGGATTACATTCATGTTGATCTTTGGGGGCCTGCAAGGAATCCTTCACACTGAGGTGCAAGGTATTTTCTATCCATCGTTGATGACTATTCCAAAAAGCTATGGGTATTCATCCAGAAGACGAAGGATGAAACTTTTGAGAATTTCAAAAGTTGGAAGGTTTTGGTCGAAACTCAAACTGGCAGAAAGGTTAAGAGGTTGAGAATCGTTAATAGCCTTGAGTTCTTCAATGAAGCATTCTACAACTACTGTGTTGAGTCTGGGATTGTAAGGCATAAGAGCGTAGCAGGTACTTCTCAACAAAATGACTTAGCTGAGAGATTCAATCGAACAATCCTTGAAATGGTTAGATGCATGTTGGTTAGTGCTGGATTGAAGAAGGTGTTTAGGTTGTTTTGACAATAGCCTATCTGATAAACAGATGTCCTTCGTCTGCCTTGGGAATGAAGACACCTGCAGAAGTTTGATTGGGACATCCACCTAGTCTCGACAGATTGAGAGTATTTGGCTGTGTGGCCTATACTCATATTAGGCAAGACAAGGTCGAACCTAGAGCTCTGGAATGCATGTTCATGAGATAACCTGAAGGAGTCAAAGCTTATAGGCTATGGTACCTAGATCCAGGTCACAAGAGGTGTATCACCAGTCGAGATGTAGTTTTTTATGAAGCAGAGATGACTTTCAAGAAAATTGATGATGCTGATAAAGAGCTGGAACAGAGAGAGATTCCTGTTGATGTAGAGCATGTCAACGCTGAATTGCGTATCCCATATGAAGTCGAAGAATACGCAGAAGATGTTGTTGAAGATGAGGAGACTGATAATGACTACCTGCTAGCAAGAGACAGGTCAAGGAGAGTCATCAAGCCACCTCAGAGACTTGGGTATGCAGATCTTATAGCTTATGCCTTAATCTTTGCAAGTGAGGTTCTAATTGAAGAACCTATAGACTATAACGAATTTATGGGGAGTCGAAATAAGACTGAATGGCTGAAGGTCATGGATGATGAGATGAAATCTCTTCATGATAACAACACCTAGGAATTGATCCAAAAACCTGCTAGAGCCAGGTGAGTCAGCTGTAAATGGATTTTCAAAGTTAAGGAAGGAATCGAAGGAGTGACATCAAAGAGATACAAGGCAAGATTGGTCGTTAGGGGGTTCACTTAGAAAGAAGGTGTCGACTTCAATGATATGTTCTCTCCTGTTGTGAAGCATAGATCCATTTGAATTTTGCTTGCCACGGTGGCCCAGTTCGACCTTGTATTGGAACAAATGGATGTGAAAACTGCGTTCTTGTATGGTGATCTAGATGAAACAATCCTTATGAGGCAACCTGAAGGGTATGTCGAAAGGGGGAAGGAAGATTATGTGTGCAAACTGAAGAGATCTTTATATGGACTGAAACAATCTCCTCGATAGTGGAATAAGAGATTCGAAAAGTTCATGACACACATAAGTTTCATTAGAATTTAGTTTGACCACTGTGTTTACTTCAGATTTCAACAGTGTATTTCATTTTTTATTTTGTTGCTTTATGTGGATGATATTCTAAAGCAAGCAACAATCTCGAAGATGTAATGAGGGTGAAGGCTGAACTTAATAAGGACTTCGGCATGAAGGATCTGGGAGTTGCGTCCAGGATTCTTGGGATTGACATCCGAAGAGATAGAAAGCAGTCAAAATTATGCTTATCTCAAGAGGCATACCTACGGAAGATTCTTGAAAAGTTTGGTAGGTCGAATTCAAATCCTGTTGTGACTCTGACAAACCCTCAATTCAAGCTGAGTATAGATCAGTGTCTCAACACTGATGTTAAAAGAACTTATATGAATAGCAATCCATATGCTAATATAGTGGGTTCTTTGATGTATATTATGGTCTGTACTAGACTCGACATAGCATATGCAGTAAGTCTTGTAAGCAGGTACATGGCAAATCCTGGAAAGGCTCACTGGCAAGCATTGAAGTGGATTCTATGGTACATAAATGGGTCTCCGAATAGAGTCCTAATTTATGGTAGAGCCTTGGGTGAAGATAATAAAGCAGCAATCGAAGGATATGTCAACTCTGATTATGCAGGTTGTATGGATTCTAGAAAATCTATTTTTGGATATGTATTTACTATGTTTGGAACAACAATTAGTTGAAAAGCTACACTTTAGAAGGTTGTTGCCTTATCAACCACTGAAGTGGAATATATCGCCCTAACTGAAGTTGTGAAGGAAGCATTGTGGCTTGAAAGTTTTACAAATGAGCTGAAACTTCAAGGTCGAGTTATCACTGTTAAATGTGATAGTCAAAGTGCAATACATCTGTCGAAGAATTCAACCTATCATGAGCTAACCAAGCATATTGATGTGAGGCTGCATTTCGTCAGAGGGTTAATCGAGCATGGAGAAGTCCAAGTGCTGAAGGTTTCGACAAATCATAATGCTGCTGATATGATCACCAAGACGTTGCTCAGTTGCAAATTTTTCCACTGTATGCAGTTGATAAAGCTGCATGAAAAAAGCTAGTTTCTTGATGTTATAAAGTTAGATCCAAGGTGGAGATTTGTGATATTGGATCGAACTCTAGTATGGAATTAAGCATGGGGTCGAAGTCTGTTCGCATGCTACTGTCAGAGTAATGTATGTTTAGTCAAAGTTTGTTCTAACATGCATTAATCAATATTGCTAGGTTTGTTAGCATGTTGAATTGGACATTGCTTGTAAGCCCAATTGTTTAAGTTAGTTTGTAATGGGTAATTGTTAAAAAGCCCATTAGGTTAGTGTGATATTTCTCTTATAAATAGCATGCTAGTCTCTCATCTTGGGATAAGAAAAAATAGGAAGATAAACTCTTAATTTCAAGAGAGAGAGAGAGAGAGAGAGAGAGAGAGAGAGAGAGAGAGAGAGAGAGAGAGAGAGAGAGATTATTTTGTTATTCTTGTATACTTGTAATCTTGTTTCTAAGAGAAAGGAAAGAATCGCAGTTTATAACCAATCCTTGTTTCTTCTTGTTCTTCTTACTTGTTGTCTTTGTTAACCCTAACTCTTATGTGTTTCTTGATCATAAAGAAATCGTTTATATTTTGTTTCAAGACATCCGATTCACAACAAGACATATATATTTTATCTGCAATTTTTTAGAGTAGAACAGATTTTTAGAGTCGCACTCTCTAATGCGCCCTCTCACATCACTTCATTATTTTGCGGGTTTTTAAAAACATAAACCTTTACATAATCTTTTGTATTTTTAAAATTTAAAAAGTGAATTGTCCGTCGATCCATTCCACCTTTTTTTCTTCAAAACAAATAAAAAATTTAAATTGGTATTCTCAATTATGACCTTTCTTTTCCGCTTCAATTTTTGCGAATTTTTAAAGTGAGAAAATCGAACGTAACCGAACCAAATCATAGTAAAAGTTTACTCGAACAGAACCGAACCGTTTCAATTTACTTAGAACCGAACCAAAACAAAATAATTGATTTGGTATACCATTTAGAAATTCCAAACCGTAGTGAACCGTTAGAAGACAATTTTTTCGAACCATACCATTAAACTATTTTCAACTTTTTAAAAAAAAATTAAAACTTATTTTTAGTGTTTTTCATTTTCAGTTTTGGTTCAGTTCGGTTTCAGTTTCAGTTCAGTTTGGTTATAGTTTCGATTCAGTTCTAGAACCGTTTTATGCAATACGATTTGATTTATTAACCAAATATAACGATTCAATTATTTTAACTTCAATTCGATTCGATTCAATTCATAATTTTTTTTTTGAACAGCCCTACTTTTGCCACCCCACACACAATTACAAATAAGTGAATGTAACAAATAAAAAAAGTAATAAAAGATATTAGGCCAAATACCATTTTTGATCCTTTAACTATATCCTTAGATTCAGATTGGTCCCTTAACTATTTTTTGTGTCAGATTGATCCGTTGACTCTTTAAAACATGTAAACATTGGTTCTTCTCGTCTAGCGAGCGATGAAAAAAATTCAAAAATTCGTCGTTAATTAGACAAAAAGGGCCAATATGACACGTTTTAAATAGTTAAGAGACCAATCTAAAACAAAAAATAATTAAAAAACTAATCTAAACTTAAGAATAAAGTTAAAAAATCAAAAAAAAATATTTTGTCAAGATATTAAGCAAAACTACATCATAAGTCCTTAAAATCTTAAGAACCGTTATGCAAAAAGAGTTTTGAAATATTAATATTGAATTGATGGAGAGTTTGTTTGTTTAGTTCGTGTATGACAGCTCTTGAATTAATAAATAAGCAAGTGGTATTTCACTATTTCCACTCACTTTCCTTCCTCAACTTGACTTTCTCATTTTTTATTATATAAATACCTTTACCCACTTCTCTTTTCTCTTAACTTCCATTTTTCATTTCTCTTCAAGATTTCTATTTTCCCAAACATGGATTGTTCTTCGTATATCAACACTTCCTTGGATCTCAACATTATCCCTTTTAGACCTCATCAAGATCTTCCAGTAAGTATCTCAATCATTCTTTAATGCATTTATATACAAGCTTTTTGTTTGAAAGCTTACGATATTTTCATTCTTCATTTTTAGAACAAGGAGGTGGAAAACAACTTTTTCTCCTTGGGGATCACCAACTTTTCTGCCAAAGATGAGGTTAGTTAGTTAGTTTGTTTAACTAATTACTGAATTATGCCATGTTTGGATAGGTTAATTAATCGCTTATAGAGCTATAAGTACTTGTTTTAAAGAAGTTTGGTTAGGTTATAGTTTAGTTTAGCCAATTGTTGAATTAGGCACTATTTATATAGAGGTATAACTATTTCTATTGTGAAAGATAAAATTAAGTCAAACTGTTTTCATCAGCTTTCTTATAAGTTGTTTGAATCGGTTTCACAAGTGATTATGCGGATAAGTAGTTTCAAACATGCCTTGCAACAATTGATCTTGAATGATAACTGTTGAAAATGATTCTAACAAGTGCTTTTGATTTCGAATTCAGTCCGTTGATGAATTGGAAGAGGAACTGAAAAGGGTGACAGCAGAAAACAAGAAATTGGTGGAAATGCTGTCGGTGGTTTGCGAAAACTACAACGCTTTGAGAAGCCATTTGATGGAATATATGAGTAGAAATCCTGAGAAGGAACTTAGTACATCATCGAAGAAAAGAAAATCCGAAAGCAGCAATAATAATAATAATAACAGTAATTTGATTGGAGTTAACAATGGAAACTCTGAAAGTAGTTCTACTGATGAAGAATCGTGTAAGAAACCGAGGGAAGAAGAAATTATTAAAGCCAAAATTTCAAGAGCTTATGTTAGGACTGAAGCATCAGATACCGGACTTGTAAGTACTTAAATATTCATTCAATCTTCGATGTAGATTCTTTGGTTATTTGTGGCAATATAGCTTAGACTCAAAAGCAATGTTTTAAAAATCGAATTGAACAACTCAAATAACCAAACCGAAAACAGTGCTGGTTTATGACTCAACTGTGTATAATTGTTGGATTTTGACATGTTTGTTTTTCTGTGTTTTCAGATTATGAAGGACGGATACCATTGGAGGAAATATGGACAAAAAGTGACTAGAGATAACCCTTGTCCAAGAGCTTATTTCAAATGCTCTTTTGCTCCAAGCTGCCCTGTCAAAAAGAAGGTAAAACTAAGTTCTAACATAGATTTAAGTGTGTTTGCTTTTACGTCGTATCAGAATTGATGCAGTGTTGACTAGAAATGATACATAGCATCGGGGTTGCTCCAAGTGTGTTTGCTTTTGGTTTTATGTCGCTCATGTTCGGTTATTTATTTATTCAGGTGCAAAGAAGTGTGGACGATCAATCTATGCTTGTTGCTACTTATGAAGGCGAGCACAATCATCCTCAACCAGCTCCATTGGAGTCAAGCTCCGGTTCCGGCCGTAGTGCGAGCCTTAGTTCGGCACCTTGTTCAGCGTCTCCAAGCTCAACAGCGCCAAAAGTTGTTACACTTGACTTAACAAATTCCAAGAATAGTGAACCAAGAAAAGATTCACCAAAAGTACCAAAGAATTTGGTGGAACAAATGGCTACTTCTTTGACAACTGATCCAAATTTTAGAGCAGCACTTGTTGCAGCCATATCAGGAAGATTGATGCACAATAATTGAGTATATTCCATAAAGTGGATCATTTTTTTAGAGCAATAGGATCTCTATGTAAATACAACATAGAAGATTGAGATATATTTATCAATTTGATCCTTTTTTGGGTTAAAATATCTAGGATACCTCAGATCAGATTCCAAATTGTTTTTACAGAAATTCTCATTTCTCAATGTAGTAGCTTGATATTTTCAATTTTAGAAATTATATTAGACATCAATTGTGTATTATTAATAAATGAAATAACTATAATTCATTAAAGCCTGGAAGGTTAAAAAAGAGATATATGCATGTTGAGTCTTCGGATTAAATATTGATATATTTTGATATTTTAGTCCTTCTAGAGGGAAAAAAGAGTTTATTCACACTTGCACATAGAAGGTTAAAAAGAGTAATATTATCCTGTAAAAGCAATTCAGTTGGTTGCTTTGTAGGAACATTAGTTCAGATGATAGCTGTGTAGAGACATCAGGGGCAGGAGTGCAATTTTGAATCTGCGACATCTCACTTGTTCATTTTTAATAAGATAAATACTTAGACAAAAAAAAAAAGAGTAATACTACAAATGAATTATTTTTACAGCAACTGCTTTTGTTGTGGTCCAACCTCATTTTCAACAAACCAAATTGGCATTAAAAGGTTAGAAGCTAGAGCCTAGCACAGTAATATTATAACATTGGTTTCATGAAAATGTTGAGTAATTCTTCATGTTCTTTTGATACACAATAACATGAAGAAATACCAAAAGTTAATTTGCGTTTCAAATACAATTCTAGAAGTTTCATTCATTCATATCTGTTATGGAATTTGTACACAACACAATCTACCCAATTTCCCTAACAACTACCAGATTAACAACAATATAACCATTTTGCTACTAAATGGAGGACCCTGATTGGACCCTGATTGCCTGCAGTCGGAACTTCCTTGGTTCGGTCACTGTAATCAATAGATCTAAACCGACCGTCATCTGCACATCATGACTTTGACATATAAGAATTTGGAATCTCAACGACGGACTGAGATCACTGATTATAGTCAACATTGACTGCAGGGAATCCATTTCCTAAGAGGAGAAACTCAACTTGTTCACAGCTAGCATCAGACAGACATTGGTGGGATCCTCACTTGCCTTCTCTTTGACCTTAGAGTTGAGGGAGCTGCTTTCTTTGTCATCTGCCTCTGCTTTGGAGAAGATACACTCCTTGAATCTGAAGCAACTGATAAGGTGGTCATTCGTTAGACCAGCCACTTGCATGAAAGTGTAGATGACTGTCGGTCCCACGCTCCTAAACCCTCTCTTTACGAGGTCTTTACTTACGAATTCTGCTTTCGGAGATTTGGCAGGTACCTGGCGAGGGTATCGGAACTGATTGACTATAGACTTATTGTTCACAAAGTTCCAAATGTAGTTGTCAAAGGACCCAAACTCTTCTATTACCTGCATTGGAATGAGAAAAAAATGTAGATGAAAACAATAAAAAACCTTGATGTTTATGTACTTTCAATCTAGTCTTCATTTCATCACACATCTCTGTGGATCAGGAAGCAGTTCATTTCATTCTTCTTAATATTTTCCATGGTCGGTAGCCGAAAAGTTTGAAATTTAACATTCCAGTCTCATTCACTTCAGCAAGAACCTTTTGATTCAGAAGAAAAAATAAGAAAGAGAAAGATTGCGACTTTTGCACATGATATGCTATATATAAGATTAGACAATTATGATGTCGGAGCCTTTACCTTACACATCTGACGTGCATTTTCAATTATGGATCGTAGCCTGAGCTCTGACAGCAATGAGCTGGCAGGACTTCCGGGTGCAACTGTCTTTTTCTCATTCATTCTTGAAACAGCACAAGGATCAAAATCCAAAAATACTTCCCTGTCGTTGATGCATCACAGCCATTAATTCAAAGCTAAATTTTTGGTGCATTTTCTACATACAATTTAATCTGAATCCATTAAAAACAACATAAAAACACATTAAAGGAAATAAAATGAGCAACATTTATAGAATTGTGAGAGTAAAATGACGGTATACAATTATTTATCACGGAAATATCAGTACCGAAATAGCTGTCTTTTTCCAAGAATGGTGGGCCATGAAAGTTCCGCCAAGGCTCCAGAGAAGCTGAGCAACTCAAACAGTTTCCTGCACAAAAACCAAATTCCCACATTGAGACACAATTGCAACGTGGAAGCCGAACGAAAATAGAAAATTGTGCCATCGCCACAACAAGCCCACATACTTGTCATCGTGAACAGGAACTCCCCACTCTTCGTCATGAAAAGCAATATAACAAGGTTCTGAAACATGAGAACAAATTAGGAAAAAAATGAACAAGAAATTTGCAATTATAATGTAATAAGTATTTCTTTGTTTTTTTCTATTATAAAAAACCACACCCGAGGATTTAACATTCCATTTATCATCCGACTCTAGGCTTACAGATATTGGAATTTCAATCATGAAAGTCAAGGCATATGTAATTTGTGAAATTATGAAGCACGTGACTGTAATATGTCGAGCCATTTCATTAAAAAGTAATGGTTGTTATATGAGATGGCCGAGGCTGTTGAAGATTGAAAGAAAATTAATGATGCCACGAGGAACTGTAGTGTAATGAGTAATGACTTCATTAAACTTCTATTTAACAGATTGACAAGACAAAATAGCAAATGATAACTAACAACTCCACTACAACTAAATAAACTAAAGTGGGAGCAATTAAGGCAAGGAGAACCCTTGCATGCTATGAAGCACAGACATGGCATTGAAAATTTTAGCAACAAGACATGGAATACACCAATTGCTAAATATTGTAGCTGTAGGACATGGATCTGGCGTGCCTCGCACACACATAGAGATGCAAGGAAAAAAATTCATAATAATATACAGACATGTAAAAGGGCAGTTTGGTGCATGAGGCTCCCAAAACGTGCAATCATGGAAAGGTAGACGCACATAGCCTCCTTTACCCCCACAAGCGGAAAAGTTGTTTCCAAGATTTGAGTTCGTAACCTCCAAGGCACAAGACAGCTAACCGTTGTGCCAAGGCTCTCAGTCCCACCAAGTGGGATATGAGAAGGTAGATGTGCACATAGACAGCCTTACCCCCCAAGGACGCAACTTACTGTTGTTCCAAAATTCGCACTCTTTCATGCATACACATACATATATACACAGTACAGACACACACACATAAAGACGTGATTGACATTGTTGTGTGTAAGTGCAAGTATACCATTATCTTTTTTTAAAATTTTATGTCTGTCTCGTATCCTGAGGTTTCTAAGCTGATTTCAAGTCAATCTAGTTTTGTTTTAATGCTTTTACTTAAGTTTTTAGACTATTTTGTAAAAGATTTGGACTATCGTAATTGTACTGAATGCTAAGGAAATTACTTCAAGTTTTAATAACCATACAGCTCTATAATGAATTACTTACAAAATAAACTACAGAAGTTATTACAAATTAAAGTAAGGTCCAAAGAGGAGAAAAGAAGAATTTATAAGCCATTTCGGTGCTGCCCGTGAGGCGGGAACAAGAACCCGCGAGGCAGATCCCAGTCAAGACCGAAACGTATGAGGCGGATCCCAGTCAAGACCGAAACGTATGAGGCGCCCCCCACACCCGCGAAGTGGGTCCTCCGATTTTTTCTCCACGTTTGAAGCGCGTCTTCACACCCATGAAGCAGGTTTCTCTGATGTCACGACACGCGAGGAGTGTTACTGACCGCGAGGCGTGTTTGATGCCAGCTGCACACATGGAGCGACTTTTTGTCCATCTTTAAAAGTCGTTGTCAAATCATTGCAAGGGTTTGAAATTTTATGATTTGAACTGCAGGTGCAAGTTTTAAAGAGGCGAGGATTGATGTTTCTATACGATTGAAGCTCATATTTCTTCTTTGATTCATGTATAAGTTCTTAAACTCTTTGGCTATGATGATGTTAATTATGAGTAGCTAATTTTCTACTTATTAGGTCTTTAGTTTAAGCTACTTGAACTATGAAATTGTAGAGTACTATACTATGCAATTGCAAATCTAGTATTATCCAGCTAAATATTTGTGTATAATGCTTTTTATATATTGACGAATGTAAGAATTGATCTCAAGTATCGAACGATTACTAATCCTAAACTTTGAAACTTGACCTAATTTAATTGTTCAACAAATAATTACTATTGACATATTGTATTATCTGATTGTGATATTAGGAATTAACATCCTTCAAAACCTTCTTTGATCGTGAACTCACCTAAGCCATTAGGGTGTTGTGATTGAAGTAGAGTTTTGAACCAAGACAATTGCCTTAACTAATTTGTTAATTAGATGTAATAATAGGCAAGCAATTACCAAGTAGCGAGAAATAAAGGATTCAAAAATACTGGATCGTCTTTTATTTTTGAATTTTATCAAAGTTATTTTAATTTTCCCTAAATTCAAATAAATGCTAGGCATACCCCCGATTACACAACTTTAGATACAAAATTTTGAATTATTACCCGACAACAATTTGGTACACTTGCCGACTTGCCGAATCATCATCACATGTCATGCGGTGGACATATGTTGTCAAACTGAAATACAATTTTCAGCCAACATACATACCGGCACAACACCTAATGGTTTGTTCTTGCTTTATAGCTTGTATGTCATCTATTCAACATTTAAGGCGTATTCAGGGGTGCAGGTATTAAGGGAGACCATGTGTAAAACAATAAGACTAGTAAACTAGACTAAGTAATTGCTGCCAAATGTTGACTTCCCAATATATATAGAAAGCATGAATGCAATGTTATTGATGGTGGATGGCGGAGAGCCAAAATCCCGCCATACCTACCAACCGCTTTGTGGTGTCATTATAGTGGATTAGGTGTAAAAACCCGCAATATGGGTTGATATTTACCATTGCGGCGAACCCAAAAACCGCCATGTATATCTGTCATATCATAGCAGCCATGGCGCTGCTATTTGATAACACTGCATGAATGTGATACAAATATGAACACCAATGTATAAAATGTTTTAAATACTTAAGCTTTCTTTACCAAATGTATGAATCTATCAAGCAAGCCGTGAAAAAGGTTGATCAATGAAGGTCACTAGCCAGAATTATGCAAGGAGGAAAATCACTACAACCCTTGTTAAGCCTTTCAGTATTCAGTAGCAACCCCAGACTATCATAAGCTGCAACCTTTAACTCTCAATCACTACTATGGGCAGCCGTGTAATGCAGAAAAGCATTACACGAGACAAATTATGGACGCACATGAAACGATTCATGCAGTACTAACTATAATTTAGTCTTAAAGATATGAAGTGCATTGCTGTAGAAAGATTCTGATTTTGCAAACATATTAGATGGGAAGAAAAATTGAGAGTAAATGGCAACCTTGACAATTTCATTTGGATTGGATGTATAAAACTATGTATAATGTTTAATTTAAATTGGCAAGAGAATAAGCATTGCATCAATCAAGAGACCAAAGTCAGTAAGTGTTGTAGAAACATTAATTGGACAAATCGCGCAATATTCTAAGCTAATCAAGATTATGAAGGTTTATGACAGAATAAAGATACCTGTATTTGGTGTAACCCAAGCACACCTTTTCTTGCCCTCCAAGCCAACACTGGAATCGACCTCAACAGGAGCAGCCACAGTATCAATGCTCACCTTCTCAACCTTTAAACCAGCCTGCTTCTTCCTTCCCCGTCTCGCCATTTTCCCGCTCGACGACGCACCACTACTGTAAGTTGAAGAACCCGTCGATGAAGCATCCGACGAGCACGAAGCATTCATGGACATGCTTTTCATCCCTACCAATCGATGAATCTCCCTCCGCTTCGAAACCACTGGAGTAACCAACTCACATTGTGAGTTCATAACCGCCTCAGAAGACTTCTTCTCCGTTTCCTGCGCCGGTTTCTTCACTGTCTTGACAGGGCGAACCTTGTTCCCGGCAGGGACAAGTACAGGCCGGGAATCAGAATCTCCAATAGTCACATTCATGGATCGAACTCTCGGTGGACCCGACATTACAAACCCTAGATTCTAGAATCTTCTTCTCAGACTCTTTTCAGAGATCAATGGCGAATACCCAATTCAAAATTTCAGATTTTGAGAGACGGAATTGAAATAAAAGATGATAAAGAAACTTTTTTTGTTCCTGAAATAGAAAGTGGAGTTGGTTTGAAATTTTGAAGTCGAACGCAAAACCCTAGAAAGATAAAGGGTTAGTTTCTTTTAGTAGAAGCATTTAGGTGAAAACTGGTTGTTTTTGGTTTTATTGTTGTGTGTGCGAGATAAAGGTAGAAGAAGGTTTGAATTGGTTAGAGTGTGTGTGTGATTGTGGAGTATAGAGTGATGAGAAAGTTGCAGAGAAAGAGTGAGAAAGTGAAAGGTAAAGATATTTTAATGGTAAGTTGGTGAAGAAAGCAAAGAATCAAAAGGAGATGATGAGTCAGCTGAAGAGAGAGAGAGAGAAGGGAAAGGAAAGTGTATGGTTGACGAATGAAGAACAGAAACGTAGGAAAGAGAAATTATCGACAAACAATATGTGACACTTTTGTCGGGGATGAATAGGTTGCTTCCATTTTGGTGGGATTTTTTTTTTCTTCTTAAAAATTCTGTTTTTTTTTTTGGTTCCATTGATTAATTTATTTTAGGTATTTAGTATGTCTTTGGATTCAACATGGATTGATTTTTATATAATTGAGTGTCTTATAATATTGTTTTAAAATTTTAAAATTAAATAAGGTAAATTGCTCATTCCGTCCAAATTAGAGGAAAATATATATAATAGTAAATGATTGAATGCAATAAATTTCGTATCACTTCATTATGCTCCGTTACATCGAAGTTTAAATAATTTAAACAATAAATATTATTTCATTTCATCTCATTGCACTCCGCTTTATTTGGTTCCATCAATTCAAATAAAACGTTATATTTTAATATATTTATGTATAAAAAATTGAATAGTGTAAAAATTACGTTTATATTCAAATAATATAAATTTTATCTTCAAGTAAAATAAGTTTTGAAGGCATAATTAATTCTACTTTAAAATAATCAAATATCTTAAAATTACTCAATAGTCAATTATATACCTCTAAAATTGGTTTTGTCTATTTCAAAAGTCAAATCAAATATATATGCCTCTTCTAAAAGTCAAATCAAACATACTATTAATGTATGTTTAAAATAGTGTTTTAATTATATACTTATTTTAAAAATTACTCATTACATCTTATATATTTCAATTGCATATTGATTATTAAAAATATTAATCAATTATATGTTTAATTTTTAGATAATAAAATTTAATTTTAAATTAATTAATTTTAGTTAAAAATGAGTTTTTAGGTAAATTACAGTGGTTTTAACCGTGATAATTTTTAAAATTGCTCTTAGAAGATTGTCATGATAGTATTGTTTAAAACAAGGTAAATTGTAACGATTTTAACACTCATAATTTTTAAAAAAAAAATTGTGTGGAGTTTTTTCAAATAAGATTATTCAGACAAATATATATATAAGATGTTATGTGTCGGCTAAAGACTTAGGACCGACCACTTCGCATCAATTAGAGACTCAATAGCATGAAGCTCATTATCTAGCTTACTCCGTCAAGCTCAAGGTATTAATACCTTTGTAAACGGTTCTAAGGACACAATCTCTAATTTCCACTTTCACTACCATTTATCTTGAACCTTAAACTGACTTGGACGTTAGAGTGTTAACCATGCAAGTATCCCCTAGGTCCACCATATCGAAGACGCCAACATCGTTAACATCATCGTACCAACACTGATACATTTGGTTCAAGAAGTATCGTGGTTGCAACCTCCATCTATGGTTTCACAACAAGGTAGTGCATCAGAAACTCTAAAGAGATCTTTGACAAAGGAATTGAAGTTTCACGGAGCCAAAAACTCATATTTGCGTTGTTGGATCTACCTAACGTTAGTCTAACGGTAACCCTGATTTTGAGCCGCCTCAGAACGATGTCAATGGAAGCCTCAAATCAAGATTTCGTCTAAGAACGCTCTGGTCAACCAGAGGCATCAACATCGAATGCCACGGGAAGTCGACTAGGGCACGCTCTCAAGTCCGAGTTCAAAATCACAAATTTGGGGTCGCTCTTGGTCCACGACTCCCTGGGTCGAGCAAGATCATGATGAATCTATTGTTATATACATTAATTTTAATTGTGATGCTATGATATTTGTTATATGATGATTATTGTATTTTCTTGCGAGAAAAATAAGGTTTTTTGGACTCTACTATGACCCGTAACATGTGCTACGGGTGGTTGTAGCAGTCCCCTGGTCTGGTACACGAGGCATATCCAAAATGAGAGTTTTGACTGGGAAGCGCTATGGGTCGTAGTGCGTGCTACAGGCGGCCGTAACAACTCCCTAGATTTTGTACCTAGTGAAATGTTTTGGAGCATAACTTGATATCTGTAACTCGAAGCGAGACTTTGTTTGAAGCGTTGGAAAACTAATATGAATTACTATCAATTGGCAATAGTTCCAGAGGCTGATTATATTAAATGTTCGATGCTTTGAATATTTGAAAGAAATATTGAATTAGAAAATTGTTTTATCCCCAACGACTATTACCGTAACATTTGATCCGCAAGTCTAGATGAGTTGTCGTTCGAAGCGTTGGAAAGATAACACGATTTACCATCAAATGGAATTGGTTTTAAGAGCTGAATGTATCGTGATGACCTGAATAATTTGATGAGAATTATGTGTATTTTTTGATGTGATATTGTGCCAATGTTATGATGTTTGAGAATACTAATTATGAATAGTTAACAATATCAATGTTGAATATTGATGATGTTTGTGATAAGTATATGGTGTTATGTGAGCATGATAGTTGATGATGTTAATGATGATTATGATTACGATGTTGTTGTGTTATGGTGTTAAAAATAATATTGATGTGATTGGTGAGTAATAGTTTGAATAGGGAGGACTATATTGTTGAGTCAATGCATGTTTTGTTTATTGTCGGAATGAGACTTTAAACATTATGTTGTTGTTACATTGACGTGTTTTGACATTCATTTATAATGTAGTTGTTGTTGATGAAATAAGCAAGTTAGAATCCGAGTAGAGTGGATTTGTGACTTGTCCCGAATTCGAGCAGGGTGGATTTAGGGTTTGAGTAGGGTGAACCCGGTTCGCTAAGGAACCTTTTAATGCATGCACAGTTTTTTATTGAATATGAAAGTATCTTAAACCTCTAGCAAGATTACCATGAGTTGGTTACTTCTTAAGGAGTGTGATATCTTTCATCGTTGAGGTTCATTCATTGTTAATGTTTGTGAAGTTCTTGGGTTGCAGATCAACACGTGTATTACGTGATGTCGTTGGTAACTAACAATCCCATATGAGGAAAAAGAAAGGATTTCTTCTCCGCCAGAGATTTTGGTAGAACTGAGTAAAAATTATTGCAGAACGAAGTTGAGAGTTTATGTTCCTTCACATATGTGAATAGCTCAAGAAAAGATTATTGCAGAACAAATGCTTGGATCAAATCTTAAATCTGAGTAAGAGAATGATCAAGACTAAGTGAATGTCTTGGGATTTCACCTGCGTGGGCTGTGTACAACAGAAGAATGAAAGGTTCATATTTGAGTTGTTAATTTTGTTTTTAACTTCGACATCTAATTCTTTAATTGTATAAAATGCACATTGTAAAAATTGTTAAAATATTAAAAGACTATGAATTTCCAATGGTCCGCCATTGGAGATTATATTAGGCACAAAACGAGTACAAACACATTGAACCAATTTAAACCCTGGTGCAATATTCTTTTTCCTTATCTCATTTTAATTTTGTATATAGATTGCATGTTTTAGATTTTTTTTACCGTTTTCTTAAAAATCACATGTTGTTAGGCTTAATTTATTCATAGTTATTTGTTGTATAAATTTTGGTCTGATATTGATTAAGTCATTTGGATTATCTTTTTACAATTAAAGTTTTTTATGATTAAAATGTTAAATTGATTCAATTAATCAATAGAAGTTTATTTAGACACCTTGTTTAAATTAATTTTATGTTGATTAATTAATTAATTGACTAAGTTTTTCATAAATTCATATTTTATTATATTGTTTAAACATTGATTAACTCGTGATATAAATTCAATGTATATACAATAAAATATTTGCTGTCCAATTTATTAAAACTCTAATTTTGTAAAAATTGTTTATTAAAACCCTTTTTAAAAGGGTAAGGTCAATTCAACCCATTTCTCATACATATTTTCTCCAAAAAAAATTCTTTAATTAAATGAAAAATATTCAAAATTAATTTTGCTAACTCATCATACATATTTGTGGTTCTTGTTACAATTTATGTAAATGACGGTTGATTTTACTAACTTTTTTCCGTATGTTTTGCAGTGATAGCATAGAATATTGGGTTAAAATATAAGGTTTAATATCCTTTTTTTGTTTTTATGTAAACTTTGGAGTTCATTTTCCTCCTCTAAGTTAAAAATAATTGTGTTAGTCATTTATCTCTTTAAAATCTATCATGTTAGTTATTTTTGTTTAATTAACGATCGATTTTTGATTTTTTTTTTCTGCTGCTAATTAGTTGAAAATGACTAACATGATACACTTTAAAGATTTAAGAGGCCAATATGATATTTTTTTTAAAGTTAAAGGAACAAATTGAATTCCATAATTAACACACGAGACCATAATGAGTATTAAGAAGAAAAACAAGTGACACGAAATTTTGGAATAACAAAAATGAATCTTTGGAGAATTTATTTTTCGTGATTAAGATTTTCTCAACTCTCGGCAACATGTGCACTAAGTTATCAATTCAAGTATGCATCTATTCAAATCGTATATTAGAAACCCCCATTTTCAAAGTTTCCAAAAAAACTCATACGTTTTAATCTCTTCAACTCTCAATATATACTTTAATCTCTTCCACTCTTAATATATAAATCACTCAAACTCAAGGTATTTGAAGTATTTTCTAAATCCCTTTGATAATTCCAAAGGCGAACAAACTTTAAGAATAAAATTCTAGATATTTATACCATTGCATCTCACTAAGATTTCTACACCTTATGCAACTTGTACTTACAACAAGTGATCGAAAATCATATTTATATATGCCAAAACTTTATTGGACTCAAATACGATCCATAACGAACTAATCTGCGATGACCTGACACACTGAGCTCCATCACCAAACCTATGAGTGATATGTCATCATTGTCGTCGACTTTGTCACGCTGCCTTCTGCAACTGCTCGCGGAACAATTGGTAGAATTGAAACTTTAAAATTGTTTTAGTTGTTGAACTCTTTGAATAATAAAATTGGTTAATTTGATTTTAGTAAAAAAAAATCTAACTTTTGGTGAATATATTCAACAAAAAAAAAGTTAGTAGTAGTACTTTCAAAATGGCAACTAGTATAGTGTTACAATAAAGATTGATGATTCATTGGTAACAAGAAGCTGAACATAATACATAAAGGATTGAATGGGACCCACTTATCCAACACATTTCCACACATTCTCTTCATCATAATTTCAAACTTTGTTACAAGAACAACAAAGACCAAAAAAAAAAAAGAAGCCATTTTTGAAAACTTCAATGGCTGCAACTACAACAAATTATTTACTACCCAAAATTCAAAAACCTTTCTCAAATTTCCTCACAAACCCACCTTCAACTTATCCAACCCATGTTTCATTATTAACTTCATTAGACTATCCATCACATTCTTCCAATTCAACCAGAACACCAAATGTTCGTGTAAATGCCAAAAAGAACAATCCATGGCTCGACCCTTTTGACGACGGAGAAGACCTGAATATCGAATACGGTTCGTTGTTTTCAGACGGTAAACAAGAGGAAGATACAAGGCCGCCGGATAATCCAAACAACCCTTATGGATTCTTGATGTTTCCACCTGGTTATGCAGTTGAGATAGCTTCTTTGGGATTGAAAATTAGAGGTGATGTTAGGAGGTGTTGTTGTGTGGTGGCTGGTGGTGTTTATGAGAATTTGTTGTTTTTTCCAACTATTCAGTTGATTAAGGATAGGTACCCTGGTGTTCAGATTGATGTTGTCGGTTCTGAGAGAGGGAAACAATGTTATGAGTTGAATAAGAATGTTAGATGGGCTAATGTTTTTGATCCTGATGACGAGTTTCCATATCCTGATGAGTTTACTGATTTTGTTGGAGTTCTAAGGGTTGGTCTGCAAGCATATTTACTTATTACTACTTTGAGTAAAGTGAATTTAGATATTTTAACTTGAAAACTTTGAGATGGAAAATTGGTCATACCATGTAAAGCACCGACACCAACACTGACACTGGACTTGACGACACACAAATATTATTAATAATTTTGAGAAAATAAAAGTGATTGAATATAACTACATGTTTCGGTGTCGTGTTTGTCTTCCATATTGTAAATAGGTTTTAAGAATACTATATGACATATTAAGATGATGAAACATGATTGGATTTAAGGTGAAATGAAACACTTGCAACTAAACTACAACTCTTCCAGATTTTGCTTGCTACTTTCTAAGTTACATATATTTTAAATTCTATAGAAACTAACTGATTCATTGTTGTGTTATGCTTGCAGAATAGGTACTATGACATGGTCTTAAGCACAAAATTGGCAGGCATTGGTCATGCTGCATATTTATTCATGACAACTGCTCGAGATAGAGTTAGTTACGTTTATCCAAATGTGAATGCTGCTGGGGCAGGATTGTTTCTATCTGAAACATTCACACCTGATAGTACAAATCTTTCAGAGGGAGGATTTCATATGTGAGTTTATGCTGCAATTCAAATGAATAATGAGTTTAATTCATATAAACTATCAGCGTAAGAAGTGTTTACAATGTCATTTAATCATAATTGAAAAATCATTAAAAAACTTTTAGCTTTAACAGTAACTACTTCTAAAATCATACATGATTAGTTGTCATGTACTGACAATGTAACTAAACACTTAAACTCTGATTTAGATTTACGTTAAAGGTAGATTTTAATGAAGTTTTTCTTTAACTGAGGAAAATTTTCCAATGAGTTTGTTGAACTAGGTATCATCAAATGGAAGATTGGCTAGGAAGACCGTTTCGAAGCGTTCCAAGGCAGGTTGTGCCGCCACTTAAAGTATCACTTTCAAAGAAGTTGAAGGAAGTTGTGGAGGAAAAATACACAAAAGCCGGTGTAAGGAAAGGAAGATATGTAGTGATTCATGGGATACAATCAGATTCAAAGGCCACAATGCAGTCTAGAGGCGACCCTGATAGCTTACTTCCTCTTGAAGTTTGGGCTGAAATTGCTGATGCTGTAAGGTATGAAATACTGCCTCTAATGACGTAGTTTGATCCATTGTAGCCGATCTCACTTAGTGGGATAATATTTGATTGTTGGTATTAGTTATAAATTGTTTTCATAAGTTATCATAAAGGGCATATGGACATGTTTCACAAGTTCATAAATTCACTCAAGTAAACTCACAAGTGTTTATGATAGGAGATAAGTTCAAATAAGTCAATCTAAAGAATTTTTTTGCTGTTTCATCATTTAAGCTTTTGGATTTATTTTCGTTACATTACAAGAATTTCTGGTAGCTATTGTTACACCGATCAGAAAAGGTATCTTAATTGTGTTAATCAAATAAGTGCTTCTCAAGCATTTTCTCTCTTATCTTCTATCATTGTTTGCTATGTATGTTATAAAGAAAATATTTTTAACAATGAATATTCAAGTAACAGGGAATTTACGCCACTATTTGTCATTCCACATGAGAAAGAAAGGGAAAATGTTGAGGAAATTGTTGGAGAAGATACCTCCATAATCTTCATCACCACCCCTGGACAGGTACTCAAATTCACACTCACAATGTATTCAGATCATATACAATATTAACGGGATTCTCTGATTGTATGGTTTAGTTGGCTGCTCTTATTAATGACTCGGCTGGAGTGATAGCTACCAATACAGCTGCAATTCAGCTTGCAAACGCGCGCGGAAAATCTAGGTACTTCTATCATTCACATAAATTGTAGCCTTGCAAGACACTCACATTGATGTCATGAAACTGTTGCTGATTTTATGCAGTGTTGCACTATTTTGCTCTGAAGAGAAGGGAAACAAGTTTGTTCCGCGGGCTGAAGAGAAGAAATGCATTGTAATATCATCAAAGACAGGGAAGTTGATTGATATAGATGTTGAGGCTGTACAAAATGCAATTCAAACTTTCAATTTGTCCCTAGCTTTTGCATAGCCTTAAAGAGGGAAAAAGGCTAGGTTTCTGGATTTCAAGTTAAGTAATTGTGCTAAGTATTGTTAACACTTATAGTAAAAGACAAAATGTATATCGACAAATTCATGGTTTTCTTCGTGCTATTGATAAAGAAGCATGTACACGAAAAGAAAGGTCAGACCGCTGTAAAAATAAAAGTCGAGAAATCTGTGACAAGCATAAACATAAATCTTATGACAGAAAAAGAACGGTGAATCTTTTTATCCAAACAATAAAAAAATGTGAATCCTTGTCACAAGTACAAAATTGCACTTATTGAAGTTATCATCTAAATCAGTTTACACTTTGACAAGCTTGACATGCATACGTCGAGCAAGAGCAGCCTTGATGAACTCGTAGGCCAACCTCTAGCTAGAAAGACTACAGAGTTGTCAGTAGAGAATCCAAATCCATGTCGAGAGACAGAAACCAAATAAGTTACGGTTTTCAGTTCATTTGAAAAAGTGTTGTGGAATCAGGACATAATAATAGAGATGACATTCCAGTGCAGAGGAAAGAAACAGAATCATACAAAGAACTTTGCACCACAGATGCTACTGAATCCTTCAGGTTATATCTAATCCAACGAAAATAAATCAATTGAGTGGCTTAGCACGAGTCAATGGATCTTCCTTCGATTCAACGCGGATCATAAACACGTATCCTAAAATCCACAGGAGAATGTACTGATAAGGAACCCATGTAAGGCATGCAACAATACTCATGATGCTGCCAATATATTGAGGATCACTGATGACCCCAAAAGGAAATTCGGTTACCCAGGGAATCGTTTTTCCAAAGCGTACTCCATAGTACGTGCCGGCTTCACCAAGCAGCTGATAAACCCTATCATTTGACAATATCATCATTATGATTAGGCAAAGTTTCAAAGTAATACAGCGATACAATGTGCATCCATATCACAGACATATTCGGTGTCTACACATGTCAGTGTCCAACACCGATATATGTGACAACTAGGGACGCATGCATGTCAGTGTCTAACACCAATATATGTGACAACTAGGGACGCATGTGTCTTCCGTTTCACAGGTTAAAAGCTATAGCATTCTCTACTCACTACTCAGTCAACAAGAGCACACACACAACAACTCTATCCCAAATCATAGCATTGCACCAATTAGCATATCTATATGAGACATTTATTTAACAACCAATCACAAATAGATGAGTATGTTTGAGGTAAAAAAAAACATCATTATTAGATCCATAAAGTCCAACCAAACCCCAAAGTAAATGGAAGGTATAAGAGAAGAACCTGAAGTTAAGGAACTGTCCAAATGCAAAAAGAGGCCAGAAGTAAAAAGGAGGCCAATGAAAAGAAGAGACAGAGATAAGAGAAATGATCTGAAGAAGCTTCAAGAAATGACCAATGTAAGCCATAATCTTTGAAGGGTCTCTTTCTTTACCACAGAGGTCTACCCATGATTGAGGCCAATTCCAGACATAATAGTAGAATGGAAATTGTGATAACACTGCAATGGCCACAACAATATCCATCACACTATAGTAGAAAAAATCTTTGCTTTTTTTCTCCACAGAGAAAGAATATTTTTATGTGCTTCAAATGTGGTTTTTGATCCCTCCTGAAAAAGTGGGTCACGGATCTTCAGCTCTCTCTTCAGCCACTAGATACATTGAGTTACTGACACATGTAACATTAAAGTACAAATTGTATTGGGTTATGTGTTTTTCATTGATTTTTTAAGGGTTAAAGCCAAAAGAATATATTAACAAAAGTTACTCACATTATGTTTCATGAATATTTAATACTCCAATTTCTCTCTCAACTTTTAGAAATTGGTCTCTTTTGGTGATTTTGGTTTTACCAATTCATCTTGCGTAGGACAATGCACCATTATTAGCTTATCTTTATTCACTTGATCTCAAAGGTAGTGAAATCTTGTTTCAACGTGCTAGTTTTTCTTATGAAAAATGTTACTATCTCTGTTCCTTTATATAAGTGACTGTTTAAATTTTAGTTTCATTAACTAATTAATATATTTTGTCAGTTTATAAGCTAAATATATTAATTATTCAATGAATCTAAAAAATAATCTATCTCTTATATAAAAAAACGGAGGTGGTATTTTTTATACAGTTGATGGTTGACTTGTTGTTTATCTTTTAACTTGATTTCAATGTTGTTGTTATTGATCCTTAATTCATTCGTTATAGATTGCAACCAATTTGCTTGGAAAAGTTGCTAAAGACCGTGTCACATACTCAACTTCACATTTTAATAGAGTGATAATAGACTTCTTTTCTCAACACTAAGAAATTGGCGATTCTTGAAATTTGAATAGATATTCATTTGTATTATTTCAATCCACTTTGTCCCTCTAAGAATCATAATTAGAGGAGCCTTCTAACTGTAACTTGTTTGACATTAGAGATCTAGAAAATAAGGTACTTCCTCCATCCTACAACGATGTTGGTGCAAAGATAGAATAATGATGAAAATAGGGAAATATTCTATTAAGAGAATGACGGCTACAAAACATGATATTTGTTACAATGATTGTCACCCTATTTATAAGCTAAAAACTAGGGTTACTAGAATAAGATAAATACTAAAATACCCTCTAACAAACTTAGGGGCCAAGAAAATAGTACAACTAAATAAATATGAATTATTCTAATATTCTAATATTCTAATACCATCCCTTAATTCATATTCAATCAAAACTTGTAACACCAATTCCATCCCTTAATCTGAGAAATTGATCAGTCTTGATAGCTTTTGTCAGAGCATCTGCTAACTGCTTCTGAGTGCTGCAGTGTACAACTTCTAGCACTCCACTCTGAACTTGATGTCTCAGAAAATGATACTTGGTCTCAATATGCTTGCTTCTCCCATGCAACACTGGGTTTCTGGCAAGATTGATTGCAGACTTGTTGTCAATCATCAACTTCAGAGGTTTGTCTACTTTAATCTTCAGATCCTGCAACAGATTCAGAATCCACACAGCTTGGCATGCAGTAACAGCACCTGCAATGTATTCAGCTTCACAGGTTGACAACGCCACAACAGGTTGCTTCTTGGAACACCAAGAAATGGGACCTCCCAGAAATTTGAACAAGTACCCAGATGTACTTCTTCTGTCAACTCTGTCTCCACACCAATCAGAGTCTGAATAACTCAGAAGTTCTGACTCATTATTTCCTCCAGAGGGAAATAACACTCCATACTTCAGAGTTCCTTTGATATACCTCAGAATCCTGACAGCAGCTTGGTAATGGGACCACTTAGGTTTACTCATGAACCTACTAACCATTCCAACTGAGTAGCTAATATCAGGTCTGGTATTGCACAGATACCTCAGAGAACCAACCAACTGTTTGAAGGTTGTAGCATCCACATCCTTTCCTTCAGAGTCTGAATCCAGTTTCTGATTTGTATCAGAAGGTGTGACAGCCATCTTACAATTCTTCAGATTAAATCTCTTCAGAAGTTCTAATTCATACTTGAGCTGATGCAAAATGATACCTTTCTCAGAATATCTGAACTCCATCCCTAGAAAGTATGTCATTTTGCCTAGATCAGTCATTTCAAATTCATTCATTAGAACCTTCTTGAACTTGGCTATCTCCTGTTCAGAACTTCCAGTCAGCAGTATATCATCAACATATAAACATACCAGAGTCATATTGCCTTCAGAAGTATGCTGAACATAGACACCGTACTCCATCTCACATTTCTGAAAGCCTTGCTTCTTGAAAAATGAATCAATCTTCTGATTCCAAGCTCTGGGCGCTTGTTTCAATCCATATAGAGCTTTGTATAATCTGTACACCATCCCTTCCTGATTTTTTTTCACAAATCCAGGAGGTTGTGACACATAAACTTCTTCTTCTAATGGACCATTCAGAAATGCAGATTTTACATCTAAATGCATCAGAGGCCAATTCCTGTTAGCAGCTATTGCAATCACCATTCTGATTGTTTCATGTCTTGCTACAGGTGCAAACACTTCAGAATAATCCAGCCCAGGTTTCTGTAGAAATCCTCTGGCTACCAACCTTGCTTTATGTTTGCCAATTGAACCATCTGGCTTTAACTTCTGCTTGAAAACCCATCTGACGCTGATGGCTTTCTTGTCTTTTGGAAGTTCTGTCAGCTTCCAAGTCTTGTTTCTCTCTATAGCATCAAGTTCTTCTTTCATGGCCTTCAGCCAGAGCTTCTGCTTAAGAGCCTCCTCTGTACTTATAGGTTCAGAGTCTACTAACATGGCACACTGAATAACTTCTCCTTCAGAGTCTACTTCAGTGTCTTGCAGCATGTCAAACTCTGCAAATCTTCTGGGAACGCTTCTGATTCTTTGTGGTCTCTGAACTTGTTCAGAGTCTTGAGCTTCAGATGATTGACTTTCTCCAGAGCTTTGACCAACTTCAGGATCTGGCATATTTCCAGAGTCTTGAACTTCAGAATTTCTAGCTTCAGAGGCTTGACTTCCTCCAGAGCCTTGGCCATCTTCAGAGTCTGAATTTCCACCAGAATCTGGATATCCATCAGAGTCTGGATCATCAGAGTCACCTTCATCTTCTGAGTCTTCTCCAGAGTCAGAATCAGTATCAGAGTCAGAATCAACTTCAGAGTTTACTTCAACTTCAGAAGTTCTTAACTCTGACCTTTCTTCAGAGGTTCTAACATCAGAATCAGATTGAGACTTATCCCAATTCCAAACTTCTGAAACTCTGAAAAGGAAGTAGAACAGCAGGCTCTGAAAGCAGCTTCTGATAGGAGGTATCAGAAGCAGTCAGAAGCCAGGAGAAGATCTGATGGTGGTCAGAAGTCAGAAACCTCAACCTCTGATAGACAAAAGAATGTTCAGAGGGGAAAAGAGAAGTATGACAAAAGAAAAATACAATGTTACTGTTGTAAGAAGTTTGACCATTTTGCTAAAGATTGTTGGTCAAACAAGGAGAAGAAATCTCTTCAGAAGTTCTAATTCATACTTGAGCTGATGCAAAATGATACCTTTCTCAGAATATCTGAACTCCATCCCTAGAAAGTATGTCATTTTGCCTAGATCAGTCATTTCAAATTCATTCATTAGAACCTTCTTGAACTTGGCTATCTCCTGTTCAGAACTTCCAGTCAGCAGTATATCATCAACATATAAACATACCAGAGTCATATTGCCTTCAGAAGTATGCTGAACATAGACACCGTACTCCATCTCACATTTCTGAAAGCCTTGCTTCTTGAAAAATGAATCAATCTTCTGATTCCAAGCTCTGGGCGCTTGTTTCAATCCATATAGAGCTTTGTATAATCTGTACACCATCCCTTCCTGATTTTTTTTCACAAATCCAGGAGGTTGTGACACATAAACTTCTTCTTCTAATGGACCATTCAGAAATGCAGATTTTACATCTAAATGCATCAGAGGCCAATTCCTGTTAGCAGCTATTGCAATCACCATTCTGATTGTTTCATGTCTTGCTACAGGTGCAAACACTTCAGAATAATCCAGCCCAGGTTTCTGTAGAAATCCTCTGGCTACCAACCTTGCTTTATGTTTGCCAATTGAACCATCTGGCTTTAACTTCTGCTTGAAAACCCATCTGACGCTGATGGCTTTCTTGTCTTTTGGAAGTTCTGTCAGCTTCCAAGTCTTGTTTCTCTCTATAGCATCAAGTTCTTCTTTCATGGCCTTCAGCCAGAGCTTCTGCTTAAGAGCCTCCTCTGTACTTATAGGTTCAGAGTCTACTAACATGGCACACTGAATAACTTCTCCTTCAGAGTCTACTTCAGTGTCTTGCAGCATGTCAAACTCTGCAAATCTTCTGGGAACGCTTCTGATTCTTTGTGGTCTCTGAACTTGTTCAGAGTCTTGAGCTTCAGATGATTGACTTTCTCCAGAGCTTTGACCAACTTCAGGATCTGGCATATTTCCAGAGTCTTGAACTTCAGAATTTCTAGCTTCAGAGGCTTGACTTCCTCCAGAGCCTTGGCCATCTTCAGAGTCTGAATTTCCACCAGAATCTGGATATCCATCAGAGTCTGGATCATCAGAGTCACCTTCATCTTCTGAGTCTTCTCCAGAGTCAGAATCAGTATCAGAGTCAGAATCAACTTCAGAGTTTACTTCAACTTCAGAAGTTCTTAACTCTGACCTTTCTTCAGAGGTTCTAACATCAGAATCAGATTGAGACTTATCCCAATTCCAAACTTCTGAAACTCTGAAAAGGAAGTAGAACAGCAGGCTCTGAAAGCAGCTTCTGATAGGAGGTATCAGAAGCAGTCAGAAGCCAGGAGAAGATCTGATGGTGGTCAGAAGTCAGAAACCTCAACCTCTGATAGACAAAAGAATGTTCAGAGGGGAAAAGAGAAGTATGACAAAAGAAAAATACAATGTTACTGTTGTAAGAAGTTTGACCATTTTGCTAAAGATTGTTGGTCAAACAAGGAGAAGAAATCTCTTCAGAAGTTCTAATTCATACTTGAGCTGATGCAAAATGATACCTTTCTCAGAATATCTGAACTCCATCCCTAGAAAGTATGTCATTTTGCCTAGATCAGTCATTTCAAATTCATTCATTAGAACCTTCTTGAACTTGGCTATCTCCTGTTCAGAACTTCCAGTCAGCAGTATATCATCAACATATAAACATACCAGAGTCATATTGCCTTCAGAAGTATGCTGAACATAGACACCGTACTCCATCTCACATTTCTGAAAGCCTTGCTTCTTGAAAAATGAATCAATCTTCTGATTCCAAGCTCTGGGCGCTTGTTTCAATCCATATAGAGCTTTGTATAATCTGTACACCATCCCTTCCTGATTTTTTTTCACAAATCCAGGAGGTTGTGACACATAAACTTCTTCTTCTAATGGACCATTCAGAAATGCAGATTTTACATCTAAATGCATCAGAGGCCAATTCCTGTTAGCAGCTATTGCAATCACCATTCTGATTGTTTCATGTCTTGCTACAGGTGCAAACACTTCAGAATAATCCAGCCCAGGTTTCTGTAGAAATCCTCTGGCTACCAACCTTGCTTTATGTTTGCCAATTGAACCATCTGGCTTTAACTTCTGCTTGAAAACCCATCTGACGCTGATGGCTTTCTTGTCTTTTGGAAGTTCTGTCAGCTTCCAAGTCTTGTTTCTCTCTATAGCATCAAGTTCTTCTTTCATGGCCTTCAGCCAGAGCTTCTGCTTAAGAGCCTCCTCTGTACTTATAGGTTCAGAGTCTACTAACATGGCACACTGAATAACTTCTCCTTCAGAGTCTACTTCAGTGTCTTGCAGCATGTCAAACTCTGCAAATCTTCTGGGAACGCTTCTGATTCTTTGTGGTCTCTGAACTTGTTCAGAGTCTTGAGCTTCAGATGATTGACTTTCTCCAGAGCTTTGACCAACTTCAGGATCTGGCATATTTCCAGAGTCTTGAACTTCAGAATTTCTAGCTTCAGAGGCTTGACTTCCTCCAGAGCCTTGGCCATCTTCAGAGTCTGAATTTCCACCAGAATCTGGATATCCATCAGAGTCTGGATCATCAGAGTCACCTTCATCTTCTGAGTCTTCTCCAGAGTCAGAATCAGTATCAGAGTCAGAATCAACTTCAGAGTTTACTTCAACTTCAGAAGTTCTTAACTCTGACCTTTCTTCAGAGGTTCTAACATCAGAATCAGATTGAGACTTATCCCAATTCCAAACTTCTGATTCCTTCACAATCACATCTCTGCTGAATTCAATTTTGTTGGGTTCTGGACAATAGAGCTTGTATGCACCTGTACTGTGGTACCCTATCAGAATCATCACTTTGCTTCTATCATCCAGCTTCTGTCTTCTGGCTTCTGGAACATGTTTATAGCAAACAGAACCAAATACCTTCAGATGACTAACACTTTGCTTGTCTCCAGTCCACTTCTGCATAGGAACTATTTCCTTCAACTTCTTCGTAGGACATCTGTTGAGTACATACGTTGCAGTGGCAACAGCTTCTCCCCAGAGCTTCTGAGGAAGCTTCTTCTCCTTTAGCATGCTTCTCACCATATCAAGCAAAGTACGGTTTCTTCTTTCAGCAAGACCATTGTGTTGAGGGGTATAAGGAGCAGTAACCTCATGCTCAATTCCATTCTCCTCACAGAACTTCTGGAACTCTTTGGAGTTATACTCACCTCCACCATCAGTTCTAAGAATCTTCAACTTCTGACCACTCTGATTCTCAGCCTTCATTCTGAACTTCTTAAATTCATCAAACACCTCGTGTTTGAACTTAATAAGGGATACCCATGTCATTCTTGTGAATTCATCAACAAACAACACAAAGTATTTATTCCCTCCAATTGATGCTACTGGAAATGGACCACACACATCAGAGTGTACAACTCCCAAGGCATGTTTTGCTCTTGGAGCAACTTCTGATGCAAATGGCAATCTTGGTTGTTTTCCTTCCATGCAAACTCTGCATGACTTTTCAGGCTTCTTAATTGCAGGAATTCCATGTACCAATTTCTTTGAATTCAGATGTTGTAAGCTTCTGAAATTCAAATGACCAAATCTTCTGTGCCACAGCTCACTCTCCTTCTCAGTACTTGTTGCACTAAGACACTCTGAGTCTGCAGTTCTGACATTCACCTTGAATGTTCTATTCCTTCCCTGTTCTGACTCCATAATCAACTTCTGATTACAGTCATACAGCTTCAGAAGATTGTCCTTCATGGTAACTGAGAAACCTTTCTCAATTAATTGTCCCACACTCATCAGATTGCTTCTGATGCCAGGTACATACCACACACTCTGAATCAATGCTATTTTCCCATTGTTCAGAGTCACTCTGACATTTCCCATACCTTCTGCATTAAGATATTTGTCATCAGCACATCTGATCTTTGTTCTCTTTTCAGAGTCAAAGTCAACCAGCCATTTCTTGTTTCCAGTAAGATGATTTGAACAGCCAGTGTCCAAATACCACCAGTCTGTCAGATCCACATTATCAGATTCAGAGGCCATCAACAGCACAGATTCGTCATCAGAGCCTCTGGCTATATTTGCTTCTTCTGATTTCTTCTCCTTGTTTGACCAACAATCTTTAGCAAAATGGCCAAACTTCTTACAACAGTAACATTGTATTTTTCTTTTGTCATACTTCTCTTTTCCCCTCTGAACATTCTTTTGTCTATCAGAGGTTGAGGTTTCTGACTTCTGACCACCATCAGATCTTCTCCTGGCTTCTGACTGCTTCTGATACCTCCTATCAGAAGCTGCTTTCAGAGCCTGCTGTTCTACTTCCTTTTCAGAGTTTCTCTCAGTCAGACGCAACTCTTGCGCTTCTAGACTGCTCTGCAGCTCTTCAATTCTCATTGTGCTCAGATCTTTGGAATGTTCTATTGCTACCACAATGTAATCAAATTGAGGAGTAAGGGATCTCAACACTTTCTCCATGATTGTTTCTTCAGAAAGAGTTTCTCCACACGCCTTCATCTCATTAGTGATCAGAATCACTCTGGAGATGTATTCAGAAACTTTCTCATTATTCTTCATGTTGAGATTCTCATATTGCTTTCTCAAGGACTGAAGCTTCACCTTCTTCACTAATGCGTCACCACCATAACATCTCACCAGAGTGTCCCATGCAGCCTTTGCTGTTGTAGAGTCTGCAATCTTCTCAAACACGTTTACATCCACACATTGATGAATGAAGAACAATGCTTTCTGATCCTTCTTCCTCATAATAGACTATAGTAGGAGTAAAAAATAATTATATTTTCTTTTTCAAATCCATCATAAATTTTTTGGTTTTTCCCCACTAAAAAACAAAGTTTAAAGACGATAATCCATGACATATATTTTATATAATATAGGTAAAAATTCAAATTAATAATGAAGCTCAAAATTATTTATATTTACCTTTTTCACATTGAATTATGGTAAATTAGATGTAAACATATTCAATATGTTACTTCTCCGTTCAAAATTTTATGTTTCTTCGTCAGTAAGCCAGAGAGTTAAAAGACTATAAATGAATGACGAATATTTGAGGTTTTTTCTTCACCATCCTAAAGTCTTATGTTTTTTTATCACAAAGAACCAAACATAATAGACTATAGTAGCTGTGAAAAATAATTATATTTTATTTTTCAGGTCCATCATAAAATTTTCGGTTTTTCCGCACTTAAAAACAAAGTTTAAAGACTATAATCCATGAAATATATTTTATATAATATAGGTAAAAATTAAAATTAAATAATGAAGCTGAAACTTATTGATATTCACCTTTTTCACATTGAATTATGAAAAATTAGATGAAGATATATTCAATATGTTTCTTCCCAATCACAAAATTTCATCTTTCTACATCAGTAAGCAACAGAGTTAAAAGACTATAAATGAATGACAACTATTTTAGGTTTTTTCTTAACCATCCCAAAGTCTTAGGTCTTTTTCATAACTAAGCACCAAGCATAATAGACTATAGTAGGTGTAAAAAATTAAATATATTTTATTTTTCAACTCCATCACAAAATTTTAGGTTTTTCCCCACTAAAAAACAAAGTTAAAAGACTATAATCCATGACATATATTTTATATAATATAGGTGAAAATTAAAAATTAAATAATGAAGCTCAAACTTATTTGTATTTTCCTTTTTCACATTGAATTATGGTAAATTAGATGTAAATATATTCAATATGTTTCTTCTCCATCACCAAATTTCATGTTTCTTCCTCAGTAAGCCAGACAGTTAAAAGACTATAAAAGAATAACGATAATTTTAGGTTTTTTCTTCACCATCCCAAAGTCTTAGGTTTTTTTCATCACTAAGAACAAAACATAATAGACTATAGTAGGAGTAAAAAATAATTATATTTTCTTTTTCAAATCCATCATAAAATTTTTGGTTTTTCCCCACTAAAAAACAAAGTTTAAAGAATATAATCCATGACATATATTTTATACAATATAGGTAAAAATTAAAATTAATAATAAAGCTCAAAATTATTTATATTTTCCTTTTTCATATTGAATTATGGTAAATTAGATGTAAATATATTCAATACATTTCTTCTCCATCTCCAAATTTTATGTTTGTTCGTCAGTAAGCCACAGAGTTAAAAGACTATAAATGAATGACAAATATTTTAGGTTTTTTGTTCACCATCCTAAATTCTTATATTTTTTTTAACACTAAGCACCAAACATAATAGACTATAGTAGGAGTAAAAAATAATTATATTTTCTTTTTCAAATCCATCATAAATTTTTTGGTTTTTCCCCACTAAAAAACAAAGTTTAAAGACGATAATCCATGACATATATTTTATATAATATAGGTAAAAATTCAAATTAATAATGAAGCTCAAAATTATTTATATTTACCTTTTTCACATTGAATTATGGTAAATTAGATGTAAACATATTCAATATGTTACTTCTCCGTTCAAAATTTTATGTTTCTTCGTCAGTAAGCCAGAGAGTTAAAAGACTATAAATGAATGACGAATATTTGAGGTTTTTTCTTCACCATCCTAAAGTCTTATGTTTTTTTATCACAAAGAACCAAACATAATAGACTATAGTAGCTGTAAAAAATAATTATATTTTATTTTTCAGGTCCTTCATAAAATGTTCGGTTTTTCCGCACTTAAAAACAAAGTTTAAAGATTATAATCCATGAAATATATTTTATATAATATAGGCAAAAATTAAAATTAAATAATGAAGCTGAAACTTATTGATATTTACCTTTTTCACATTGAATTATGATAAATTAGATGAAAATATATTCAATATGTTTCTTCCCAATCACAAAATTTCATCTTTCTTCATCAGTAAGCAACAGAGTTAAAAGACTATAAATGAATGACAACTATTTTAGGTTTTTTCTTCACCATCCCAAAGTCTTTGGTCTTTTTCATAACTAAGCACCAAGCATAATAGACTATAGTAGGTGTAAAAAATTAATTATATTTTATTTTTCAACTCCATCACAAAATTTTAAGTTTTTCCCCACTAAAAAACAAAGTTAAAAGACTATAATCCATGACATATATTTTATATAATATAGGTGAAAATTAAAATTAAATAATGAAGCTCAAACTTATTTGTATTTTCCTTTTTCAAATTGAATTATGGTAAATTAGATGTAAATATATTCAATATGTTTCTTCTCCATCACCAAATTTCATGTTTCTTCCTCAGTAAGCCAGAGAGTTAAAAGACTATAAAAGAATAACGATAATTTTAGGTTTTTTCTTCACCATCCCAAAGTCTTAGGTTTTCTTCATCACTAAGCACAAAACATAATAGACTATAGTAGGAGTAAAAAATAATTATATTTTCTTTTTCAAATCCATCATAAATTTTTTGGTTTTTCCCCACTAAAAAACAAAGTTTAAAGACTATAATCCATGGCATGTATTTTATATAATATAGGTAAAAATTAAAATTAATAATGAAGCTCAAAATTATTTATATTTTCCTTTTTCACATTGAATTATGGTAAATTAGATGTAAATATATTCAATACGTTTCTTCTCCATCACCAAATTTTATGTTTTTTCGTCAGTAAGCCACAGAGTTAAAAGACTATAAATGAATGACAAATATTTTAGGTTTGTTCTTCACCATCCTAAAGTCTTATGTTTTTTTTATCACTAAGCACCAAACATAATAGACTATAGTAGGAGTAAAAAATAATTATATTTTCTTTTTCAAATCCATTATAAAATTTTTGGTTTTTCCCCACTAAAAAACAAAGTTTAAAGACGATAATCCATGACATATATTTTATATAATATAGGTAAAAATTCAAATTAATAATGAAGCTCAAAATTATTTATATTTACCTTTTTCACATTGAATTATGGTAAATTAGATGTAAATATATTCAATATGTTACTTCTCCGTTCAAAATTTTATGTTTCTTCGTCAGTAAGCCAGAGAGTTAAAAGACTATAAATGAATGACAAATATTTGAGGTTTTTTCTTCACCATCCTAAAGTCTTATGTTTTTTTATCACAAAGAACCAAACATAATAGACTATAGTAGCTGTGAAAAATAATTATATTTTATTTTTCAGGTCCATCATAAAATTTTCGGTTTTTCTGCACTTAAAAACAAAGTTTAAAGACTATAATCCATGAAATATATTTTATATAATATAGGTAAAAATTAAAATTAAATAATGAAGCTGAAACTTATTGATATTTACCTTTTTCACATTGAATTATGAAAAATTAGATGAAGATATATTCAATATGTTTCTTCCCAATCACAAAATTTCATCTTTCTTCATCAGTAAGCAACAGAGTTAAAAGACTATAAATGAATGACAACTATTTTAGGTTTTTTCTTCACCATCCCAAAGTCTTAGGTCTTTTTCATAACTAAGCACCAAGCATAATAGACTATAGTAGGTGTAAAAAATTAAATATATTTTATTTTTCAACTCCATCACAAAATTTTAGGTTTTTCCCCACTAAAAAACAAAGTTAAAAGACTATAATCCATGACATATATTTTATATAATATAGGTGAAAATTAAAATTAAATAATGAAGCTCAAACTTATTTGTATTTTCCTTTTTCACATTGAATTATGGTAAATTAGATGTAAATATATTCAATATGTTTCTTCTCCATCACCAAATTTCATGTTTCTTCCTCAGTAAGCCAGAGAGTTAAAAGACTATAAAAGAATAACGATAATTTTAGGTTTTTTCTTCACCATCCCAAAGTCTTAGGTTTTTTTCATCACTAAGCACAAAACATAATAGACTATAGTAGGAGTAAAAAATAATTATATTTTCTTTTTCAAATCCATCATAAATTTTTTGGTTTTTCCCCACTAAAAAACAAAGTTTAAAGACTATAATCCATGACATGTATTTTATATAATATAGGTAAAAATTAAAATTAATAATGAAGCTCAAAATTATTTATATTTTCCTTTTTCACATTGAATTATGGTAAATTAGATGTAAATATATTCAATACGTTTCTTCTCCATCACCAAATTTTATGTTTGTTCGTCAGTAAGCCACATAGTTAAAAGACTCTAAATGAATGACAAATATTTTAGGTTTGTTCTTCACCATCCTAAAGTCTTATGTTTTTTTTATCACTAAGCACCAAACATAATAGACTATAGTAGGAGTAAAAAATAATTATATTTTCTTTTTCAAATCCATTATAAAATTTTTGGTTTTTCCCCACTAAAAAACAAAGTTTAAAGACGATAATCCATGACATATATTTTATATAATATAGGTAAAAATTCAAATTAATAATGAAGCTCAAAATTATTTATATTTACCTTTTTCACATTGAATTATGGTAAATTAGATGTAAATATATTCAATATGTTACTTTTCCGTTCAAAATTTTATGTTTCTTCGTCAGTAAGCCAGAGAGTTAAAAGACTATAAATGAATGACAAATATTTGAGGTTTTTTCTTCACCATCCTAAAGTCTTATGTTTTTTTATCACAAAGAACCAAACATAATAGACTATAGTAGCTGTGAAAAATAATTATATTTTATTTTTCAGGTCCATCATAAAATTTTCGGTTTTTCCGCACTTAAAAACAAAGTTTAAAGACTATAATCCATGAAATATATTTTATATAATATAGGTAAAAATTAAAATTAAATAATGAAGCTGAAACTTATTGATATTTACCTTTTTCACATTGAATTATGAAAAATTAGATGAAGATATATTCAATATGTTTCTTCCCAATCACAAAATTTCATCTTTCTACATCAGTAAGCAACAGAGTTAAAAGACTATAAATGAATGACAACTATTTTAGGTTTTTTCTTAACCATCCCAAAGTCTTAGGTCTTTTTCATAACTAAGCACCAAGCATAATAGACTATAGTAGGTGTAAAAAATTAAATATATTTTATTTTTCAACTCCATCACAAAATTTTAGGTTTTTCCCCACTAAAAAACAAAGTTAAAAGACTATAATCCATGACATATATTTTATATAATATAGGTGAAAATTAAAAATTAAATAATGAAGCTCAAACTTATTTGTATTTTCCTTTTTCACATTGAATTATGGTAAATTAGATGTAAATATATTCAATATGTTTCTTCTCCATCACCAAATTTCATGTTTCTTCCTCAGTAAGCCAGACAGTTAAAAGACTATAAAAGAATAACGATAATTTTAGGTTTTTTCTTCACCATCCCAAAGTCTTAGGTTTTTTTCATCACTAAGCATAAAACATAATAGACTATAGTAGGAGTAAAAAATAATTATATTTTCTTTTTCAAATCCATCATAAAAGTTTTGGTTTTTCCCCACTAAAAAACAAAGTTTAAAGACTATAATCCATGACATATATTTTATATAATATAGGTAAAAATTAAAATTAATAATGAAGCTCAAAATTATTTATATTTTGATTTTTCACATTGAATTATGGTAAATTAGATGTAAATATATTCAATACGTTTCTTCTCCATCACCAAATTTTATGTTTGTTCGTCGGTAAGCCATAGAGTTAAAAGACCATAAATGAATGACAAATATTTTAGGTTTTTTCTTCACCATCCTAAAGTCTTATGTTTTTTTTATCACTAAGCACCAAACATAATAGACTATAGTAGGAGTAAAAAATAATTATATTTTCTTTTTCAAATCCATTATAAAATTTTTGGTTTTTCCCCACTAAAAAACAAAGTTTAAAGACGATAATCCATGACATATATTTTATATAATATAGGTAAAAATTAAAATTAAATAATGAAGCTGAAACTTATTTGTATTTTCCTTTTTCACATTGAATTATGGTAAATTAGATGTAAATATATTCAATATGTTTCTTCTCCATCACCAAATTTCATGTTTCTTCCTCAGTAAGCCAGAGAGTTAAAAGACTATAAAAGAATAATGATAGTTTTAGGTTTTTTCTTCACCATCCCAAAGTCTTAGGTTTTTTTCATCACTAAGATCAAAACATAATAGACTATAGTAGGAGTAAAAAATAATTATATTTTATTTTTCAAATCCATTATAAAATTTTTGGTTTTTCCCCACTAAAAAACAAAGTTTAAAGACGATAATCCATGACATATATTTTATATAATATAGGTAAAAATTCAAATTAATAATGAAGCTCAAAATTATTTATATTTACCTTTTTCACATTGAATTATGGTAAATTAGATGTAAACATATTCAATATGTTACTTCTCCGTTCAAAATTTTATGTTTCTTCGTCAGTAAGCCAGAGAGTTAAAAGACTATAAATGAATGACGAATATTTGAGGTTTTTTCTTCACCATCCTAAAGTCTTATGTTTTTTTATCACAAAGAACCAAACATAATAGACTATAGTAGCTGTAAAAAATAATTATATTTTATTTTTCAGGTCCATCATAAAATGTTCGGTTTTTCCGCACTTAAAAACAAAGTTTAAAGATTATAATCCATGAAATATATTTTATATAATATAGGCAAAAATTAAAATTAAATAATGAAGCTGAAACTTATTGATATTTACCTTTTTCACATTGAATTATGATAAATTAGATGAAAATATATTCAATATGTTTCTTCCCAATCACAAAATTTCATCTTTCTTCATCAGTAAGCAACAGAGTTAAAAGACTATAAATGAATGACAACTATTTTAGGTTTTTTCTTCACCATCCCAAAGTCTTTGGTCTTTTTCATAACTAAGCACCAAGCATAATAGACTATAGTAGGTGTAAAAAATTAATTATATTTTATTTTTCAACTCCATCACAAAATTTTAAGTTTTTCCCCACTAAAAAACAAAGTTAAAAGACTATAATCCATGACATATATTTTATATAATATAGGTGAAAATTAAAATTAAATAATGAAGCTCAAACTTATTTGTATTTTCATTTTTCACATTGAATTATGGTAAATTAGATGTAAATATATTCAATATGTTTCTTCTCCATCACCAAATTTCAAGTTTCTTCCTCAGTAAGCCAGAGAGTTAAAAGACTATAAAAGAATAACGATAATTTTAGGTTTTTTCTTCACCATCCCAAAGTCTTAGGTTTTTTTCATCACTAAGAACAAAACATAATAGACTATAGTAGGAGTAAAAAATAATTATATTTTCTTTTTCAAATCCATCATAAAATTTTTGGTTTTTCCCCACTAAAAAACAAAGTTTAAAGAATATAATCCATGACATATATTTTATACAATATAGGTAAAAATTAAAATTAATAATAAAGCTCAAAATTATTTATATTTTCCTTTTTCATATTGAATTATGGTAAATTAGATGTAAATATATTCAATACATTTCTTCTCCATCTCCAAATTTTATGTTTGTTCGTCAGTAAGCCACAGAGTTAAAAGACTATAAATGAATGACAAATATTTTAGGTTTTTTGTTCACCATCCTAAATTCTTATATTTTTTTTAACACTAAGCACCAAACATAATAGACTATAGTAGGAGTAAAAAATAATTATATTTTCTTTTTCAAATCCATTATAAAATTTTTGGTTTTTCCCCACTAAAAAACAAAGTTTAAAGACGATAATCCATGACATATATTTTATATAATATAGGTAAAAATTCAAATTAATAATGAAGCTCAAAATTATTTATATTTACCTTTTTCACATTGAATTATGGTAAATTAGATGTAAATATATTCAATATGTTACTTCTCCGTTCAAAATTTTATGTTTCTTCGTCAGTAAGCCAGAGAGTTAAAAGACTATAAATGAATGACAAATATTTGAGGTTTTTTCTTCACCATCCTAAAGTCTTATGTTTTTTTATCACAAAGAACCAAACATAATAGACTATAGTAGCTGTGAAAAATAATTATATTTTATTTTTCAGGTCCATCATAAAATTTTCGGTTTTTCTGCACTTAAAAACAAAGTTTAAAGACTATAATCCATGAAATATATTTTATATAATATAGGTAAAAATTAAAATTAAATAATGAAGCTGAAACTTATTGATATTTACCTTTTTCACATTGAATTATGAAAAATTAGATGAAGATATATTCAATATGTTTCTTCCCAATCACAAAATTTCATCTTTCTTCATCAGTAAGCAACAGAGTTAAAAGACTATAAATGAATGACAACTATTTTAGGTTTTTTCTTCACCATCCCAAAGTCTTAGGTCTTTTTCATAACTAAGCACCAAGCATAATAGACTATAGTAGGTGTAAAAAATTAAATATATTTTATTTTTCAACTCCATCACAAAATTTTAGGTTTTTCCCCACCAAAAAACAAAGTTAAAAGACTATAATCCATGACATATATTTTATATAATATAGGTGAAAATTAAAATTAAATAATGAAGCTCAAACTTATTTGTATTTTCCTTTTTCAAATTGAATTATGGTAAATTAGATGTAAATATATTCAATATGTTTCTTCTCCATCACCAAATTTCATGTTTCTTCCTCAGTAAGCCAGAGAGTTAAAAGACTATAAAAGAATAACGATAATTTTAGGTTTTTTCTTCACCATCCCAAAGTCTTAGGTTTTCTTCATCACTAAGCACAAAACATAATAGACTATAGTAGGAGTAAAAAATAATTATATTTTCTTTTTCAAATCCATCATAAATTTTTTGGTTTTTCCCCACTAAAAAACAAAGTTTAAAGACTATAATCCATGGCATGTATTTTATATAATATAGGTAAAAATTAAAATTAATAATGAAGCTCAAAATTATTTATATTTTCCTTTTTCACATTGAATTATGGTAAATTAGATGTAAATATATTCAATACGTTTCTTCTCCATCACCAAATTTTATGTTTTTTCGTCAGTAAGCCACAGAGTTAAAAGACTATAAATGAATGACAAATATTTTAGGTTTGTTCTTCACCATCCTAAAGTCTTATGTTTTTTTTATCACTAAGCACCAAACATAATAGACTATAGTAGGAGTAAAAAATAATTATATTTTCTTTTTCAAATCCATTATAAAATTTTTGGTTTTTCCCCACTAAAAAACAAAGTTTAAAGACGATAATCCATGACATATATTTTATATAATATAGGTAAAAATTCAAATTAATAATGAAGCTCAAAATTATTTATATTTACCTTTTTCACATTGAATTATGGTAAATTAGATGTAAATATATTCAATATGTTACTTTTCCGTTCAAAATTTTATGTTTCTTCGTCAGTAAGCCAGAGAGTTAAAAGACTATAAATGAATGACAAATATTTGAGGTTTTTTCTTCACCATCCTAAAGTCTTATGTTTTTTTATCACAAAGAACCAAACATAATAGACTATAGTAGCTGTGAAAAATAATTATATTTTATTTTTCAGGTCCATCATAAAATTTTCGGTTTTTCCGCACTTAAAAACAAAGTTTAAAGACTATAATCCATGAAATATATTTTATATAATATAGGTAAAAATTAAAATTAAATAATGAAGCTGAAACTTATTGATATTTACCTTTTTCACATTGAATTATGAAAAATTAGATGAAGATATATTCAATATGTTTCTTCCCAATCACAAAATTTCATCTTTCTTCATCAGTAAGCAACAGAGTTAAAAGACTATAAATGAATGACAACTATTTTAGGTTTTTTCTTCACCATCCCAAAGTCTTAGGTCTTTTTCATAACTAAGCACCAAGCATAATAGACTATAGTAGGTGTAAAAAATTAAATATATTTTATTTTTCAACTCCATCACAAAATTTTAGGTTTTTCCCCACTAAAAAACAAAGTTAAAAGACTATAATCCATGACATATATTTTATATAATATAGGTGAAAATTAAAATTAAATAATGAAGCTCAAACTTATTTGTATTTTCCTTTTTCACATTGAATTATGGTAAATTAGATGTAAATATATTCAATATGTTTCTTCTCCATCACCAAATTTCATGTTTCTTCCTCAGTAAGCCAGAGAGTTAAAAGACTATAAAAGAATAACGATAATTTTAGGTTTTTTCTTCACCATCCCAAAGTCTTAGGTTTTTTTCATCACTAAGCACAAAACATAATAGACTATAGTAGGAGTAAAAAATAATTATATTTTCTTTTTCAAATCCATCATAAATTTTTTGGTTTTTCCCCACTAAAAAACAAAGTTTAAAGACTATAATCCATGACATGTATTTTATATAATATAGGTAAAAATTAAAATTAATAATGAAGCTCAAAATTATTTATATTTTCCTTTTTCACATTGAATTATGGTAAATTAGATGTAAATATATTCAATACGTTTCTTCTCCATCACCAAATTTTATGTTTGTTCGTCAGTAAGCCACATAGTTAAAAGACTCTAAATGAATGACAAATATTTTAGGTTTGTTCTTCACCATCCTAAAGTCTTATGTTTTTTTTATCACTAAGCACCAAACATAATAGACTATAGTAGGAGTAAAAAATAATTATATTTTCTTTTTCAAATCCATTATAAAATTTTTGGTTTTTCCCCACTAAAAAACAAAGTTTAAAGACGATAATCCATGACATATATTTTATATAATATAGGTAAAAATTCAAATTAATAATGAAGCTCAAAATTATTTATATTTACCTTTTTCACATTGAATTATGGTAAATTAGATGTAAATATATTCAATATGTTACTTTTCCGTTCAAAATTTTATGTTTCTTCGTCAGTAAGCCAGAGAGTTAAAAGACTATAAATGAATGACAAATATTTGAGGTTTTTTCTTCACCATCCTAAAGTCTTATGTTTTTTTATCACAAAGAACCAAACATAATAGACTATAGTAGCTGTGAAAAATAATTATATTTTATTTTTCAGGTCCATCATAAAATTTTCGGTTTTTCCGCACTTAAAAACAAAGTTTAAAGACTATAATCCATGAAATATATTTTATATAATATAGGTAAAAATTAAAATTAAATAATGAAGCTGAAACTTATTGATATTTACCTTTTTCACATTGAATTATGAAAAATTAGATGAAGATATATTCAATATGTTTCTTCCCAATCACAAAATTTCATCTTTCTACATCAGTAAGCAACAGAGTTAAAAGACTATAAATGAATGACAACTATTTTAGGTTTTTTCTTAACCATCCCAAAGTCTTAGGTCTTTTTCATAACTAAGCACCAAGCATAATAGACTATAGTAGGTGTAAAAAATTAAATATATTTTATTTTTCAACTCCATCACAAAATTTTAGGTTTTTCCCCACTAAAAAACAAAGTTAAAAGACTATAATCCATGACATATATTTTATATAATATAGGTGAAAATTAAAAATTAAATAATGAAGCTCAAACTTATTTGTATTTTCCTTTTTCACATTGAATTATGGTAAATTAGATGTAAATATATTCAATATGTTTCTTCTCCATCACCAAATTTCATGTTTCTTCCTCAGTAAGCCAGACAGTTAAAAGACTATAAAAGAATAACGATAATTTTAGGTTTTTTCTTCACCATCCCAAAGTCTTAGGTTTTTTTTCATCACTAAGCATAAAACATAATAGACTATAGTAGGAGTAAAAAATAATTATATTTTCTTTTTCAAATCCATCATAAAAGTTTTGGTTTTTCCCCACTAAAAAACAAAGTTTAAAGACTATAATCCATGACATATATTTTATATAATATAGGTAAAAATTAAAATTAATAATGAAGCTCAAAATTATTTATATTTTGATTTTTCACATTGAATTATGGTAAATTAGATGTAAATATATTCAATACGTTTCTTCTCCATCACCAAATTTTATGTTTGTTCGTCGGTAAGCCATAGAGTTAAAAGACCATAAATGAATGACAAATATTTTAGGTTTTTTCTTCACCATCCTAAAGTCTTATGTTTTTTTTATCACTAAGCACCAAACATAATAGACTATAGTAGGAGTAAAAAATAATTATATTTTCTTTTTCAAATCCATTATAAAATTTTTGGTTTTTCCCCACTAAAAAACAAAGTTTAAAGACGATAATCCATGACATATATTTTATATAATATAGGTAAAAATTAAAATTAAATAATGAAGCTGAAACTTATTTGTATTTTCCTTTTTCACATTGAATTATGGTAAATTAGATGTAAATATATTCAATATGTTTCTTCTCCATCACCAAATTTCATGTTTCTTCCTCAGTAAGCCAGAGAGTTAAAAGACTATAAAAGAATAATGATAGTTTTAGGTTTTTTCGTCACCATCCCAAAGTCTTAGGTTTTTTTCATCACTAAGATCAAAACATAATAGACTATAGTAGGAGTAAAAAATAATTATATTTTATTTTTCAAATCCATTATAAAATTTTTGGTTTTTCCCCACTAAAAAACAAAGTTTAAAGACGATAATCCATGACATATATTTTATATAATATAGGTAAAAATTCAAATTAATAATGAAGCTCAAAATTATTTATATTTACCTTTTTCACATTGAATTATGGTAAATTAGATGTAAACATATTCAATATGTTACTTCTCCGTTCAAAATTTTATGTTTCTTCGTCAGTAAGCCAGAGAGTTAAAAGACTATAAATGAATGACGAATATTTGAGGTTTTTTCTTCACCATCCTAAAGTCTTATGTTTTTTTATCACAAAGAACCAAACATAATAGACTATAGTAGCTGTAAAAAATAATTATATTTTATTTTTCAGGTCCATCATAAAATGTTCGGTTTTTCCGCACTTAAAAACAAAGTTTAAAGATTATAATCCATGAAATATATTTTATATAATATAGGCAAAAATTAAAATTAAATAATGAAGCTGAAACTTATTGATATTTACATTTTTCACATTGAATTATGATAAATTAGATGAAAATATATTCAATATGTTTCTTCCCAATCACAAAATTTCATCTTTCTTCATCAGTAAGCAACAGAGTTAAAAGACTATAAATGAATGACAACTATTTTAGGTTTTTTCTTCACCATCCCAAAGTCTTTGGTCTTTTTCATAACTAAGCACCAAGCATAATAGACTATAGTAGGTGTAAAAAATTAATTATATTTTATTTTTCAACTCCATCACAAAATTTTAAGTTTTTCCCCACTAAAAAACAAAGTTAAAAGACTATAATCCATGACATATATTTTATATAATATAGGTGAAAATTAAAATTAAATAATGAAGCTCAAACTTATTTGTATTTTCATTTTTCACATTGAATTATGGTAAATTAGATGTAAATATATTCAATATGTTTCTTCTCCATCACCAAATTTCAAGTTTCTTCCTCAGTAAGCCAGAGAGTTAAAAGACTATAAAAGAATAACGATAATTTTAGGTTTTTTCTTCACCATCCCAAAGTCTTAGGTTTTTTTCATCACTAAGAACAAAACATAATAGACTATAGTAGGAGTAAAAAATAATTATATTTTCTTTTTCAAATCCATCATAAAATTTTTGGTTTTTCCCCACTAAAAAACAAAGTTTAAAGAATATAATCCATGACATATATTTTATACAATATAGGTAAAAATTAAAATTAATAATAAAGCTCAAAATTATTTATATTTTCCTTTTTCATATTGAATTATGGTAAATTAGATGTAAATATATTCAATACATTTCTTCTCCATCTCCAAATTTTATGTTTGTTCGTCAGTAAGCCACAGAGTTAAAAGACTATAAATGAATGACAAATATTTTAGGTTTTTTGTTCACCATCCTAAATTCTTATATTTTTTTTAACACTAAGCACCAAACATAATAGACTATAGTAGGAGTAAAAAATAATTATATTTTCTTTTTCAAATCCATTATAAAATTTTTGGTTTTTCCCCACTAAAAAACAAAGTTTAAAGACGATAATCCATGACATATATTTTATATAATATAGGTAAAAATTCAAATTAATAATGAAGCTCAAAATTATTTATATTTACCTTTTTCACATTGAATTATGGTAAATTAGATGTAAATATATTCAATATGTTACTTCTCCGTTCAAAATTTTATGTTTCTTCGTCAGTAAGCCAGAGAATTAAAAGACTATAAATGAATGACAAATATTTGAGGTTTTTTCTTCACCATCCTAAAGTCTTATGTTTTTTTATCACAAAGAACCAAACATAATAGACTATAGTAGCTGTGAAAAATAATTATATTTTATTTTTCAGGTCCATCATAAAATTTTCGGTTTTTCTGCACTTAAAAACAAAGTTTAAAGACTATAATCCATGAAATATATTTTATATAATATAGGTAAAAATTAAAATTAAATAATGAAGCTGAAACTTATTGATATTTACCTTTTTCACATTGAATTATAAAAAATTAGATGAAGATATATTCAATATGTTTCTTCCCAATCACAAAATTTCATCTTTCTTCATCAGTAAGCAACAGAGTTAAAAGACTATAAATGAATGACAACTATTTTAGGTTTTTTCTTCACCATCCCAAAGTCTTAGGTCTTTTTCATAACTAAGCACCAAGCATAATAGACTATAGTAGGTGTAAAAAATTAAATATATTTTATTTTTCAACTCCATCACAAAATTTTAGGTTTTTCCCCACCAAAAAACAAAGTTAAAAGACTATAATCCATGACATATATTTTATATAATATAGGTGAAAATTAAAATTAAATAATGAAGCTCAAACTTATTTGTATTTTCCTTTTTCAAATTGAATTATGGTAAATTAGATGTAAATATATTCAATATGTTTCTTCTCCATCACCAAATTTCATGTTTCTTCCTCAGTAAGCCAGAGAGTTAAAAGACTATAAAAGAATAACGATAATTTTAGGTTTTTTCTTCACCATCCCAAAGTCTTAGGTTTTCTTCATCACTAAGCACAAAACATAATAGACTATAGTAGGAGTAAAAAATAATTATATTTTCTTTTTCAAATCCATCATAAATTTTTTGGGTTTTCCCCACTAAAAAACAAAGTTTAAAGACTATAATCCATGGCATGTATTTTATATAATATAGGTAAAAATTAAAATTAATAATGAAGCTCAAAATTATTTATATTTTCCTTTTTCACATTGAATTATGGTAAATTAGATGTAAATATATTCAATACGTTTCTTCTCCATCACCAAATTTTATGTTTGTTCGTCAGTAAGCCACAGAGTTAAAAGACTATAAATGAATGACAAATATTTTAGGTTTGTTCTTCACCATCCTAAAGTCTTATGTTTTTTTTATCACTAAGCACCAAACATAATAGACTATAGTAGGAGTAAAAAATAATTATATTTTCTTTTTCAAATCCATTATAAAATTTTTGGTTTTTCCCCACTAAAAAACAAAGTTTAAAGACGATAATCCATGACATATATTTTATATAATATAGGTAAAATATCAAATTAATAATGAAGCTCAAAATTATTTATATTTACCTTTTTCACATTGAATTATGGTAAATTAGATGTAAATATATTCAATATGTTACTTTTCCGTTCAAAATTTTATGTTTCTTCGTCAGTAAGCCAGAGAGTTAAAAGACTATAAATGAATGACAAATATTTGAGGTTTTTTCTTCACCATCCTAAAGTCTTATGTTTTTTTATCACAAAGAACCAAACATAATAGACTATAGTAGCTGTGAAAAATAATTATATTTTATTTTTCAGGTCCATCATAAAATTTTCGGTTTTTCCGCACTTAAAAACAAAGTTTAAAGACTATAATCCATGAAATATATTTTATATAATATAGGTAAAAATTAAAATTAAATAATGAAGCTGAAACTTATTGATATTTACCTTTTTCACATTGAATTATGAAAAATTAGATGAAGATATATTCAATATGTTTCTTCCCAATCACAAAATTTTATCTTTCTACATCAGTAAGCAACAGAGTTAAAAGACTATAAATGAATGACAACTATTTTAGGTTTTTTCTTAACCATCCCAAAGTCTTAGGTCTTTTTCATAACTAAGCACCAAGAATAATAGACTATAGTAGGTGTAAAAAATTAAATATATTTTATTTTTCAACTCCATCACAAAATTTTAGGTTTTTCCCCACTAAAAAACAAAGTTAAAAGACTATAATCCATGACATATATTTTATATAATATAGGTGAAAATTAAAATTAAATAATGAAGCTCAAACTTATTTGTATTTTCCTTTTTCACATTGAATTATGGTAAATTAGATGTAAATATATTCAATATGTTTCTTCTCCATCACCAAATTTCATGTTTCTTCCTCAGTAAGCCAAAGAGTTAAAAGACTATAAAAGAATAACGATAATTTTAGGTTTTTTCTTCACCATCCCAAAGTCTTAGGTTTTTTTCATCACTAAGCACAAAACATAATAGACTATAGTAGGAGTAAAAAATAATTATATTTTCTTTTTCAAATCCATCATAAAAGTTTTGGTTTTTCCCCACTAAAAAACAAAGTTTAAAGACTATAATCCATGACATATATTTTATATAATATAGGTAAAAATTAAAATTAATAATGAAGCTCAAAATTATTTATATTTTCCTTTTTCACATTGAATTATGGTAAATTAGATGTAAATATATTCAATACGTTTCTTCTCCATCACCAAATTTTATGTTTGTTCGTCGGTAAGCCACAGAGTTAAAAGACCATAAATGAATGACAAATATTTTAGGTTTTTTCTTCACCATCCTAAAGTCTTATGTTTTTTTTATCACTAAGCACCAAACATAATAGACTATAGTAGGAGTAAAAAATAATTATATTTTCTTTTTCAAATCCATTATAAAATTTTTGGTTTTTCCCCACTAAAAAACAAAGTTTAAAGACGATAATCCATGACATATATTTTATATAATATAGGTAAAAATTAAAATTAAATAATGAAGCTGAAAATTATTTGTATTTTCCTTTTTCACATTGAATTATGGTAAATTAGATGTAAATATATTCAATATGTTTCTTCTCGATCACCAAATTTCATGTTTCTTCCTCAGTAAGCCAGAGAGTTAAAAGACTATAAAAGAATAATGATAATTTTAGGTTTTTTCTTCACCATCCCAAAGTCTTAGGTTTTTTTCATCACTAAGATCAAAACATAATAGACTATAGTAGGAGTAAAAAATAATTATATTTTATTTTTCAAATCCATTATAAAATTTTTGGTTTTTCCCCACTAAAAAACAAAGTTTAAAGAAGATAATCCATGACATATATTTTATATAATATAGGTAAAAATTCAAATTAATAATGAAGCTCAAAATTATTTATATTTACCTTTTTCACATTGAATTATGGTAAATTAGATGTAAACATATTCAATATGTTTCTTCTCCGTTCAAAATTTTATGTTTCTTCGTCAGTAAGCCAGAGAATTAAAAGACTATAAATGAATGACGAATATTTGAAGTTTTTTCTTCACCATCCTAAAGTCTTATGTTTTTTTATCACAAAGAACCAAACATAATAGACTATAGTAGCTGTAAAAAATAATTATATTTTATTTTTCAGGTCCATCATAAAATTTTCGGTTTTTCCGCACTTAAAAACAAAGTTTAAAGATTATAATCCATGAAATATATTTTATATAATATAGGCAAAAATTAAAATTAAATAATGAAGCTGAAACTTATTGATATTTACCTTTTTCACATTGAATTATGATAAATTAGATGAAAATATATTCAATATGTTTCTTCCCAATCACAAAATTTCATCTTTCTTCATCAGTAAGCAACAGAGTTAAAAGACTATAAATGAATGACAACTATTTTAGGTTTTTTCTTCACCATCCCAAAGTCTTTGGTCTTTTTCATAACTAAGCACCAAGAATAATAGACTATAGTAGGTGTAAAAAATTAATTATATTTTATTTTTCAACTCCATCACAAAATTTTAAGTTTTTCCCCACTAAAAAACAAAGTTAAAAGACTATAATCCATGACATATATTTTATATAATATAGGTGAAAATTAAAATTAAATAATGAAGCTCAAACTTATTTGTATTTTCATTTTTCACATTGAATTATGGTAAATTAGATGTAAATATATTCAATATGTTTCTTCTCCATCACCAAATTTCAAGTTTCTTCCTCAGTAAGCCAGAGAGTTAAAAGACTATAAAAGAATAACGATAATTTTAGGTTTTTTCTTCACCATCCCAAAGTCTTAGGTTTTTTTCATCACTAAGAACAAAACATAATAGACTATAGTAGGAGTAAAAAATAATTATATTTTCTTTTTCAAATCCATCATAAAATTTTTGGTTTTTCCCCACTAAAAAACAAAGTTTAAAGACTATAATCCATGACATATATTTTATACAATATAGGTAAAAATTAAAATTAATAATGAAGCTCAAAATTATTTATATTTTCCTTTTTCATATTGAATTATGGTAAATTAGATGTAAATATATTCAATACATTTCTTCTCCATCACCAAATTTTATGTTTGTTCGTCACTAAGCCACAGAGTTAAAAGACTATAAATGAATGACAAATATTTTAGGTTTTTTGTTCACCATCCTAAATTCTTATATTTTTTTTATCACTAAGCACCAAACATAATAGACTATAGTAGGAGTAAAAAATAATTATATTTTCTTTTTCAAATCCATTATAAAATTTTTGGTTTTTCCCCACTAAAAAACAAAGTTTAAAGACGATAATCCATGACATATATTTTATATAATATAGGTAAAAATTCAAATTAATAATGAAGCTCAAAATTATTTATATTTACCTTTTTCACATTGAATTATGGTAAATTAGATGTAAATATATTCAATATGTTACTTCTCCGTTCAAAATTTTATGTTTCTTCGTCAGTAAGCCAGAGAGTTAAAAGACTATAAATGAATGACAAATATTTGAGGTTTTTTCTTCACCATCCTAAAGTCTTATGTTTTTTTATCACAAAGAACCAAACATAATAGACTATAGTAGCTGTGAAAAATAATTATATTTTATTTTTCAGGTCCATCATAAAATTTTCGGTTTTTCTGCACTTAAAAACAAAGTTTAAAGACTATAATCCATGAAATATATTTTATATAATATAGGTAAAAATTAAAATTAAATAATGAAGCTGAAACTTATTGATATTTACCTTTTTCACATTGAATTATGAAAAATTAGATGAAGATATATTCAATATGTTTCTTCCCAATCACAAAATTTCATCTTTCTTCATCAGTAAGCAACAAAGTTAAAAGACTATAAATGAATGACAACTATTTTAGGTTTTTTCTTCACCATCCCAAAGTCTTAGGTCTTTTTCATAACTAAGCACCAAGCATAATAGACTATAGTAGGTGTAAAAAATTAAATATATTTTATTTTTCAACTCCATCACAAAATTTTAGGTTTTTCCCCACTAAAAAACAAAGTTAAAAGACTATAATCCATGACATATATTTTATATAATATAGGTGAAAATTAAAATTAAATAATGAAGCTCAAACTTATTTGTATTTTCCTTTTTCACATTGAATTATGGTAAATTAGATGTAAATATATTCAATATGTTTCTTCTCCATCACCAAATTTCATGTTTCTTCCTCAGTAAGCCAGAGAGTTAAAAGACTATAAAAGAATAACGATAATTTTAGGTTTTTTCTTCACCATCCCAAAGTCTTAGGTTTTTTTCATCACTAAGCACAAAACATAATAGACTATAGTAGGAGTAAAAAATAATTATATTTTCTTTTTCAAATCCATCATAAAATTTTTGGTTTTTCCCCACTAAAAAACTAAGTTTAAAGACTATAATCCATGACATGTATTTTATATAATATAGGTAAAAATTAAAATTAATAATGAAGCTCAAAATTATTTATATTTTCCTTTTTCACATTGGATTATGGTAAATTAGATGTAAATATATTCAATACGTTTCTTCTCCATCACCAAATTTTATGTTTGTTCGTCAGTAAGCCACAAAATTAAAAGACTATAAATGAATGACAAATATTTTAGGTTTGTTCTTCACCATCCTAAAGTCTTATGTTTTTTTTATCACTAAGCACCAAACATAATAGACTATAGTAGGAGTAAAAAATAATTATATTTTCTTTTTCAAATCCATCATAAAAGTTTAGGTTTTTCCCCACTAAAAAACAAAGTTTAAAGACGATAATCCATGACATATATTTTATATAATATAGGTAAAAATTCAAATTAATAATGAAGCTCAAAATTATTTATATTTACCTTTTTCACATTGAATTATGGTAAATTAGATGTAAATATATTCAATATGTTACTTCTCCGTTCAAAATTTTATGTTTCTTCGTCAGTAAGCCAGAGAGTTAAAAGACTATAAATGAATGACGAATATTTGAGGTTTTTTCTTCACCATCCTAAAGTCTTATGTTTTTTTATCCCAAAGAACCAAACATAATAGACTATAGTAGCTGTAAAAAATAATTATATTTTATTTTTCAGGTCCATCATAAAATTTTCAGTTTTTCCGCACTTAAAAACAAAGTTTAAAGACTATAATCCATGAAATATATTTTATATAATATAGGTAAAAATTAAAATTAAATAATGAAGCTGAAACTTATTGATATTTACCTTTTTCACATTGAATTATGATAAATTAGATGAAAATATATTCAATATGTTTCTTCCCCATCACAAAATTTCATCTTTCTTCATCAGTAAGCAACAGAGTTAAAAGACTATAAATGAATGACAACTATTTTAGGTTTTTTCTTCACCATCCCAAAGTCTTAGGTTTTTTTCATAACTAAGCACCAAGCATAATAGACTATAGTAGGTGTAAAAAATTAATTATATTTTATTTTTCAACTGCATCACAACATTTTAGGTTTTTCCCCACTAAAAAACAAAGTTAAAAGACTATAATCCATGACATATATTTTATATAATATAGGTGAAAATTAAAATTAAATAATGAAGCTCAAACTTATTTGTATTTTCCTTTTTCACATTGAATTATGATAAATTAGATATAAATATATTCAATATGTTTCTTCTCCATCACCAAATTTCATGTTTCTTCCTCAGTAAGCCAGAGAGTTAAAAGACTATAAAAGAATAACGAATATTTTAGGTTTTTTCTTCACCATCCCAAAGTCTTAGGTTTTTGTCATCACTAAGCACAAAACATAATAGACTATTGTAGGAGTAAAAAATAATTATATTTTCTTTTTCAAATCCATCATAAAATTTTTGGTTTTTCCCCACTAAAAAAGTAAGTTTAAAGACTATAATCCATGACATGTATTTTATATAATATAGGTAAAAATTAAAATTAATAATGAAGCTCAAAATTATTTATATTTTCCTTTTTCACATTGAATTATGGTAAATTAGATGTAAATATATTCAATACGTTTCTTCTCCATCACCAAATTTTATGTTTGTTCGTCGGTAAGACACAGAGTTAAAAGACCATAAATGAATGACAAATATTTTAGGTTTTTTCTTCACCATCCTAAAGTCTTATGTTTTTTTTATCACTAAGCACCAAACATAATAGACTATAGTAGGAGGAAAAAATAATTATATTTTCTTTTTCAAATCCATCATAAAATTTTTGGTTTTTCCCCACTAAAAAACAAAGTTTAAAGACTATAATCCATGACATGTATATTATATAATATAGGTAAAAATTCAAATTAATAATGAAGCTCAAAATTATTTATATTGTCCTTTTTCATATTGAATTATGGTAAATTAGGTGTAAATATATTCAATACGTTTCTTCTCCATCACCAAATTTTATGTTTGTTCGTCGGTAAGCCACAGAGTTAAAAGACTATAAATGAATGACGAATATTTGAGGTTTTTTCTTCACCATCCTAAAGTCTTATGTTTTTTTTATCACTAAGCACCAAACATAATAGACTATAGTAGGAGTAAAAAATAATTATATTTTCTTTTTCAAATCCATCATAAAATTTTTGATTTTTCCCCACTAAAAAACAAAGTTTAAAGACTATAGTCCATGACATATATTTTATATAATATAGGTAAAAATTAAAATTAATAATGAAGCTAAAAATTATTTATATTTACCTTTTTAACATTGAATTATGGTAAATTAGATGTAAATATATTCAATATGTTACTTCTCCATTCAAAATTTTATGTTTCTTCGTCAGTAAGCCAGAGAGTTAAAAGACTATAAATGAATGACGAATATTTGAGGTTTTTTCTTCACCATCCCAAAGTCTTAGGTTTTTTTCATAACTAAGCACCAAGCATAATAGACTATAGTAGGTGTAAAAAATTAATTATATTTTATTTTTCAACTCCATCACAAAATTTTAGGTTTTTCCCCACTAAAAAACAAAGTTAAAAGACTATATAATCCATGACATATATTTTATATAATATAGGTGAAAATTAAAATTAAATAATGAAGCTCAAACTTATTTGTATTTTCCTTTTTCACATTGAATTATGGTAAATTAGATGTAAATATATTCAATATGTTTCTTCTCCATCACCAAATTTCATGTTTCTTCCTCAGTAAGCCAGAGAGTTAAAAGACTATAAAAGAATAACGAATATTTTAGGTTTTTTCTTCACCATCCCAAAGTCTTAGGTTTTTTTCATCACTAAGCACAAAACATAATAGACTATAGTAGGAGTAAAAAATAATTATATTTTATTTTTCAAATCCATCATAAAAGTTTTGGTTTTTCCCCACTAAAAAACAAAGTTTAAAGACTATATAATCCATGACATATATTTTATATAATATAGGTAAAAATTAAAATTAATAATGAAGCTCAAAATTATTTATATTTTCCTTTTTCACATTGAATTATGGTAAATTAGATGTAAATATATTCAATACGTTTCTTCTCCATCACCAAATTTTATGTTTGTTCGTGAGTAAGCCACAGAGTTAAAAGACCATAAATGAATGACAAATATTTTAAGTTTTTTCTTCACCATCCTAAAGTCTTATATTTTTTTTATCACTAAGCACCAAACATAATAGACTATAGTTGGAGGAAAAAATAATTATATTTTCTTTTTCAAATCCATCATAAAATTTTTGGTTTTTCCCCACTAAAAAACAAAGTTTAAAGACTATAATCCATGACATATATTTTATATAATATAGGTAAAAATTCAAATTAATAATGAAGCTCAAAATAATTTATATTTACCTTTTTCACATTGAATTATGGTAAATTAGATGTAAATATATTCAATATGTTACTTCTCCATTCAAAATTTTATGTTTCTTCGTCAATAAGCCAGAGAGTTAAAAGGCTATAAATGAATGACGAATATTTGAGGTTTTTTCTTCACCATCCTAAAGTCTTATGTTTTTTTTATCACAAAGAACAAAACATAATAGACTATAGTAGGTGTAAAAAATAATTATATTTTATTTTTCAGGTCCATCATAAAATTTTCGGTTTTTCCGCACTTAAAAACAAAGTTTAAAGACTATAATCCATGAAATATATTTTATATAATATATGTAAAAATTAAAATTAAATAATGAAGCTGAAACTTATTGATATTTACCTTTTTCACATTGAATTATGATAAATTAGATGAAAATATATTCAATATGTTTCTTCCCCATCACAAAATTTCATCTTTCTTCATCAGTAAGCAACAGAGTTAAAAGACTATAAATGAATGACAACTATTTTAGGTTTTTTCTTCCCCATCCCAAAGTCTTAGGTTTTTTTCATTACTAAGCACCAAGCATAATAGACTATAGTAGGTGTAAAAAATTAATTATATTTTATTTTTCAACTCCATCACAAAACTTTAGGTTTTTCCCCACTAAAAAACAAAGTTAAAAGACTATAATCCATGACATATATTTTATATAATATAGGTGAAAGTTAAAATTAAATAATGAAGCTCAAACTTATTTGTATTTTCCTTTTTCAAATTGAATTATGGTAAATTAGATGTAAATATATTCAATATGTTTCTTCTCCATCACCAAATTTCATGTTTCTTCCTCAGTAAGCCAGAGAGTTAAAGGACTACGAAAGAATAACGAATATTTTAGGTTTTTTCTTCACCATCCCAAAGTATTAGGTTTTTTTCATCACTAAGCACAAAACAAAATAGACTATAGTAGGAGTAAAAAATAATTATTTTTTATTTTTCAAATCCATCATAAAAGTTTTGGTTTTTCCCCACTAAAAAACAAAGTTTAAAGACTATAATCCATGACATATATTTTATATAATATAGCTAAAAATTAAAATTAATAATGAAGCTCAAAATTATTTATATTTTCCTTTTTCACATTGAATTATGGTAAATTAGATGTAAATATATTCAATACGTTTCTTCTCCATCACCAAATTTTATGTTTGTTCGTCAGTAAGCCACAGAGTTAAAAGACCATAAATGAATGACAAATATTTTAGGTTTTTTCTTCACCATCCTAAAGTCTTATGTTTTTTTTATCACTAAGCACCAAACATAATATACTATAGTAGGAGTAAAAAATAATTATATTTTCTTTTTCAAATCCATTATAAAATTTTTGGTTTTTCCCCACTAAAAAACAAAGTTTAAAGACGATAATCCATGACATATATTTTATATAATATAGGTAAAAATTAAAATTAATAATGAAGCTCAAAATTATTTATATTTACCTTTTTCACATTGAATTATGGTAAATTAGATGTAAATATATTCAATATGTTACTTCTCCGTTCAAAATTTTATGTTTCTTCGTCAGTAAGCCAGAGAGTTAAAAGACTATAAATGAATGACGAATATTTGAGGTTTTTTCTTCACCATCCTAAAGTCTTATGTTTTTTTATCACAAAGAACCAAACATAATAGACTATAGTAGCTGTAAAAAATAATTATATTTTATTTTTCAGGTCCATCATAAAATTTTCGGTTTTTCCGCACTTAAAAACAAAGTTTAAAGACTATAATCCATGAAATATATTTTATATAATATAGGTAAAAATTAAAATTAAATAATGAAGCTGAAACTTATTGATATTTACCTTTTTCACATTGAATTATGATAAATTAGATGAAAATATATTCAATATGTTTCTTCCCCATCACAAAATTTCATCTTTCTTCATCAGTAAGCAACATAGTTAAAAGACTATAAATGAATGACAACTATTTTAGGTTTTTTCTTCACCATCCCAAAGTCTTAGGTTTTTTTCATAACTAAGCACCAAGCATAATAGACTATAGTAGGTGTAAAAAATTAATTATATTTTATTTTTCAACTGCATCACAAAATTTTAGGTTTTTCCCCACTAAAAAACAAAGTTAAAAGACTATAATCCATGACATATATTTTATATAATATAGGTGAAAATTAAAATTAAATAATGAAGCTCAAACTTATTTGTATTTTCCTTTTTCACATTGAATTATGGTAAATTAGATATAAATATATTCAATATGTTTCTTCTCCATCACCAAATTTCATGTTTCTTCCTCAGTAAGCCAGAGAGTTAAAAGACTATAAAAGAATAACGAATATTTTAGGTTTTTTCTTCACCATCCCAAAGTCTTAGGTTTTTTTCATCACTAAGCACAAAACATAATAGACTATAGTAGGAGTAAAAAATAATTATATTTTCTTTTTCAAATCCATCATAAAATTTTTGGTTTTTCCCCACTAAAAAAGTAAGTTTAAAGACTATAATCCATGACATGTATTTTATATAATATAGGTAAAAATTAAAATTAATAATGAAGCTCAAAATTATTTATATTTTCCTTTTTCACATTGAATTATGGTAAATTAGATGTAAATATATTCAATACGTTTCTTCTCCATCACCAAATTTTATGTTTGTTCGTCAGTAAGCCACATAATTAAAAGACTATAAATGAATAACAAATATTTTAGGTTTGTTCTTCACCATCCTAAAGTCTTATGTTTTTTTTATCACTAAGCACCAAACATAATAGACTATAGTAGGAGTAAAAAATAATTATATTTTCTTTTTCAAATCCATTATAAAAGTTTTGGTTTTTCCCCACTAAAAAACAAAGTTTAAAGACGATAATCCATGACATGTATATTATATAATATAGGTAAAAATTCAAATTAATAATGAAGCTCAAAATTATTTATATTTACCTTTTTCACATTGAATTATGGTAAATTAGATGTAAATATATTCAATATGTTACTTCTCCATCACCAAATTTTATGTTTGTTCGTCGGTAAGCCACAGAGTTAAAAGACTATAAATGAATGACGAATATTTGAGGTTTTTTCTTCACCATCCTAAAGTCTTATGTTTTTTTTTATCACTAAGCACCAAACATAATAGACTATAGTAGGAGTAAAAAATAATTATATTTTCTTTTTCAAATCCATCATAAAATATTTGATTTTTCCCCACTAAAAAACAAAGTTTAAAGACTATAGTCCATGACATATATTTAATATAATATAGGTAAAAATTAAAATTAATAATGAAGCTAAAAATTATTTATATTTACCTTTTTCACATTGAATTATGGTAAATTAGATGTAAATATATTCAATATGTTACTTCTCCATTAAAAATTTTATGTTTCTTCGTCAGTAAGCCAGAGAGTTAAAAGACTATAAATGAATGACGAATATTTGAGGTTTTTTCTTCACCATCCCAAAGTCTTAGGTTTTTTTCATAACTAAGCACCAAGCATAATAGACTATAGTAGGTGTAAAAAATTAATTATATTTTATTTTTCAACTCCATCACAAAACTTTAGGTTTTTCCCCACTAAAAAACAAAGTTAAAAGACTATAATCCATGACATATATTTTATATAATATAGGTGAAAATTAAAATTAAATAATGAAGCTCAAACTTATTTGTATTTTCCTTTTTCACATTGAATTATGGTAAATTAGATGTAAATATATTCAATATGTTTCTTCTCCATCACCAAATTTCATGTTTCTTCCTCAGTAAGCCAGAGAGTTAAAAGACTATAAAAGAATAACTAATATTTTAGGTTTTTTCTTCACCATCCCAAAGTCTTAGGTTTTTTTCATCACTAAGCACAAAACATAATAGACTATAGTAGGAGTAAAAAATAATTATATTTTATTTTTCAAATCCATCATAAAATTTTTGGTTTTTCCCCACTAAAAAACAAAGTTTAAAGACTATAATCCATGACATATATTTTATATAATATAGGTAAAAATTAAAATTAATAATGAAGCTCAAAATTATTCATATTTTCCTTTTTCACATTGAATTATGGTAAATTAGATGTAAATATATTCAATACGTTTCTTCTCCATCACCAAATTTTATGTTTGTTCGTCAGTAAGCCACAGAGTTAAAAGACCATAAATGAATGACAAATATTTTAGGTTTTTTCTTCACCATCCTAAGTCTTATGTTTTTTTTATCACTAAGCACCAAACATAATAGACTATAGTAGGAGGAAAAAATAATTATATTTTCTTTTTCAAATCCATCATAAAATTTTTGGTTTTTCCCCACTAAAAAACAAAATTTAAAGACTATAATCCGTGACATATATTTTATATAATATAGGTAAAAATTCAAATTAATAATGAAGCTGAAAATTATTTATATTTACCTTTTTCACATTGAATTATGGTAAATTAGATGTAAATATATTCAATATGTTACTTCTCCATTCAAAATTTTATGTTTCTTCGTCAGTAAGCCAGAGAGTTAAAAGACTATAAATGAATGACGAATATTTGAGGTTTTTTCTTCACCATCCTAAAGTCTTATGTTTTTTTATCACAAAGAACCAAACATAATAGACTATAGTAGTTGTAAAAAATAATTATATTTTACTTTTCAGGTCCATCATAAAATTTTCGGTTTTTCCGCACTTAAAAACAAAGTTTAAAGACTATAATCCATGAAATATATTTTATATAATATATGTTTAAAGACTATAATCCATAAAATTAAATAATGAAGCTCAAACTTATTTGTATTTTCCTTTTTCACATTGAATTATGGTAAATTAGATGTAAATATATTCAATATGTTTCTTCTCCATCACCAAATTTCATGTTTCTTCCTCAATAAGCCAGAGAGTTAAAAGACTATAAAAGAATAACGAATATTTTAGGTTTTTTCTTCACCATCCCAAAGTCTTAGGTTTTTTTCATCACTAAGCACAAAACATAATAGACTATAGTAGGAGTAAAAAATAATTATATTTTGTTTTTCAAATCCATCATAAAAGTTTTGGTTTTTCCCCACTAAAAAACAAAGTTTAAAGACTATAATCCATGACATATATTTTATATAATATAGATAAAAATTAAAATTAATAATGAAGCTCAAAATTATTTATATTTTCCTTTTTCACATTGAATTATGGTAAATTAGATGTAAATATATTCAATACGTTTCTTCTCCATCACCAAATTTTATGTTTGTTCGTCAGTAAGCCACAGAGTTAAAAGACCATAAATGAATGACAAATATTTTAGGTTTTTTCTTCATCATCCTAAAGTCTTATGTTTTTTTATCACTAAACACCAAACATAATAGACTATAGTACGAGGAAAAATTAATTATATTTTCTTTTTCAAATCCATCATAAAATTTTTGGTTTTTCCCCACTAAAAAACAAAGTTTAAAGACTATAATCCATGACATATATTTTATATAGTATAGGTAAAAATTCAAATTAATAATGAAGCTCAAAATTATTTATATTTACCTTTTTCACATTGAATTATGGTAAATTAGATGTAAATATATTCAATATGTTACTTCTCCATTCAAAATTTTATGTTTCTTCGTCAGTAAGCCAGAGAGTTAAAAGACTATAAATGAATGACGAATATTTGAGGTTTTTTCTTCACCATCCTAAAGTCTTATGTTTTTTTATCACAAAGAACCAAACATAATAGACTATAGTAGTTGTAAAAAATAATTATATTTTATTTTTCAGGTCCATCATAAAATATTCGGTTTTTCCGCACTTAAAAACAAAGTTTAAAGACTATAATCCATGAAATATATTTTATATAATATATGTAAAAATTAAAATTAAATAATGAAGCTGAAACTTATTGATATTTACCTTTTTCACATTTAATTATGATAAATTAGATGAAAATATATTCAATATGTTTCTTCCCCATCACAAAATTTCATCTTTCTTCATCAGTAAGCTACAGAGTTAAAAGACTATAAATGAATGACAACTATTTTAGGTTTTTTCTTCACCATCCCAAAGTCTTAGGTTTTTTTCATAACTAAGCACCAAGCATAATAGACTATAGTAGGTGTAAAAAATTAATTATATTTTATTTTTCAACTCCATCACAAAATTTTAGGTTTTCCCCACTAAAAAACAAAGTTAAAAGACTATAATCCATGACATATATTTTATATAATATAGGTGAAAATTAAAATTAAATAATGAAGCTCAAACTTATTTGTATTTTCCTTTTTCACATTGAATTATGGTAAATTATATGTAAATATATTCAATATGTTTCTTCTCCATCACCAAATTTCATGTTTCTTCCTCAGTAAGCCAGAGAGTTAAAAGACTATAAAAGAATAACGAATATTTTAGGTTTTTTCTTCACCATCCCAAAGTCTTAGGTTTTTTTCATCACTAAGCACAAAACATAATAGACTATAGTAGGAGTAAAAAATAATTATATTTTATTTTTGAAATCCATCATAAAAGTTTTGGTTTTTCCCCACTAAAAAACAAAGTTTAAAGACTATAATCCATGACATATATTTTTTATAATATAGATAAAAATTAAAATTAATAATGAAGCTCAAAATTATTTATATTTTCCTTTTTCACATTGAATTATGGTAAATTAGATGTAAATATATTCAATACGTTTCTTCTCCATCACCAAATTTTATGTTTGTTCGTCAGTAAGCCACAGAGTTAAAAGACCATAAATGAATGACAAATATTTTAGGTTTTTTCTTCATCATCCTAAAGTCTTATGTTTTTTTATCACTAAACACCAAACATAATAGACTATAGTAGGAGGAAAAAATAATTATATTTTCTTTTTCAAATCCATCATAAAATTTTTGGTTTTTCCCCACTAAAAAACAAAGTTTAAAGACTATAATCCATGACATATATTTTATATAGTATAGGTAAAAATTCAAATTAATAATGAAGCTCAAAATTATTTATATTTACCTTTTTCACATTGAATTATGGTAAATTAGATGTAAATATATTCAATATGTTACTTCTCCATTCAAAATTTTATGTTTCTTCGTCAGTAAGCCAGAGAGTTAAAAGACTATAAATGAATGACGGATATTTGAGGTTTTTTCTTCACCATCCTAAAGTCTTATGTTTTTTTATCACAAAGAACCAAACATAATAGACTATAGTAGTTGTAAAAAATAATTATATTTTATTTTTCAGGTCCATCATAAAATTTTCGGTTTTTCCGCACTTAAAAACAAAGTTTAAAGACTATAATCCATGAAATATATTTTATATAATATATGTAAAAATTAAAATTAAATAATGAAGCTGAAACTTATTGATATTTACCTTTTTCACATTGAATTATGATAAATTAGATGAAAATATATTCTATATGTTTCTTCCCCATCACAAAATTTCATCTTTCCTCATCAGTAAGCAACAGAGTTAAAAGACTATAAATGAATGACAACTATTTTAGGTTTTTTCTTCACCATCCCAAAGTCTTAGGTTTTTTTCATAACTAAGCACCAAGCATAATAGACTATAGTAAGTGTAAAAAATTAGTTATATTTTATTTTTCAACTCCATCACAAAATTTTAGGTTTTTCCCCACTAAAAAACAAAGTTAAAAGACTATAATCCATGACATATATTTTATATAATATAGGTGAAAATTAAAATTAAATAATGAAGCTCAAACTTATTTGTATTTTCCTTTTTCACATTGAATTATGGTAAATTAGATGTAAATATATTCAATATGTTTCTTCTCCATCACCAAATTTCTTGTTTCTTCCTCAGTAAGCCAGAGAGTTAAAAGACTATAAAAGAATAACTAATATTTTAGGTTTTTTCTTCACCATCCCAAAGTCTTAGGTTTTTTTCATCACTAAGCACAAAACATAATAGACTATAGTAGGAGTAAAAAATAATTATATTTTATTTTTCAAATCCATCATAAAATTTTTGGTTTTTCCCCACTAAAAAACAAAGTTTAAAGACTATAATCCATGACATATATTTTATATAATATAGGTAAAAATTAAAATTAATAATGAAGCTCAAAATTATTCATATTTTCCTTTTTCACATTGAATTATGGTAAATTAGATGTAAATATATTCAATACGTTTCTTCTCCATCACCAAATTTTATGTTTGTTCGTCAGTAAGCCACAGAGTTAAAAGACCATAAATGAATGACAAATATTTTAGGTTTTTTCTTCACCATCCTAAGTCTTATGTTTTTTTTATCACTAAGCACCAAACATAATAGACTATAGTAGGAGGAAAAAATAATTATATTTTCTTTTTCAAATCCATCATAAAATTTTTGGTTTTTCCCCACTAAAAAACAAAATTTAAAGACTATAATCCGTGACATATATTTTATATAATATAGGTAAAAATTCAAATTAATAATGAAGCTGAAAATTATTTATATTTACCTTTTTCACATTGAATTATGGTAAATTAGATGTAAATATATTCAATATGTTACTTCTCCATTCAAAATTTTATGTTTCTTCGTCAGTAAGCCAGAGAGTTAAAAGACTATAAATGAATGACGAATATTTGAGGTTTTTTCTTCACCATCCTAAAGTCTTATGTTTTTTCATCACAAAGAACCAAACATAATAGACTATAGTAGTTGTAAAAAATAATTATATTTTACTTTTCAGGTCCATCATAAAATTTTCGGTTTTTCCGCACTTAAAAACAAAGTTTAAAGACTATAATCCATGAAATATATTTTATATAATATATGTAAAAATTAAAATTAAATAATGAAGCTGAAACTTATTGATATTTACCTTTTTCACATTGAATTATGATAAATTAGATGAACATATATTCAATATGTTTCTTCCCCATCACAAAATTTCATCTTTCTTCATCAGTAAGCAACAGAGTTAAAAGACTATAAATGAATGACAACTATTTTAAGTTTTTTCTTCACCATCCCAAAGTCTTAGGTTTTTTTCATAACTAAGCACCAAGCATAATAGACTATAGTAGGTGTAAAAAATTAGTTATATTTTATTTTTCAACTCCATCACAAAATTTTAGGTTTTTCCCCACTAAAAAACAAAGTTAAAAGACTATAATCCATGACATATATTTTATATAATATAGGTGAAAATTAAAATTAAATAATGAAGCTCAAACTTATTTGTATTTTCCTTTTTCACATTGAATTATGGTAAATTAGATGTAAATATATTCAATATGTTTCTTCTCCATCACCAAATTTCATGTGTCTTCCTCAGTAAGCCAGAGAGTTAAAAGACTATAAAAGAATAACGAATATTTTAGGTTTTTTCTTCACCATCCCAAAGTCTTAGGTTTTTTTCATCACTAAGCACAAAACATAATAGACTATAGTAGGAGTAAAAAATAATTATATTTTATTTTTCAAATCCATCATAAAATTTTTGGTTTTTCCCCACTAAAAAACAAAGTTTAAAGACTATAATCCATGACATATATTTTATATAATATAGGTAAAAATTAAAATTAATAATGAAGCTCAAAATTATTTATATTTTCCTTTTTCAAATTGAATTATGGTAAATTAGATGTAAATATATTCAATACGTTTCTTCTCCATCACCAAATTTTATGTTTGTTCGTCAGTAAGCCACAGAGTTAAAAGACAATAAATGAATGACAAATATTTTATGTTTTTTCTTCACCATCCTAAAGTCTTATGTTTTTTTTATCACTAAGCACCAAACATAATAGACTATAGTAGGAGGAAAAAATAATGATATTTTCTTTTTCAAATCCATCATAAAATTTTTGGTTTTTCCCCACTAAAAAACAAAATTTAAAGACTATAATCCATGACATATATTTTATATAATATAGGTAAAAATTCAAATTAATAATGAAGCTGAAAATTATTTATATTTACCTTTTTCACATTGAATTATGGTAAATTAGATGTAAATATATTCAATACGTTTCGTCTCCATCACCAAATTTTATGTTTGTTCGTCAGTAAGCCACAGAGTTAAAAGACCATAAATGAATGACAAATATTTTAGGTTTTTTCTTCACCATCCTAAAGTCTTATGTTTTTTTTATCACTAAGCACCAAACATAATAGACTATAGTAGGAGTAAAAACTAATTATATTTTCTTTCTCAAATCCATCATAAAATTTTTGGTTTTTCCCCACTAAAAAACAAAGTTTAAAGACTATAATCCATGACATATATTTTATATAATATAGGTAATTATTCAAATTAATAATGAAGCTCAAAATTATTTATATTTACCTTTTTCACATTGAATTATGGTAAATTAGATGTAAATATATTCAATATGTTACTTCTCCATTCAAAATTTTATGTTTCTTCGTCAGTAAGCCAGAGAGTTAAAAGACTATAAATGAATGACGAATATTTGAGGTTTTTTCTTCACCATCCTAAAGTCTTATGTTTTTTCATCACAAAGAACCAAACATAATAGACTATAGTAGTTGTAAAAAATAATTATATTTTACTTTTCAGGTCCATCATAAAATTTTCGGTTTTTCCGCACTTAAAAACAAAGTTTAAAGACTATAATCCATGAAATATATTTTATATAATATATGTAAAAATTAAAATTAAATAATGAAGCTGAAACTTATTGATATTTACCTTTTTCACATTGAATTATGATAAATTAGATGAACATATATTCAATATGTTTCTTCCCCATCACAAAATTTCATCTTTCTTCATCAGTAAGCAACAGAGTTAAAAGACTATAAATGAATGACAACTATTTTAAGTTTTTTCTTCACCATCCCAAAGTCTTAGGTTTTTTTCATAACTAAGCACCAAGCATAATAGACTATAGTAGGTGTAAAAAATTAGTTATATTTTATTTTTCAACTCCATCACAAAATTTTAGGTTTTTCCCCACTAAAAAACAAAGTTAAAAGACTATAATCCATGACATATATTTTATATAATATAGGTGAAAATTAAAATTAAATAATGAAGCTCAAACTTATTTGTATTTTCCTTTTTCACATTGAATTATGGTAAATTAGATGTAAATATATTCAATATGTTTCTTCTCCATCACCAAATTTCATGTGTCTTCCTCAGTAAGCCAGAGAGTTAAAAGACTATAAAAGAATAACGAATATTTTAGGTTTTTTCTTCACCATCCCAAAGTCTTAGGTTTTTTTCATCACTAAGCACAAAACATAATAGACTATAGTAGGAGTAAAAAATAATTATATTTTATTTTTCAAATCCATCATAAAATTTTTGGTTTTTCCCCACTAAAAAACAAAGTTTAAAGACTATAATCCATGACATATATTTTATATAATATAGGTAAAAATTAAAATTAATAATGAAGCTCAAAATTATTTATATTTTCCTTTTTCAAATTGAATTATGGTAAATTAGATGTAAATATATTCAATACGTTTCTTCTCCATCACCAAATTTTATGTTTGTTCGTCAGTAAGCCACAGAGTTAAAAGACAATAAATGAATGACAAATATTTTATGTTTTTTCTTCACCATCCTAAAGTCTTATGTTTTTTTTATCACTAAGCACCAAACATAATAGACTATAGTAGGAGGAAAAAATAATTATATTTTCTTTTTCAAATCCATCATAAAATTTTTGGTTTTTCCCCACTAAAAAACAAAATTTAAAGACTATAATCCATGACATATATTTTATATAATATAGGTAAAAATTCAAATTAATAATGAAGCTGAAAATTATTTATATTTACCTTTTTCACATTGAATTATGGTAAATTAGATGTAAATATATTCAATACGTTTCGTCTCCATCACCAAATTTTATGTTTGTTCGTCAGTAAGCCACAGAGTTAAAAGACCATAAATGAATGACAAATATTTTAGGTTTTTTCTTCACCATCCTAAAGTCTTATGTTTTTTTTATCACTAAGCACCAAACATAATAGACTATAGTAGGAGTAAAAACTAATTATATTTTCTTTCTCAAATCCATCATAAAATTTTTGGTTTTTCCCCACTAAAAAACAAAGTTTAAAGACTATAATCCATGACATATATTTTATATAATATAGGTAATTATTCAAATTAATAATGAAGCTCAAAATTATTTATATTTACCTTTTTCACATTGAATTATGGTAAATTAGATGTAAATATATTCAATATGTTACTTCTCCATTCAAAATTTTATGTTTCTTCGTCAGTAAGCCAGAGAATTAAAAGACTATAAATGAATGACGAATATTTGAGGTTTTTTCTTCACCATCCTAAAGTCTTATGTTTTTTTATCACAAATAACCAAACATAATAGACTATAGTAGGTGTAAAAAATAATTATATTTTATTTTTCAGGTCCATAATAAAATTTTCAGTTTTTCCGCACTTAAAAATAAAGTTTAAAGACTATAATCCATGAAATATATTTTATATAATATAGGTAAAAATTAAAATTAAATAATGAAGCTGAAACTTATTGATATGTACCTTTTTCACATTGAATTCTGATAAATTAGATGAAAATATGTTCAATATGTTTCTTCCCCATCACAAAATTCCATCTTTCTTCATCAGTAAGCAACAAAGTTAAAAGACTATAAATGAATGACAATTATTTTAGGTTTTTTCTTCACCATCCCAAAGTCTTAGGTTTTTTTCATAACTAAGCACCAAGCATAATAGACTATAGTAGGTGTAACAAATCAATTATATTTTATTTTTCAACTCCATCACAAAATTTTAGGTTTTTCCCCACTAAAAAACAAAGTTAAAAGACTATAATCCATGACATATATTTTATATAATATAGGTGAAAATTAAAATTAAATAATGAAGCTCAAACTTATTTGTATTTTCCTTTTTCACATTGAATTATGGTAAATTAGATGTCAATATATTCAATATGTTTCTTCTCCATCACCGAATTTCATGTTTCTTCCTGAGTAAGCCATAGAGTTAAAAGACTATAAAAGAATAACGAATATTTTAGGTTTTTTCTTCACCATCCCAAAGTCTTAGGTTTTTTTCATCACTAAGCACAAAACATAATAGCCTATAGTAGGAGTAAAAAATAATTATATTTTCTTTTTCAAATCCATCATAAAATTTTTGGTTTTTCCCCACTAAAAAACAAAGTTTAAAGACTATAATCCATGACATATATTTTATATAATATAGGTAAAAATTAAAATTAATAATGAAGCTCAAAATTATTTATATTTTCCTTTTTCACATTGAATTATGGTAAATTAGATGTAAATATATTCAATACGTTTCGTCTCCATCACCAAATTTTATGTTTGTTCGTCAGTAAGCCACAGAGTTAAAAGACCATAAATGAATGACAAATATTTTAGGTTTTTTCTTCACCATCCTAAAGTCTTATGTTTTTTTTATCACTAAGCACCAAACATAATAGACTATAGTAGGAGTAAAAACTAATTATATTTTCTTTCTCAAATCCATCATAAAATTTTTGGTTTTTCCCCACTAAAAAACAAAGTTTAAAGACTATAATCCATGACATATATTTTATATAATATAGGTAAAAATTCAAATTAATAATGAAGCTCAAAATTATTTATATTTACCTTTTTCACATTGAATTATGGTAAATTATATGTAAATATATTCAATATGTTACTTCTCCATTCAAAATTTTATGTTTCTTCGTCAGTAAGCCAGAGAGTTAAAAGACTATAAATGAATGACGAATATTTGAGGTTTTTTCTTCACCATCCTAAAGTCTTATGTTTTTTTATCACAAATAACCAAACATAATAGACTATAGTAGGTGTAAAAAATAATTATATTTTATTTTTCAGGTCCATAATAAAATTTTCAGTTTTTCCGCACTTAAAAATAAAGTTTAAAGACTATAATCCATGAAATATATTTTATATAATATAGGTAAAAATTAAAATTAAATAATGAAGCTGAAACTTATTGATATGTACCTTTTTCACATTGAATTCTGATAAATTAGATGAAAATATGTTCAATATGTTTCTTCCCCATCCCAAAATTCCATCTTTCTTCATCAGTAAGCAACAAAGTTAAAAGACTATAAATGAATGACAATTATTTTAGGTTTTTTCTTCACCATCCCAAAGTCTTAGGTTTTTTTCATAACTAAGCACCAAGCATAATAGACTATAGTAGGTGTAACAAATCAATTATATTTTATTTTTCAACTCCATCACAAAATTTTAGGTTTTTCCCCACTAAAAAACAAAGTTAAAAGACTATAATCCATGACATATATTTTATATAATATAGGTGAAAATTAAAATTAAATAATGAAGCTCAAACTTATTTGTATTTTCCTTTTTCACATTGAATTATGGTAAATTAGATGTCAATATATTCAATATGTTTCTTCTCCATCACCGAATTTCATGTTTCTTCCTGAGTAAGCCATAGAGTTAAAAGACTATAAAAGAATAACGAATATTTTAGGTTTTTTCTTCACCATCCCAAAGTCTTAGGTTTTTTTCATCACTAAGCACAAAACATAATAGCCTATAGTAGGAGTAAAAAATAATTATATTTTCTTTTTCAAATCCATCATAAAATTTTTGGTTTTTCCCCACTAAAAAACAAAGTTTAAAGACTATAATCCATGACATATATTTTATATAATATAGGTAAAAATTAAAATTAATAATGAAGCTCAAAATTATTTATATTTTCCTTTTTCACATTGAATTATGGTAAATTAGATGTAAATATATTCAATACGTTTCGTCTCCATCACCAAATTTTATGTTTGTTCGTCAGTAAGCCACAGAGTTAAAAGACCATAAATGAATGACAAATATTTTAGGTTTTTTCTTCACCATCCTAAAGTCTTATGTTTTTTTTATCACTAAGCACCAAACATAATAGACTATAGTAGGAGTAAAAACTAATTATATTTTCTTTCTCAAATCCATCATAAAATTTTTGGTTTTTCCCCACTAAAAAACAAAGTTTAAAGACTATAATCCATGACATATATTTTATATAATATAGGTAAAAATTCAAATTAATAATGAAGCTCAAAATTATTTATATTTACCTTTTTCACATTGAATTATGGTAAATTAGATGTAAATATATTCAATATGTTACTTCTCCATTCAAAATTTTATGTTTCTTCGTCAGTAAGCCAGAGAGTTAAAAGACTATAAATGAATGACGAATATTTGAGGTTTTTTCTTCACCATCCTAAAGTCTTATGTTTTTTTATCACAAATAACCAAACATAATAGACTATAGTAGGTGTAAAAAATAATTATATTTTATTTTTCAGGTCCATAATAAAATTTTCAGTTTTTCCGCACTTAAAAATAAAGTTTAAAGACTATAATCCATGAAATATATTTTATATAATATAGGTAAAAATTAAAATTAAATAATGAAGCTGAAACTTATTGATATGTACCTTTTTCACATTGAATTCTGATAAATTAGATGAAAATATGTTCAATATGTTTCTTCCCCATCCCAAAATTCCATCTTTCTTCATCAGTAAGCAACAAAGTTAAAAGACTATAAATGAATGACAATTATTTTAGGTTTTTTCTTCACCATCCCAAAGTCTTAGGTTTTTTTCATAACTAAGCACCAAGCATAATAGACTATAGTAGGTGTAACAAATCAATTATATTTTATTTTTCAACTCCATCACAAAATTTTAGGTTTTTCCCCACTAAAAAACAAAGTTAAAAGACTATAATCCATGACATATATTTTATATAATATAGGTGAAAATTAAAATTAAATAATGAAGCTCAAACTTATTTGTATTTTCCTTTTTCACATTGAATTATGGTAAATTAGATGTCAATATATTCAATATGTTTCTTCTCCATCACCGAATTTCATGTTTCTTCCTGAGTAAGCCATAGAGTTAAAAGACTATAAAAGAATAACGAATATTTTAGGTTTTTTCTTCACCATCCCAAAGTCTTAGGTTTTTTTCATCACTAAGCACAAAACATAATAGCCTATAGTAGGAGTAAAAAATAATTATATTTTCTTTTTCAAATCCATCATAAAATTTTTGGTTTTTCCCCACTAAAAAACAAAGTTTAAAGACTATAATCCATGACATATATTTTATATAATATAGGTAAAAATTAAAATTAATAATGAAGCTCAAAATTATTTATATTTTCCTTTTTCACATTGAATTATGGTAAATTAGATGTAAATATATTCAATACGTTTCGTCTCCATCACCAAATTTTATGTTTGTTCGTCAGTAAGCCACAGAGTTAAAAGACCATAAATGAATGACAAATATTTTAGGTTTTTTCTTCACCATCCTAAAGTCTTATGTTTTTTTTATCACTAAGCACCAAACATAATAGACTATAGTAGGAGTAAAAACTAATTATATTTTCTTTCTCAAATCCATCATAAAATTTTTGGTTTTTCCCCACTAAAAAACAAAGTTTAAAGACTATAATCCATGACATATATTTTATATAATATAGGTAAAAATTCAAATTAATAATGAAGCTCAAAATTATTTATATTTACCTTTTTCACATTGAATTATGGTAAATTAGATGTAAATATATTCAATATGTTACTTCTCCATTCAAAATTTTATGTTTCTTCGTCAGTAAGCCAGAGAGTTAAAAGACTATAAATGAATGACGAATATTTGAGGTTTTTTCTTCACCATCCTAAAGTCTTATGTTTTTTTATCACAAATAACCAAACATAATAGACTATAGTAGGTGTAAAAAATAATTATATTTTATTTTTCAGGTCCATAATAAAATTTTCAGTTTTTCCGCACTTAAAAATAAAGTTTAAAGACTATAATCCATGAAATATATTTTATATAATATAGGTAAAAATTAAAATTAAATAATGAAGCTGAAACTTATTGATATGTACCTTTTTCACATTGAATTCTGATAAATTAGATGAAAATATGTTCAATATGTTTCTTCCCCATCCCAAAATTCCATCTTTCTTCATCAGTAAGCAACAAAGTTAAAAGACTATAAATGAATGACAATTATTTTAGGTTTTTTCTTCACCATCCCAAAGTCTTAGGTTTTTTTCATAACTAAGCACCAAGCATAATAGACTATAGTAGGTGTAACAAATCAATTATATTTTATTTTTCAACTCCATCACAAAATTTTAGGTTTTTCCCCACTAAAAAACAAAGTTAAAAGACTATAATCCATGACATATATTTTATATAATATAGGTGAAAATTAAAATTAAATAATGAAGCTCAAACTTATTTGTATTTTCCTTTTTCACATTGAATTATGGTAAATTAGATGTCAATATATTCAATATGTTTCTTCTCCATCACCGAATTTCATGTTTCTTCCTGAGTAAGCCATAGAGTTAAAAGACTATAAAAGAATAACGAATATTTTAGGTTTTTTCTTCACCATCCCAAAGTCTTAGGTTTTTTTCATCACTAAGCACAAAACATAATAGCCTATAGTAGGAGTAAAAAATAATTATATTTTCTTTTTCAAATCCATCATAAAATTTTTGGTTTTTCCCCACTAAAAAACAAAGTTTAAAGACTATAATCCATGACATATATTTTATATAATATAGGTAAAAATTAAAATTAATAATGAAGCTCAAAATTATTTATATTTTCCTTTTTCACATTGAATTATGGTAAATTAGATGTAAATATATTCAATACGTTTCGTCTCCATCACCAAATTTTATGTTTGTTCGTCAGTAAGCCACAGAGTTAAAAGACCATAAATGAATGACAAATATTTTAGGTTTTTTCTTCACCATCCTAAAGTCTTATGTTTTTTTTATCACTAAGCACCAAACATAATAGACTATAGTAGGAGTAAAAACTAATTATATTTTCTTTCTCAAATCCATCATAAAATTTTTGGTTTTTCCCCACTAAAAAACAAAGTTTAAAGACTATAATCCATGACATATATTTTATATAATATAGGTAAAAATTCAAATTAATAATGAAGCTCAAAATTATTTATATTTACCTTTTTCACATTGAATTATGGTAAATTAGATGTAAATATATTCAATATGTTACTTCTCCATTCAAAATTTTATGTTTCTTCGTCAGTAAGCCAGAGAGTTAAAAGACTATAAATGAATGACGAATATTTGAGGTTTTTTCTTCACCATCCTAAAGTCTTATGTTTTTTTATCACAAATAACCAAACATAATAGACTATAGTAGGTGTAAAAAATAATTATATTTTATTTTTCAGGTCCATAATAAAATTTTCAGTTTTTCCGCACTTAAAAATAAAGTTTAAAGACTATAATCCATGAAATATATTTTATATAATATAGGTAAAAATTAAAATTAAATAATGAAGCTGAAACTTATTGATATGTACCTTTTTCACATTGAATTCTGATAAATTAGATGAAAATATGTTCAATATGTTTCTTCCCCATCCCAAAATTCCATCTTTCTTCATCAGTAAGCAACAAAGTTAAAAGACTATAAATGAATGACAATTATTTTAGGTTTTTTCTTCACCATCCCAAAGTCTTAGGTTTTTTTCATAACTAAGCACCAAGCATAATAGACTATAGTAGGTGTAACAAATCAATTATATTTTATTTTTCAACTCCATCACAAAATTTTAGGTTTTTCCCCACTAAAAAACAAAGTTAAAAGTCTATAATCCATGACATATATTTTATATAATATAGGTGAAAATTAAAATTAAATAATGAAGCTCAAACTTATTTTTATTTTCCTTTTTAACATTGAATTATGGTAAATTAGATGTCAATATATTCAATATGTTTCTTCTCCATCAACAAATTTCATGTTTCTTCCTGAGTAAGCCATAGAGTTAAAAGACTATAAAAGAATAACGAATATTTTAGGTTTTTTCTTCACCATCCCAAAGTCTTAGGTTTTTTTCATCACTAAGCACAAAACATAATAGCCTATAGTAGGAGTAAAAAATAATTATATTTTCTTTTTCAAATCCATCATAAATTTTTTGGTTTTTCCCCACTAAAAAACAAAGTTTAAAGACTATAATCCATGACATATATTTTATATAATATAGGTAAAAATTAAAATTAATAATGAAGCTCAAAATTATTTATATTTTCCTTTTTCACATTGAATTATGGTAAATTAGATGTCAATATATTCAATATGTTTCTTCTCCATCAACAAATTTCATGTTTCTTCCTGAGTAAGCCATAGAGTTAAAAGACTATAAAAGAATAACGAATATTTTAGGTTTTTTCTTCACCATCCCAAAGTCTTAGGTTTTTTTCATCACTAAGCACAGAACATAATAGCCTATAGTAGGAGTAAAAAATAATTATATTTTCTTTTTCAAATCCATCATAAAAGTTTTGGTTTTTCCCCACTAAAAAACAAAGTTTAAAGACTATAATCCATGACATATATTTTATATAATATAGGTAAAAATTTAAATTAATAATGAAGCTCAAAATTATTTATATTTTCCTTTTTCACATTGAATTATGGTAAATTAGATGTAAATATATTCAATACGTTTCTTCTCCATCACCGAATTTTATGTTTGTTCGTCAGTAAGCCACAGAGTTAAAAGACCATAAATGAATGACAAATATTTTAGGTTTTTTCTTCACCATCCTAAAGTCTTATGTTTTTTTTATCACTAAGCACCAAACATAATAGACTATAGTAGGAGTAAAAACTAATTATATTTTCTTTCTCAAATCCATCATAAAATTTTTGATTTTTCCCCACTAAAAAACAAAGTTTAAAGACTATAATCCATGACATATATTTTATATAATAAAGGTAAAAATTCAAATTAATAATGAAGCTCAAAATTATTTATATTTACCTTTTTCATATTGAATTATGGTAAATTAGATGTAAATATATTCAATATGTTACTTCTCCATTCAAAATTTTATGTTTCTTCGTCAGTAAGCCAGAGAGTTAAAAGACTATAAATGAATGACGAATATTTGAGGTTTTTTCTTCACCATCCTAAAGTCTTATGTTTTTTTATCACAAATAACCAAACATAATAGACTATAGTAGGTGTAAAAAATAATTATATTTTATTTTTCAGGTCCATCATAAAATTTTCAGTTTTTCCGCACATAAAAACAAAGTTTAAAGACTATAATCCATGAAATATATTTTATATAATATAGGTAAAAATTAAAATTAAATAATGAAGCTGAAACTTATTGATATGTACCTTTTTCACATAGAATTCTGATAAATTAGATGAAAATATATTCAATATGTTTCTTCACCATCACAAAATTTCATCTTTCTTCATCAGTAAGCAACAAAGTTAAAAGACTATAAATGAATGACAATTATTTTAGGTTTTTTCTTCACCATCCCAAAGTCTTAGGTTTTTTTGATAACTAAGCACCAAGCATAATAGACTATAGTAGGTGTAACAAATCAATTAAATTTTATTTTTCAACTCCATCACAAAATTTTAGGTTTTTCCCCACTAAAAAACAAAGTTAAAAGACTATAATCCATGACATATATTTTATATAATATAGGTGAAAATTAAAATTAAATAATGAAGCTCAAACTTATTTGTATTTTCCTTTTTCACATTGAATTATGGTAAATTAGATGTCAATATATTCAATATGTTTCTTCTCCATCAACAAATTTCATGTTTCTTCCTGAGTAAGCCAAAGAGTTAAAAGACTATAAAAGAATAACGAATATTTTAGGTTTTTTCTTCACCATCCCAAAGTCTTAGGTTTTTTTCATCACTAAGCACAAAACATAATAGCCTATAGTAGGAGTAAAAAATAATTATATTTTCTTTTTCAAATCCATCATAAAATATTTGGTTTTTCCCCACTAAAAAACAAAGTTTAAAGACTATAATCCATGACATATATTTTATATAATATAGGTAAAAATTAAAATTAATAATGAAGCTCAAAATTATTTATATTTTCCTTTTTCACATTGAATTATGGTAAATTAGATGTAAATATATTCAATACGTTTCGTCTCCATCACCAAATTTTATGTTTGTTCGTCAGTAAGCCACAGAGTTAAAAGACCATAAATGAATGACAAATATTTTAGGTTTTTTCTTCACCATCCTAAAGTCTTATGTTTTTTTTATCACTAAGCACCAAACATAATAGACTATAGTAGGAGTAAAAACTACTTATATTTTCTTTCTCAAATCCATCAAAAAAATTTTGGTTTTTCCCCACTAAAAAACAAAGTTTAAAGACTATAATCCATGACATATATTTTATATAATATAGATAAAAATTCAAATTAATAATGAAGCTCAAAATTATTTATATTTACCTTTTTCACATTGAATTATGGTAAATTAGATGTAAATATATTCAATATGTTACTTCTCCATTCAAAATTTTATGTTTCTTCGTCAGTAAGCCAGAGAGTTAAAAGACTATAAATGAATGACGAATATTTGAGGTTTTTTCTTCACCATCCTAAAGTCTTATGTTTTTTTTATCACAAATAACCAAACATAATAGACTATAGTAGGTGTAAAAAATAATTATATTTTATTTTTCAGGTCCATCATAAAATTTTCAGTTTTTCCGCACTTAAAAACAAAGTTTAAAGACTATAATCCATGAAATATATTTTATATAATATAGGTAAAAATTAAAATTAAATAATGAAGCTGAAACTTATTGATATGTACCTTTTTCACATTGAATTCTGATAAATTAGATGAAAATATATTCAATATGTTTCTTCCCCATCACAAAATTTCATCTTTCTTCATCTGTAAGCAACAAAGTTAAAAGACTATAAATGAATGACAATTATTTTAGGTTTTTTCTTCACCATCCCAAAGTCTTAGGTTTTTTTCATAACTAAGCACCAAGCATAATAGACTATAGTAGGTGTAACAAATCAATTATATTTTATTTTTCAACTCCATCGCAAAATTTTAGGTTTTTCCCCACTAAAAAACAAAGTTAAAAGTCTATAATCCATGACATATATTTTATATAATATAGGTGAAAATTAAAATTAAATAATGAAGCTCAAACTTATTTGTATTTTCCTTTTTCACATTGAATTATGGTAAATTAGATGTCAATATATTCAATATGTTTCTTCTCCATCAACAAATTTCATGTTTCTTCCTGAGTAAGCCATAGAGTTAAAAGACTATAAAAGAATAACGAATATTTTAGGTTTTTTCTTCACCATCCCAAAGTCTTAGGTTTTTTTCATCACTAAGCACAAAACATAATAGCCTATAGTAGGAGTAAAAAATAATTATATTTTCTTTTTCAAATCCATCATAAAATTTTTGGTTTTTCCCCACTAAAAAACAAAGTTTAAAGACTATAAT
>CAWUDS030006658.1:125474-249734 GCA_963859935.3 Lathyrus sativus
TAAATAATGAACTGAAACTTATTGATATTTACCTTTTTCACATTGAATTATGATAAATTAGATGAAAATATATTCAATATGTTTCTTCTCCATCACAAAATTTCGTCTTTCTTCGTCACTAAGCCACAGAGTTAAAAGACTATAAATGAATGACGATTATTTTAGGTTTTTTCTTCACCATCCCAAAGTCTTAGGTTTCTTTCATCACTAAGAGCCAAACATAATAGAGTATAGTAGGTGCAAAAAATTAATTATATTTTATTTTTCAACTCCATCACAAAATTTTAGGTTTTTCCCCACTAAAAAACAAAGTTTAAAGACTATAATCCATGACATATATTTTATATAATATAGGTAAAAATTAAAATTAATAATGAAGCTCAAAATTATTTATATTTACCTTTTTCACATTGAATTATGGTAAATTAGATGTAAATATATTCAATATGTTTCTTCTCCATACAAAAGTTTATGTTTCTTCGTCAGTAAGCCAGAGAGTTAAAAGACTATAAATGAATGACGAATATTTGAGGTTTTTTCTTCACCATCCTAAAGTCTTATGTTTTTATATCACTAAGCACCAAAGATAATAGACTATAGTGGATGTAAAAAATAATTATATTTTATTTTTTAAGTCCATCATAAAATTTTCGGTTTTTTCCGCACTTAAAAACAAAGTTTAAACACTATAATCCATGACATATATTTTATATAATTTAGGTAAAATAAAATTAATTAATGAAGCTGAAACCTATTGATATTTACCTTTTTCACATTGAATTATGATAAATTAGATGAAAATATATTCAATATGTTTCTTCTCTATCACAAAATTTCGTCTTTCTTCGTCAGTAAGCCACAGAGTTAAAAGACTATAAATGAATGACGATTATTTTAGGTTTTTTCTTCACCATCCCAAAGTCTTAGGTTTTTTTCATCACTAAGAGCCAAACATAATAGAGTATAGTAGGTGCAAAAAATTAATTATATTTTATTTTTCAACTCCATCACAAAATTTTAGGTTTTTCCCCACTAAAAAACAAAGTTTAAAGACTATAATCCATGACATATATTTTATATAATATAGGTAAAAATTCAAATTAATAATGAAGCTCAAAATTATTTATATTTACCTTTTTCACATTGAATTATGGTAAATTAGATGTAAATATATTCAATATGTTTCTTCTCCATACAAAAGTTTATGTTTCTTCGTCAGTAAGCCAGAGAGTTAAAAGACTATAAATGAATGACGAATATTTGAGGTTTTTTCTTCACCATCCTAAAGTCTTATGTTTTTATATCACTAAGCACCAAAGATAATAGACTATAGTGGATGTAAAAAATAATTATATTTTATTTTTTAAGTCCATCATAAAATTTTCGGTTTTTCCACACTTAAAAACAAAGTTTAAAGACTATAATCCATGACATATATTTTATATAATTTAGGTAAAAATTAAAATTAAATAATGAAGCTGAAACTTATTTATATTTACCTTTTTCACAATGAATTATGATAAATTAGATGAAAATATGTTCAATATGTTTCTTCTCCATCACAAAATTTCGTCTTTCTTCGTCACTAAGCCACAGAGTTAAAAGACTATAAATGAATGACGATTATTTTAGGTTTTTTCTTCACCATCCCAAAGTCTTAGGTTTTTTTCATCACTAAGAGCCAAACATAATAGAGTATAGTATGTGCAAAAAATTAATTATATTTTATTTTCCAACTCCATCACAAAATTTTAGGTTTTTCCCCACTAAAAAACAAAGTTTAAAGACTATAATCCATGACATATATTTTATATAATATAGGTAAAATATAAATTTAATAATGAAGCTCAAAATTAATTATATTTACCTTTTTCACATTGAATTATGGTAAATTAGGTGTAAATATATTCAACATGTTTCTTCTCCATACAAAATTTTATGTTTCTTCGTCAGTAAGCCATAGAGTTAAAAGACTATAAATGAATGACGAATATTTGAGGTTTTTTCTTCACCATCCTAAAGTCTTGTGTTTTTTTATTACTAAGCACCAAAGATAATAGATTATAGTAGGTGTAAAAAATAATTATATTTTATTTTTTCAGTACATCATAAAATTTTCGGTTTTCCCGCATTTAAAAAGAAAGTTTAAAGACTATAATCCATGACATATATTTTATATAATATAGGTAAAAATTAAAATGAAATAATGAAGCTGAAACGTATTGATATTTACCCTTTTCACATTGAATTATGTTAAATTAGATGAAAATATATTCAATATGTTTCTTCTCCATCACAAAATTTCATCTTTCTTCGTCAGTAAGCCACAGAGTTAAAAGACTATAAATAAATGACGATTATTTTAGGTTTTTTCTTCACCATCCCAAAGTCTTAGGGTTTTTCATCACTAAGCGCCAAACATAATAGACTATAGTAGTTGCAAAAAATTAATTATATTTTATTTTTTAACTCCATCACAAAATTTTAGGTTTTTCCCCACTAAAAAACAAAGTTTAAAGACTATAATCCATGACATATATTTTATATAATATAGGTAAAAATTAAAATTAATAATGAAGCTCAAAATTATTTATATTTACCTTTTTCACATTGAATTATGGTAAATTAGATGTAAATATATTCAATATGTTTCTTCTCCATACAAAAGTTTATGTTTCTTCGTAAGTAAGCCAGAGAGTTAAAAGACTATAAATGAATGACGAATATTTGAGGTTTTTTCTTCACCATCCTAAAGTCTTATGTTTTTATATCACTAAGCACCAAAGATAATAGACTATAGTGGATGTAAAAAATAATTATGTTTTATTTTTTAAGTCCATCATAAAATTTTCGGTTTTTCCGCACTTAAAAACAAAGTTTAAACACTATAATCTATGACATATATTTTATATAATTTAGGTAAAAATTAAAATTAAATAATGAAGCTGAAACTTATTGATATTTACCTTTTTCACATTGAATTATGATAAATTAGATGAAAATATATTCAATATGTTTCTTCTCCATCACAAAATTTCGTCTTTCTTCGTCAGTAAGCCACATAGTTAAAAGACTATAAATGAATGACGATTATTTTAGGTTTTTTCTTCACCATCCCAAAGTCTTAGGTTTTTTTCATCACTAAGAGCCAAACATAATAGAGTATAGTAGGTGCAAAAAATTAATTATATTTTATTTTTCAACTCCATCACAAAATTTTAGGTTTTTCCCCACTAAAAAACAAAGTTTAAAGACTATAATCCATGACATATATTTTATATAATATAGGTAAAAATTCAAATTAATAATGAAGCTCAAAATTATTTATATTTACCTTTTTCACATTGAATTATGGTAAATTAGATGTAAATATATTCAATATGTTTCTTCTCCATACAAAAGTTTATGTTTCTTCGTCAGTAAGCTAGAGAGTTAAAAGACTATAAATGAATGACGAATATTTGAGGTTTTTTCTTCACCATCCTAAAGTCTTATGTTTTTATATCACTAAGCACCAAAGATAATAGACTATAGTGGATGTAAAAAATAATTATATTTTATTTTTTAAGTCCATCATAAAATTTTCGGTTTTTCCGCACTTAAAAACAAAGTTTAAACACTATAATCCATGACATATATTTTATATAATTTAGGTAAAAATTAAAATTAAATAATGAAGCTGAAACTTATTGATATTTACCTTTTTCACATTGAATTATGATAAATTAGATGAAAATATATTCAATATGTTTCTTCTCCATCACAAAATTTCGTCTTTCTTCGTCAGTAAGCCACAGAGTTAAAAGACTATAAATGAATGACGATTATTTTAGGTTTTTTCTTCACCATCCCAAAGTCTTAGGTTTTTTTCATCACTAAGAGCCAAACATAATAGAGTATAGTAGGTGCAAAAAATTAATTATATTTTATTTTTCAACTCCATCACAAAATTTTAGGTTTTTCCCCACTAAAAAACAAAGTTTAAAGACTATAATCCATGACATATATTTTATATAATATAGGAAAAAATTAAAATTAATAATGAAGCTCAAGATTATTTATATTTACATTTTTCACATTGAATTATGGTAAATTAGATGTAAATATATTCAATATGTTTCTTCTCCATACAAAAGTTTATGTTTCTTCGTCAGTAAGCCAGAGAGTTAAAAGACTATAAATGAATGACGAATATTTGAGGTTTTTTCTTCACCATCCTAAAGTCTTATGTTTTTATATCACTAAGCACCAAAGATAATAGACTATAGTGGATGTAAAAAATAATTATATTTTATTTTTTAAGTCCATCATAAAATTTTCGGTTTTTCCGCACTTAAAAACAAAGTTTAAACACTATAATCCATGACATATATTTTATATAATTTAGGTAAAAATTAAAATTAAATAATGAAGCTGAAACTTAATAATATTTACCTATTTCACATTGAATTATGATAAATTAGATGAAAATATATTCAATATGTTTCTTCTCCATCACAAAATTTCATCTTTCTTCGGCAGTAAGCCACAGAGTTAAAAGACTATAAATGAATGACGATTATTTTAGGTTTTTTCTTCACCATCCCAAAGTCTTAGGTTTTTTTCATCACTAAGAGCCAAACATAATAGAGTATAGTAGGTGCAAAAAATTAATTATATTTTATTTTTCAACTCCATCACAAAATTTTAGCTTTTTCCCCACTAAAAAACAAAGTTTAAAGACTATAATCCATGACATATATTTTATATAATATAGGTAAAAATTAAAATTAATAATGAAGCTCAAGATTATTTATATTTACCTTTTTCACATTGAATTATGGTAAATTAGATGTAAATATATTCAATATGTTTCTTCTCCATACAAAAGTTTATGTTTCTTCGTCAGTAAGCCAGAGAGTTAAAAGACTATAAATGAATGACGAATATTTGAGGTTTTTTCTTCACCATCCTAAAGTCTTATGTTTTTATATCACTAAGCACCAAAGATAATAGACTATAGTGGATGTAAAAAATAATTATATTTTATTTTTTAAGTCCATCATAAAATTTTCGGTTTTTCCGCACTTAAAAACAAAGTTTAAACACTATAATCCATGACATATATTTTATATAATTTAGGTAAAAATTAAAATTAAATAATGAAGCTGAAACTTAATAATATTTACCTTTTTCACATTGAATTATGATAAATTAGATGAAAATATATTCAATATGTTTCTTCTCCATCACAAAATTTCATCTTTCTTCGTCAGTAAGCCACAGAGTTAAAAGACTATAAATGAATGACGATTATTTTAGGTTTTTTCTTCACCATCCCAAAGTCTTAAGTTTTTTTCATCACTAAGCGCCAAACATAATAGACTATAGTAGGTGCAAAAAATTAATTATATTTTATTTTTCAACTCCATCACAAAATTTTAGCTTTTTCCCCACTAAAAAACAAAGTTTAAAGACTATAATCCATGACATATATTTTATATAATATAGGTAAAAATTAAAATTAATAATGAAGCTCAAAATTATTTTTACCTTTTTCACATTGAATTATGGTAAATTAGATGTAAATATATTCAATATGTTTCTTCTCCATACAAAAGTTTATGTTTCTTCGTCAGTAAGCCAGAGAGTTAAAAGACTACAAATGAATGACGAATATTTGAGGTTTTTTCTTCACCATCCTAAAGTCTTATGTTTTTATATCACTAAGCACCAAAGATAATAGACTATAGTAGGTGTAAAAAATAATTATATTTTATTTTTTAAGTCCATCATAAAATTTTCGGTTTTTTCGCACTTAAAAACATAGTTTAAAGACTATAATCCAGGACATGTATTTTATATAATTTAGGCAAAAATTAAAATTAAATAATGAAGCTGAAAATTATTGATATTTACCTTTTTCACATTGAATTATGATAAATTAGATGAAAATATATTCAATATGTTTCTTCTCCATCACAAAATTTTGTCTTTCTTCGTCAGTAAGCCACAGAGTTAAAAGACTATAAATGAATGACGATTATTTTAGGTTTTTTCTTCACCATCCCAAAGTCTTAGGTTTTTTTCATCACTAAGAGCCAAACATAATAGAGTATAGTAGGTGCAAAAAATTAATTATATTTTATTTTTCAACTCCATCACAAAATTTTAGGGTTTTCCCCACTAAAAAACAAAGTTTAAAGACTATAATCCATGACATATATTTTATATAATATAGGTAAAAATTAAAATTAATAATGAAGCTCAAAATTATTTATATTTACCTTTTTCACATTGAATTATGGTAAATTAGATGTAAATATATTCAATATGTTTCTTCTCCATACAAAAGTTTATGTTTCTTCGTCAGTAAGCCAGAGAGTTAAAAGACTATAAATGAATGACGAATATTTGAGGTTTTTTCTTCACCATCCTAAAGTCTTATGTTTTTATATCACTAAGCACCAAAGATAATAGACTATAGTGGATGTAAAAAATAATTATGTTTTATTTTTTAAGTCCATCATAAAATTTTCGGTTTTTCCGCACTTAAAAACAAAGTTTAAAGACTATAATCCATGACATATATTTTATATAATTTAGGTAAAAATTAAAATTAAATAATGAAGCTGAAACTTATTTATATTTACCTTTTTCATATTGAATTATGATAAATTAGATGAAAATATATTCAATATGTTTCTTCTCCATCACAAAATTTCGTCTTTCTTCGTCACTAAGCCACAGAGTTAAAAGACTATAAATGAATGACGATTATTTTAGGTTTTTTCTTCACCATCCCAAAGTCTTAGGTTTTATTCATCACTAAGAGCCAAACATAATAGACTATAGTAGGTGCAAAATATTAATTATATTTTATTTTTCAACTCCATCACAAAATTTTAGGTTTTTCCCCACTAAAAAACAAAGTTTAAAGACTATAATCCATGACATATATTTTATATAATATAGGTAAAATATAAATTTAATAATGAAGCTAAAAATTATTTATATTTACCTTTTTCACATTGAATTATGGTAAATTAGATGTAAATATATTCAATATGTTTCTTCTCCATACAAAATTTTATGTTTCTTCGTCAGTAAGCCATAGAGTTAAAAGACTATAAATGAATGACGAATATTTGAGGTTTTTTCTTCACCATCCTAAAGTCTTATGTTTTTTTATCACTAAGCACCAAAGATAATAGACTATAGTAGGTGTAAAAAATAATTATATTTTATTTTTTAAGTCCATCATAAAATTTTCGGTTTTTCCGCACTTAAAAACATAGTTTAAAGACTATAATCCAGGACATGTATTTTATATAATTTAGGTAAAAATTAAAATTAAATAATGAAGCTGAAACTTATTGATATTTACCTTTTTCACATTGAATTATGATAAATTAGATGAAAATATATTCAATATGTTTCTTCTCCATCACAAAATTTCGTCTTTCTTCGTCAGTAAGCCACAGAGTTAAAAGACTATAAATGAATCACGATTATTTTAGGTTTTTTCTTCACCATCCCAAAGTCTTAGCTTTTATTCATCACTAAGAGCCAAACATAATAGACTATAGTAGGTGCAAAAAATTAATTATATTTTATTTTTCAACTCCATCACAAAATTTTAGGTTTTTCCCCACTAAAAAACAAAGTTTAAAGACTATAATCCATGACATATATTTTATATAATATAGGTATTATATAAATTTAATAATGAAGCTAAAAATTATTTATATTTACCTTTTTCACATTGAATTATTTTAAATTAGATGTAAATATATTCAATATGTTTCTTCTCCATACAAAATTTTATGTTTCTTCGTCAGTAAGCCATAGAGTTAAAAGACTATAAATGAATGACGAATATTTGAGGTTTTTTCTTCACCATCCTAAAGTCTTGTGTTTTTTTATTACTAAGCACCAAAGATAAGAGATTATAGTAGGTGTAAAAAATAATTATATTTTATTTTTTAAGTACATCATAAAATTTTCGGTTTTTCCGCATTTAAAAAGAAAGTTTAAAGACTATAATCCATGACATATATTTTATATAATATAGGTAAAAATTAAAATTAAATAATGAAGCTGAAACTTATTGATATTTACCCTTTTCACATTGAATTATGTTAAATTAGATGAAAATATATTCAATATGTTTCTTCTCCATCACAAAATTTCATCTTTTTTCGTCAGTAAGCCACAAAGTTAAAAGACTATAAATAAATGACGATTATTTTAGGTTTTTTCTTCACCATCCCAAAGTCTTAGGGTTTTTTCATCACTAAGCGCCAAACATAATAGACTATAGTAGTTGCAAAAAATTAATTATATTTTATTTTTTAACTCCATCACAAAATTTTAGGTTTTTCCCCACTAAAAAACAAAGTTTAAAGACTATAATCCATGACATATATTTTATATAATATAGGTAAAAATTAAAATTAATAATGAAGCTCAAAATTATTTATATTTACCTTTTTCACATTGAATTATGGTAAATTAGATGTAAATATATTCAATATGTTTCTTCTCCATACAAAAGTTTATGTTTCTTCGTCAGTAAGCCAGAGAGTTAAAAGACTATAAATGAATGACGAATATTTGAGGTTTTTTCTTCACCATCCTAAAGTCTTATGTTTTTATATCACTAAGCACCAAAGATAATAGACTATAGTGGATGTAAAAAATAATTATATTTTATTTTTTAAGTCCATCATAAAATATTCAGTTTTTCCGCACTTAAAAACAAGGTTTAAAGACTATAATCCATGACATATATTTTATATAATTTAGGTAAAAATTAAAATTAAATAATGAAGCTGAAACTTAATAATATTTACCTTTTTCACATTGAATTATGATAAATTAGATGAAAATATATTCAATATGTTTCTTCTCCATCACAAAATTTCGTCTTTCTTCGTCAGTAAGCCACAGAGTTAAAAGACTATAAGTGAATGACGATTATTTTAGGTTTTTTCTTCACCATCCCAAAGTCTTAGGTTTTTTTCATCACTAAAAGCCAAACATAATAGAGTATAGTAGGTGCAAAAAATTAATTATATTTTATTTTTCAACTCCATCACAAAATTTTAGGTTTTTCCCCACTAAAAAACAAAGTTTAAAGACTATAATCCATGACATATATTTTATATAATATAGGTAAAAATTAAAATTAATAATGAAGCTAAAAATTATTTATAATTACCTTTTTCACATTGAATTATGGTAAATTAGATGTAAATATATTCAATATGTTTCTTCTCCATACAAAACTTTATGTTTCTTCGTCAGTAAGCCAGAGAGTTAAAAGACTATAAATGAATGACGAATATTTGAAGTTTTTTCTTCACCATCCTAAAGTCTTATGTTTTTATATCACTAAGCACCAAAGATAATAGACTATAGTGGATGTAAAAAATAATTATATTTTATTTTTTAAGTCCATCATAAAATTTTCGGTTTTTCCGCACTTAAAAACAAAGTTTAAAGACTATAATCCATGACATATATTTTATATAATTTAGGTAAAAATTAAAATTAAATAATGAAGCTGAAACTTAATAATATTTACCTTTTTCACATTGAATTATGATAAATTAGATGAAAATATATTCAATATGTTTCTTCTCCATCACAAAAATTCATCTTTGTTCGCATGTAAGCCAGAGAGTTAAAAGACTATAAATGAATGACGATTATTTTAGGTTTTATCTTCATGATCCTAAAGTCTTAGGTTTTTTTCATCACTAAGCGCCAAACATAATAGACTATAGTAGGAGTAAAAAATAATTATATTTTCTTTTTCAAATCCATCATAAAATTTTTGGTTTTTGCCCACTAAAAAACAAAATTTAAAGACTATAATCCATGACATATATTTTATATAATATAGGTAAAAATTAAAATTAATAATGAAGCTCAAAATTATTTTTACCTTTTTCACATTGAATTATGGTAAATTAGATGTAAATATATTCAATATGTTTCTTCTCCATACAAAAGTTTATGTTTCTTCGTCAGTAAGCCAGAGAGTTAAAAGACTATTAATGAATGACGAATATTTGAGGTTTTTTCTTCACCATCCTAAAGTCTTATGTTTTTTTATCACTAAGCACCAAAGATAATAGACTATAGTAGGTGTAAAAAATAATTATATTTTATTTTTTAAGTCCAGCATAAAATTTTCGGTTTTTCCGCACTTAAAAACATAGTTTAAAGACTATAATCCAGGACATGTATTTTATATAATTTAGGTAAAAATTAAAATTAAATAATGAAGCTGAAACTTATTGATATTTACCTTTTTCACATTGAATTATGATAAATTAGATGAAAATATATTCAATATGTTTCTTCTCCATCACAAAATTTCGTCTTTCTTCGTCAGTAAGCAACAGAGTTAAAAGACTATAAATGAATGACGATTATTTTAGGTTTTTTCTACACCATCCCAAAGTCTTAGGTTTTATTCATCACTAAGAGCCAAACATAATAGACTATAGTAGGTGCAAAAAATTAATTATATTTTATTTTTCAACTCCATCACAAAATTTTAGGTTTTTCCCCACTAAAACACAAAGTTTAAAGACTATAATCCATGACATATATTTTATATAATATAGGTAAAATATAAATTTAATAATGAAGCTCAAAATTATTTATATTTAACTTTTTCACATTGAATTATGGTAAATTAGATGTAAATATATTCAAAATGTTTCTTCTCCATACAAAATTTTATGTTTCTTCGTCAGTAAGCCATAGAGTTAAAAGACTATAAATGAATGACGAATATTTGAGGTTTTTTCTTCACCATCCTAAAGTCTTGTGTTTTTTTATTACTAAGCACCAAAGATAATAGACTATAGTAGGTGTAAAAAATAATTATATTTTATTTTTTAAGTACATCATAAAATTTTCGGTTTTTCCGCATTTAAAAAGAAAGTTTAAAGACTATAATCCATGACATATGTTTTATATAATATAGGTAAAAATTAAAATTAAATAATGAAGCTGAAACTTATTGTTATTTACCCTTTTCACATTGAATTATATTAAATTAGATGAAAATATATTCAATATGTTTCTTCTCCATCATAAAATTTTATCTTTCTTCGTCAGTAAGCCACAGAGTTAAAAGACTATAAATAAATAACGATTATTTTAGGTTTTTTCTCCACCATCCCAAAGTCTTAGGGTTTTTCATCACTAAGCGCCAAACATAATAGACTATAGTAGTTGCAAAAAATTAATTATATTTTATTTTTTAACTCCATCACAAAATTTTAGGTTTTTCCCCACTAAAAAACAAAGTTTAAAGACTATAATCCATGACATATATTTTATATAATATAGGTAAAAATTAAAATTAATAATGAAGCTCAAAATTTTTTATATTTACCTTTTTCACATTGAATTATGGTAAATTAGATGTAAATATATTCAATATGTTTCTTCTCCATACAAAAGTTTATGTTTCTTCGTAAGTAAGCCAGAGAGTTAAAAGACTATAAATGAATGACGAATATTTGAGGTTTTTTCTTCACCATCCTAAAGTCTTATGTTTTTATATCACTAAGCACCAAAGATAATAGACTATAGTGGATGTAAAAAATAATTATATTTTATTTTTTAAGTCCATCATAAAATTTTCGGTTTTTCCGCACTTAAAAACAAAGTTTAAACACTATAATCCATGACATATATTTTATATAATTTAGGTAAAAATTAAAATTAAATAATGAAGCTGAAACTTATTGATATTTACCTTTTTCACATTGAATTATGATAAATTAGATGAAAATATATTCAATATGTTTCTTCTCCATCACAAAATTTCGTCTTTCTTCGTCAGTAAGCCACAGAGTTAAAAGACTATAAATGAATGACGATTATTTTAGGTTTTTTCTTCACCATCCCAAAGTATTAGGTTTTTTTCATCACTAAGAGCCAAACATAATAGAGTATAGTATGTGCAAAAAATTAATTATATTTTATTTTTCAACTCTATCACAAAATTTTAGGTTTTTCCCCACTAAAAAACAAAGTTTAAAGACTATAATCCATGACATATATTTTATATAATATAGGTAAAATATAAATTTAATAATGAAGCTCAAAATTATTTATATTTACGTTTTTCACATTGAATTATGGTAAATTAGATGTAAATATATTCAATATGTTTCTTCTCCATACAAAATTTTATGTTTCTTCGTCAGTAAGCCATAGAGTTAAAAGACTATAAATGAATGACGAATGTTTGAGGTTTTTTCTTCACCATCCTAAAGTCTTGTGTTTTTTTATTACTAAGCACCAAAGATAATAGACTATAGTAGGTGTAAAAAATAATTATATTTTATTTTTTCAGTACATCATAAAATTTTCGGTTTTCCCGCATTTAAAAAGAAAGTTTAAAGACTATAATCCATGACATATATTTTATATAATATAGGTAAAAATTAAAATTAAATAATGAAGCTGAAACTTATTGATATTTACCCTTTTCACATTGAATTATGTTAAATTAGATGAAAATATATTCAATATGTTTCTTCTCCATCACAAAATTTCATCTTTCTTCGTCAGTAAGCCACAAAGTTAAAAGACTATAAATAAATGACGATTATTTTAGGTTTTTTCTTCACCATCCCAAAGTCTTAGGGTTTTTCATCACTAAGCGCCAAACATAATAGACTATAGTAGTTGCAAAAAATTAATTATATTTTATTTTTTAACTCCATCAGAAAATTTTAGGTTTTTCCCCACTAAAAAACAAAGTTTAAAGACTATAATCCATGACATATATTTTATATAATATAGGTAAAAATTAAAATTAATAATGAAGCTCAAAATTTTTTATATTTACCTTTTTCACATTGAATTATGGTAAATTAGATGTAAATATATTCAATATGTTTCTTCTCCATACAAAAGTTTATGTTTCTTCGTAAGTAAGCCAGAGAGTTAAAAGACTATAAATGAATGACGAATATTTGAGGTTTTTTCTTCACCATCCTAAAGTCTTATGTTTTTATATCACTAAGCACCAAAGATAATAGACTATAGTGGATGTAAAAAATAATTATATTTTATTTTTTAAGTCCATCATAAAATTTTCGGTTTTTCCGCACTTAAAAACAAAGTTTAAACACTATAATCCATGACATATATTTTATATAATTTAGGTAAAAATTAAAATTAAATAATGAAGCTGAAACTTATTGATATTTACCTTTTTCACATTGAATTATGATAAATTAGATGAAAATATATTCAATATGTTTCTTCTCCATCACAAAATTTCGTCTTTCTTCGTCAGTAAGCCACAGAGTTAAAAGACTATAAATGAATGACGATTATTTTAGGTTTTTTCTTCACCATCCCAAAGTATTAGGTTTTTTTCATCACTAAGAGCCAAACATAATAGAGTATAGTATGTGCAAAAAATTAATTATATTTTATTTTTCAACTCTATCACAAAATTTTAGGTTTTTCCCCACTAAAAAACAAAGTTTAAAGACTATAATCCATGACATATATTTTATATAATATAGGTAAAATATAAATTTAATAATGAAGCTCAAAATTAATTATATTTACGTTTTTCACATTGAATTATGGTAAATTAGATGTAAATATATTCAATATGTTTCTTCTCCATACAAAATTTTATGTTTCTTCGTCAGTAAGCCATAGAGTTAAAAGACTATAAATGAATGACGAATGTTTGAGGTTTTTTCTTCACCATCCTAAAGTCTTGTGTTTTTTTATTACTAAGCACCAAAGATAATAGATTATAGTAGGTGTAAAAAATAATTATATTTTATTTTTTCAGTACATCATAAAATTTTCGGTTTTCCCGCATTTAAAAAGAAAGTTTAAAGACTATAATCCATGACATATATTTTATATAATATAGGTAAAATTTAAAATTAAATAATGAAGCTGAAACTTATTGATATTTACCCTTTTCACATTGAATTATGTTAAATTAGATGAAAATATATTCAATATGTTTCTTCTCCATCACAAAATTTCATCTTTCTTCGTCAGTAAGCCACAAAGTTAAAAGACTATAAATAAATGACGATTATTTTAGGTTTTTTCTTCACCATCCCAAAGTCTTAGGGTTTTTCATCACTAAGCGCCAAACATAATAGACTATAGTAGTTGCAAAAAATTAATTATATTTTATTTTTTAACTCCATCAGAAAATTTTAGGTTTTTCCCCACTAAAAAACAAAGTTTAAAGACTATAATCCATGACATATATTTTATATAATATAGGTAAAATTAAAATTAATAATGAAGCTCAAAATTTTTTATATTTACCTTTTTCACATTGAATTATGGTAAATTAGATGTAAATATATTCAATATCTTTCTTCTCCATACAAAAGTTTATGTTTCTTCGTAAGTAAGCCAGAGAGTTAAAAGACTATAAATGAATGACGAATATTTGAGGTTTTTTCTTCACCATCCTAAAGTCTTATGTTTTTATATCACTAAGCACCAAAGATAATAGACTATAGTGGATGTAAAAAATAATTATATTTTATTTTTTAAGTCCATCATAAAATTTTCGGTTTTTCCGCACTTAAAAACAAAGTTTAAACACTATAATCCATGACATATATTTTATATAATTTAGGTAAAAATTAAAATTAAATAATGAAGCTGAAACTTATTGATATTTACCTTTTTCACATTGAATTATGATAAATTAGATGAAAATATATTCAATATGTTTCTTCTCCATCACAAAATTTCGTCTTTCTTCGTCAGTAAGCCACAGAGTTAAAAGACTATAAATGAATGACGATTATTTTAGGTTTTTTCTTCACCATCCCAAAGTATTAGGTTTTTTTCATCACTATGAGCCAAACATAATAGAGTATAGTATGTGCAAAAAATTAATTATATTTTATTTTTCAACTCTATCACAAAATTTTAGGTTTTTCCCCACTAAAAAACAAAGTTTAAAGACTATAATCCATGACATATATTTTATATAATATAGGTAAAATATAAATTTAATAATGAAGCTCAAAATTAATTATATTTACGTTTTTCACATTGAATTATGGTAAATTAGATGTAAATATATTCAATATGTTTCTTCTCCATACAAAATTTTATGTTTCTTCGTCAGTAAGCCATAGAGTTAAAAGACTATAAATGAATGACGAATGTTTGAGGTTTTTTCTTCACCATCCTAAAGTCTTGTGTTTTTTTATTACTAAGCACCAAAGATAATAGATTATAGTAGGTGTAAAAAATAATTATATTTTATTTTTTCAGTACATCATAAAATTTTCGGTTTTCCCGCATTTAAAAAGAAAGTTTAAAGACTATAATCCATGACATATATTTTATATAATATAGGTAAAAATTAAAATTAAATAATGAAGCTGAAACTTATTGATATTTACCCTTTTCACATTGAATTATGTTAAATTAGATGATAATATATTCAATATGTTTCTTCTCCATCACAAAATTTCATCTTTCTTCGTCAGTAAGCCACAAAGTTAAAAGACTATAAATAAATGACGATTATTTTAGGTTTTTTCTTCACCATCCCAAAGTCTTAGGGTTTTTCATCACTAAGCGCCAAACATAATAGACTATAGTAGTTGCAAAAAATTAATTATATTTTATTTTTTAACTCCATCAGAAAATTTTAGGTTTTTCCCCACTAAAAAACAAAGTTTAAAGACTATAATCCATGACATATATTTTATATAATATAGGTAAAAATTAAAATTAATAATGAAGCTCAAAATTTTTTATATTTACCTTTTTCACATTGAATTATGGTAAATTAGATGTAAATATATTCAATATGTTTCTTCTCCATACAAAAGTTTATGTTTCTTCGTAAGTAAGCCAGAGAGTTAAAAGACTATAAATGAATGACGAATATTTGAGGTTTTTTCTTCACCATCCTAAAGTCTTATGTTTTTATATCACTAAGCACCAAAGATAATAGACTATAGTGGATGTAAAAAATAATTATATTTTATTTTTTAAGTCCATCATAAAATTTTCGGTTTTTCCGCACTTAAAAACAAAGTTTAAACACTATAATCCATGACATATATTTTATATAATTTAGGTAAAAATTAAAATTAAATAATGAAGCTGAAACTTATTGATATTTACCTTTTTCACATTGAATTATGATAAATTAGATGAAAATATATTCAATATGTTTCTTCTCCATCACAAAATTTCGTCTTTCTTCGTCAGTAAGCCACAGAGTTAAAAGACTATAAATGAATGACGATTATTTTAGGTTTTTTCTTCACCATCCCAAAGTATTAGGTTTTTTTCATCACTAAGAGACAAACATAATAGAGTATAGTATGTGCAAAAAATTAATTATATTTTATTTTTCAACTCTATCACAAAATTTTAGGTTTTTCCCCACTAAAAAACAAAGTTTAAAGACTATAATCCATGACATATATTTTATATAATATAGGTAAAATATAAATTTAATAATGAAGCTCAAAATTAATTATATTTACGTTTTTCACATTGAATTATGGTAAATTAGATGTAAATATATTCAATATGTTTCTTCTCCATACAAAATTTTATGTTTCTTCGTCAGTAAGCCATAGAGTTAAAAGACTATAAATGAATGACGAATGTTTGAGGTTTTTTCTTCACCATCCTAAAGTCTTGTGTTTTTTTATTACTAAGCACCAAAGATAATAGATTATAGTAGGTGTAAAAAATAATTATATTTTATTTTTTCAGTACATCATAAAATTTTCGGTTTTCCCGCATTTAAAAAGAAAGTTTAAAGACTATAATCCATGACATATATTTTATATAATATAGGTAAAATTTAAAATTAAATAATGAAGCTGAAACTTATTGATATTTACCCTTTTCACATTGAATTATGTTAAATTAGATGAAAATATATTCAATATGTTTCTTCTCCATCACAAAATTTCATCTTTCTTCGTCAGTAAGCCACAAAGTTAAAAGACTATAAATAAATGACGATTATTTTAGGTTTTTTCTTCACCATCCCAAAGTCTTAGGGTTTTTCATCACTAAGCGCCAAACATAATAGACTATAGTAGTTGCAAAAAATTAATTATATTTTATTTTTTAACTCCATCAGAAAATTTTAGGTTTTTCCCCACTAAAAAACAAAGTTTAAAGACTATAATCCATGACATATATTTTATATAATATAGGTAAAAATTAAAATTAATAATGAAGCTCAAAATTTTTTATATTTACCTTTTTCACATTGAATTATGGTAAATTAGATGTAAATATATTCAATATGTTTCTTCTCCATACAAAAGTTTATGTTTCTTCGTAAGTAAGCCAGAGAGTTAAAAGACTATAAATGAATGACGAATATTTGAGGTTTTTTCTTCACCATCCTAAAGTCTTATGTTTTTATATCACTAAGCACCAAAGATAATAGACTATAGTGGATGTAAAAAATAATTATATTTTATTTTTTAAGTCCATCATAAAATTTTCGGTTTTTCCGCACTTAAAAACAAAGTTTAAACACTATAATCCATGACATATATTTTATATAATTTAGGTAAAAATTAAAATTAAATAATGAAGCTGAAACTTATTGATATTTACCTTTTTCACATTGAATTATGATAAATTAGATGAAAATATATTCAATATGTTTCTTCTCCATCACAAAATTTCGTCTTTCTTCGTCAGTAAGCCACAGAGTTAAAAGACTATAAATGAATGACGATTATTTTAGGTTTTTTCTTCACCATCCCAAAGTATTAGGTTTTTTTCATCACTAAGAGCCAAACATAATAGAGTATAGTATGTGCAAAAAATTAATTATATTTTATTTTTCAACTCTATCACAAAATTTTAGGTTTTTCCCCACTAAAAAACAAAGTTTAAAGACTATAATCCATGACATATATTTTATATAATATAGGTAAAATATAAATTTAATAATGAAGCTCAAAATTAATTATATTTACGTTTTTCACATTGAATTATGGTAAATTAGATGTAAATATATTCAATATGTTTCTTCTCCATACAAAATTTTATGTTTCTTCGTCAGTAAGCCATAGAGTTAAAAGACTATAAATGAATGACGAATGTTTGAGGTTTTTTCTTCACCATCCTAAAGTCTTGTGTTTTTTTATTACTAAGCACCAAAGATAATAGATTATAGTAGGTGTAAAAAATAATTATATTTTATTTTTTCAGTACATCATAAAATTTTCGGTTTTCCCGCATTTAAAAAGAAAGTTTAAAGACTATAATCCATGACATATATTTTATATAATATAGGTAAAAATTAAAATTAAATAATGAAGCTGAAACTTATTGATATTTACCCTTTTCACATTGAATTATGTTAAATTAGATGATAATATATTCAATATGTTTCTTCTCCATCACAAAATTTCATCTTTCTTCGTCAGTAAGCCACAAAGTTAAAAGACTATAAATAAATGACGATTATTTTAGGTTTTTTCTTCACCATCCCAAAGTCTTAGGGTTTTTCATCACTAAGCGCCAAACATAATAGACTATAGTAGTTGCAAAAAATTAATTATATTTTATTTTTTAACTCCATCAGAAAATTTTAGGTTTTTCCCCACTAAAAAACAAAGTTTAAAGACTATAATCCATGACATATATTTTATATAATATAGGTAAAAATTAAAATTAATAATGAAGCTCAAAATTTTTTATATTTACCTTTTTCACATTGAATTATGGTAAATTAGATGTAAATATATTCAATATGTTTCTTCTCCATACAAAAGTTTATGTTTCTTCGTAAGTAAGCCAGAGAGTTAAAAGACTATAAATGAATGACGAATATTTGAGGTTTTTTCTTCACCATCCTAAAGTCTTATGTTTTTATATCACTAAGCACCAAAGATAATAGACTATAGTGGATGTAAAAAATAATTATATTTTATTTTTTAAGTCCATCATAAAATTTTCGGTTTTTCCGCACTTAAAAACAAAGTTTAAACACTATAATCCATGACATATATTTTATATAATTTAGGTAAAAATTAAAATTAAATAATGAAGCTGAAACTTATTGATATTTACCTTTTTCACATTGAATTATGATAAATTAGATGAAAATATATTCAATATGTTTCTTCTCCATCACAAAATTTCGTCTTTCTTCGTCAGTAAGCCACAGAGTTAAAAGACTATAAATGAATGACGATTATTTTAGGTTTTTTCTTCACCATCCCAAAGTATTAGGTTTTTTTCATCACTAAGAGCCAAACATAATAGAGTATAGTATGTGCAAAAAATTAATTATATTTTATTTTTCAACTCTATCACAAAATTTTAGGTTTTTCCCCACTAAAAAACAAAGTTTAAAGACTATAATCCATGACATATATTTTATATAATATAGGTAAAATATAAATTTAATAATGAAGCTCAAAATTAATTATATTTACGTTTTTCACATTGAATTATGGTAAATTAGATGTAAATATATTCAATATGTTTCTTCTCCATTTAAAATTTTATGTTTCTTCGTCAGTAAGCCATAGAGTTAAAAGACTATAAATGAATGACGAATATTTGAGGTTTTTTCTTCACCATCCTAAAGTCTTGTGTTTTTTTATTACTAAGCACCAAAGATAATAGATTATAGTAGGTGTAAAAAATAATTATATTTTATTTTTTCAGTACATCATAAAATTTTCAATTTTCCCGCATTTAAAAAGAAAGTTTAAAGACTATAATCCATGACATATATTTTATATAATATAGGTAAAAATTAAAATTAAATAATGAAGCTGAAACTTATTGATATTTACCCTTTTCACATTGAATTATGTTAAATTAGATGAAAATATATTCAATATGTTTTTTCTCCATCACAAAATTTCATCTTTCTTCGTCAGTAAGCCACAGAGTTAAAAGACTATAAATAAATGACAATTATTTTAGGTTTTTTCTTCACCATCCCAAAGTCTTAGGGTTTTTCATCACTAAGCGCCAAACATAATAGACTATAGTAGTTGCAAAAAATTAATTATATTTTATTTTTTAACTCCATCACAAAATTTTAGGTTTTTCCCCACGAAAAAACAAAGTTTAAAGACTATAATCCATGACATATATTTTATATAATATAGGTAAAAATTAAAATTAATAATGAAGCTCAAAATTATTTATATCTACCTTTTTCACATTGAATTATGGTAAATTAGATGTAAATATATTCAATATGTTTCTTCTCCATACAAAAGTTTATGTTTCTTCGTAAGTAAGCCAGAGAGTTAAAACACTATAAATGAATGACGAATATTTGAGATTTTTTCTTCACCATCCTAAAGTCTTATGTTTTTATATCACTAAGCACCAAAGATAATAGACTATAGTGGATGTAAAAAATAATTATATTTTATTTTTTAAGTCCATCATAAAATTTTCGGTTTTTCCGCACTTAATAACAAAGTTTAAACACTATAATCCATGACATATATTTTATATAATTTAGGTAAAAATTAAAATTAAATAATGAAGCTGAAACTTATTTATATTTACCTTTTTCACATTGAATTATGATAAATTAGATGAAAATATATTCAATATGTTTCTTTTCCATCACAAAATTTCGTCTTTCTTCGTCAGTAAGCCACAGAGTTAAAAGACTATAAATGAATGACGATTATTTTAGGTTTTTTCTTCACCATCCCAAAGTCTTAGGTTTTTTTCATCACTAAGAGCCAAACATAATAGAGTATAGTATGTGCAAAAAATTAATTATATTTTATTTTTCAACTCCATCACAAAATTTTAGTTTTTTCCCCACTAAAAAACAAAGTTTAGAGACTATAATCCATGACATATATTTTATATAATATAGGTAAAATATAAATTTAATAATGAAGCTCAAAATTAATTATATTTACGTTTTTCACATTGAATTATGGTAAATTAGATGTAAATATATTCAATATGTTTCTTCTCCATACAAAATTTTATGTTTCTTCGTCAGTAAGCCATAGAGTTAAAAGACTATAAATGAATGACGAATATTTGAGGTTTTTTCTTCACCATCCTAAAGTCTTGTGTTTTTTTATTACTAAGCACCAAAGATAATAGATTATAGTAGGTGTAAAAAATAATTATATTTTATTTTTTCAGTACATCATAAAATTTTCGGTTTTCCCGCATTTAAAAAGAAAGTTTAAAGACTATAATCCATGACATATATTTTATATAATATAGGTAAAAATTAAAATTAAATAATGAAGCTGAAACTTATTGATATTTACCCTTTTCACATTGAATTATGTTAAATTAGATGAAAATATATTCAATATGTTTCTTCTCCATCACAAAATTTCATCTTTCTTCGTCAGTAAGCCACAGAGTTAAAAGACTAAATAAATGACGATTATTTTAGGTTTTTTCTTCACCATCCCAAAGTCTTAGGGTTTTTCATCACTAAGCGCCAAACATAATAGACTATAGTAGTTGCAAAAAATTAATTATATTTTATTTTTTAACTCCATCACAAAATTTTAGGTTTTTCCCCACTAAAAAACAAAGTTTAAACACTATAATCCATGACATATATTTTATATAATATAGGTAAAAATTAAAATTAATAATGAAGCTCAAAATTATTTATATTTACCTTTTTCACATTGAATTATGGTAAATTAGATGTAAATATATTCAATATGTTTCTTCTCCATACAAAAGTTTATGTTTCTTCGTAAGTAAGCCAGAGAGTTAAAAGACTATAAATGAATGACGAATATTTGAGGTTTTTTCTTCACCATCCTAAAGTCTTATGTTTTTATATCACTAAGCACCAAAGATAATAGACTATAGTGGATGTAATAAATAATTATATTTTATTTTTTAAGTCCATCATAAAATTTTCGGTTTTTCCGCACTTAAAAACAAAGTTTAAACACTATAATCCATGACATATATTTTATATAATTTAGGTAAAAATTAAAATTAAATAATGAAGCTGAAACTTATTGATATTTACCTTTTTCACATTGAACTATGATAAATTAGATGAAAATATATTCAATATGTTTCTTCTCCATCACAAAATTTCGTCTTTCTTCGTCAGTAAGCCACGGAGTTAAAAGACTATAAATGAATGACGATTATTTTAGGTTTTTTCTTCACCATCCCAAAGTCTTAGGTTTTTTTCATCACTAAGAGCCAAACATAATAGAGTATAGTAGGTGCAAAAAATTAATTATATTTTATTTTTCAACTCCATCACAAAATTTTAGGTTTTCCCCACTAAAAAACAAAGTTTAAAGACTATAATCCATGACATGTATTTTATATAATATAGGTAAAAATTAAAATTAATAATGAAGCTCAAAATTATTTATATTTACCTTTTTCACATTGAATTATGGTAAATTAGATGTAAATATATTCAATATGTTTCTTCTCCATACAAAAGTTTATGTTTCTTCGTCAGTAAGCCAGAGAGTTAAAAGACTACAAATGAATGACGAATATTTGAGGTTTTTTCTTCACCATCCTAAAGTCTTATGTTTTTTTGTCACTAAGCACCAAAGATACTAGACTATAGTAGGTGTAAAAAATAATTATATTTTATTTTTTAAGTCCATCATAAAATTTTCGGTTTTTCCCAACTTAAAAACAAAGTTTAAACACTATAATCCAGGACATGTATTTTATATAATTTAGGTAAAAATTAAAATTAAATAATGAAGCTGAAACTTAATGATATTTACCTTTTTAACATTGAATTATGATAAATTAGATGAAAATATATTCAATATGTTTCTTCTCCGTCACAAAATTTCGTCTTTCTTCGTCAGTAAGCCACAGAGTTAATAGACTATAAATGAATGACAATTATTTTAGGTTTTTTCTTCACCATCCCAAAGTCTTAGGTTTTTTTCATCACTAATAGCCAAACATAATAGACTATAGTAGGTGCAAAAAATTAATTATATTTTATTTTTCAACACCATCACAAAAGTTTAGGTTTTTCCCCACTAAAAAACAAAGTTTAAAGACTATAATCCATGACATATATTTTATATAATATAGGTAAAAATGAAATTTAATAATGAAGCTCAAAATTATTTATATTTACCTTTTTCACATTGAATTATGGTAAATTAGATGTAAATATATTCAATATGTTTCTTCTCCATACAAAAGTTTATGTTTCTTCGTCAGTTTGCCAGAGAGTTAAAAGACTACAAATGAATGACGAATATTTGAGGTTTTTTCTTCACCATCCTAAAATCTTATGTTTTTTTATCACTAAGCACCAAAGATAATAGACTATAGTAGGTGTAAAAAATAATTATATTTTATTTTTTAAGTCCATCATAAAATTTTCGGTTTTTCCGCACTTAAAAACAAAGTCTAAAGACTATAATCCATGACATATATTTGATATCATTTAGGTAAAAATTAAAATTAAATAATGAAGCTGAAACTTATTGAAATTTACCTTTTTCACATTGAATTATGTTAAATTAGATGAAAATATATTCAATATGTTTCTTCCCCATCACAAAGCTTCATCTTTCTTCGTCAGTAAGCCACAGAGTTAAAAGACTATAAATAAATGACGATTATTTTAGGTTTTTTCTTCACCATCCCAAAGTCTTAGGTTTTTTTCATCACTAAGCGCCAAACATAATAGACTATAGTAGTTGCAAAAGATTAATTATATTTTATTTTTCAACTCCATCACAAAATTTTAGGTTTTTCCCCACTAAAAAACAAAGTTTAAAGCCTATAATCCATGACATATATTTTATATAATATAGGTAAAAATTAAAATCAATAATGAAGCTCAAAATTATTTATATTTACGTTTTTCACATTGAATTATGGTAAATTAGATGTAAATATATTCAATATGTTTCTTCTCCATACAAAAGTTTATGTTTCTTCGTTAGTAAGCCAGAGAGTTAAAAGACTACAAATGAATGACGAATATTTGAGGTTTTTTCTTCACCATCCTAAAGTCTTATGTTTTTTTATCACTAAGCACCAAAGATAACAGACTATAGTAGGTGTAAAAAATAATCATATTTTATTTTTTAAGTCCATCGTAAAATTTTTGGTTTTTCCGCACTTAAAAACAAAGTATAAAAACTATAATCCATGACATATATTTTATATAATATAGGTAATTATTAAAATTAAATAATGAAGCTGAAAGTTATTGATATTTCCCTTTTTCACATTGAATTATGATAAATTAGATGAAAATATATTCAATATGTTTCTTCTCCATGACAAAATTTCAACTTTGTTCGTCAGTAAGCCACAGAGTTAAAAGACTATAAATGAATGACGATTATTTTAGGTGTTTTCTTCACCATCCCAAAGTCTTAGGTTTTTTTCATCACTAAGCGCCAAACATAATAGAGTATAGTAGGTGCAAAAAATTAATTATATTTTATTTTTCAACTCCATCACAAAATTATATATTCAAAACATTTCTTCTCCATCACCAAATTTTATGTTTCTTCGTCAGTAAGCCACAGAGTTAAAAGACTATAAATTAATGACAAATATATTAGGTTTTTTCTTCACCATCCTAAAGTCTTACGTTTTTTTATCACTAAGAACCAAACGTAATAGACTATAGTAGGTGTAAAAAATAATTATATTTTATTTTTTAAGTCCATCATAAAATTTTCGGTTTTTCCGCACTAAAAAACAAAGTTTAAAGACTATAATCCATGACATATATTTTATATAATATAGGTAAATATTAAAATTAAATAATGAAGCTGAAACTTATTGATATTTACCTTTTTCACATTGAATTATGATAAATTAGATCAAAATTTATTCAATATGCTTCTTCTCCATGACAAAATTTCAACTTTGTTCGTCAGTAAGCCACAGAGTTAAAAGACTATAAATAAATGACAATTATTTTAGGTTTTTTCTTCACGATCCTAAAGTCTTAGGTTTTTTTCATCACTAAGCACCAAACATAATAGACTATAGTAGGAGTAAAAAATAATTATATTTTCTTTCTCAAATCTATCATAAAATTTTTGATTTTTGCCCACTAAAAAACAAAATTTAAAGACTATAATCCATGACATATATTTTATATAATATAGGTAAAAATTAAAATTAATAATGAATCTCAAAATTATTTATTCTTTCCTTTTTCACATTGAAATATGGTAAATTAGATGTAAATATATTCAATACATTTCTTCTCCATCACCAAATTTTATGTTTCTTTCTCAGTAAGCCACAGAGTTAAAAGACTATAAATGAATGAAAAATATTTTGAGGTTTTTTCTTCACCATCCCAAAGTCTTAGGTTTTTTTCATCACTAAGCGCCAAACATAATAGAGTATAGTAGGTGCAAAAAATTAATTATATTTTATTTTTCAACTCCATCATAAAATTTTATGTTTTTCCCTACTAAAAAACAAAGTTTAAAGACTATAATCCATGACATATATTTTATATAATATAGGTTAAAATTAAAATGAATAATGAAGCTCAGAATTATTTATATTTACCTTTTTCACATTGAATTATGGTAAATTAGATGTAAATATATTCAATATGTTTCTTCTCCATACAAAATTTTATGTTTCTTCGTCAGTAAGCCAGAGAGTTAAAAGACTACAAATGAATGACGATTATTTTAGGTTTTTTCTTCACGATCCCAAAGTCTTAGGTTTTTTTCATCACTAAGCACCAAACATAATAGACTATAGTAGGAGTAAAAAATAATTGTATTTTCTTTTTCAAATCCCTCATAAAATTTTTGGTTTTTGCCCACTAAAAAACAAAATTTAAAGACTATAATCCATGACATATATTTTATATAATATAGGTAAAAATTAAAATTAATAATGAATCTCAAAATTATTTATTCTTTCCTTTTTCACATTGAATTATGGTAAATTAGATGTAAATATATTCAATACGTTTCTTCTCCATCACCAAATTTTATGTTTCTTTCTCAGTAAGCCACAGAGTTAAAAGACTATAAATGAATGAAAAATATTTTGAGGTTTTTTCTTCACCATCCCAAAGTCTTAGGTTTTTTTCATCACTAAGCGCCAAACATAATAGAGTATAGTAGGTGCAAAAAATTAATTGTATTTTATTTTTCAACTCCATCACAAAATTTTAGGTTTTTCCCTACTAAAAAACAAAGTATAAAGACTATAATCCATGACATATATTTTATATAATATAGGTCAAAATTAAAATTAATAATGAAGCTCAGAATTATTTATATTTACCTTTTTCACATTGAAAAGGACAATAAAGAGGACGAAGATATGGATCGCATGACTAGCTTCAGAGTAAGGTCTAAACCGACATTTCACCGTCCCTCCGACGACTTTGTGCCAGCTCAACTTCAGCCCATGCGAAACAACTTGTTTGTTAACTTTCAGAATGTTCATGCTGAGAAGGAAATGGACGATCTTGGGCTTATAGCATTCAAAAATGAATTTCGTGACTTCAAAGAACGATGGAAAATGATGATGAGGAATCGTGCACCTGATTTTTATGCTCATGACCTACGCCTAGTTGTCCCTCCAGAATTCCAAATGCCCACCTTCGAAGTGTACAAAGGTACGATTTGTCCAAGGTATCATTTGATGATGTTTTGTCAGAAGATGACTGCTTACCTTGGGAACGACAAACTAATGATTCACTGCTTTCAAGAAAGTTTGTGTAGAGCACCGTTAACATGGTATATGAAGCTACAAAGGAACCACATTCAGTCTTGTGAAGACTTAGTTGTTGCTTTTGTGAAGCAATACCATCACAACTTGGGTATAGCCTCAGACAATAAAGATGACAGTGGACCTTCCAGAGAATTCATAGCTCCGGTACCCCATCCTCAACATCAGTATGCAATGCCTGCTCAGCGTGAACAACAACCATCTCCTAGGCAGAGGTTGGCCTCTCCAGATCAACCACAAAATCGACGATTCCGAAAAAGGTATCAAAGGATGCCTCCAGATACTCCAAGAGAAGTAATTCATCGGTTTGATCCCATCCCTGTGAAGTATGCTGACTTGTTTCCAGCTCTGATTCAAAGAGGTCATATCCAGACAAGAGCTCCACCTAAGGTACCTAATAAGTTTCCATACTGGTACAAAGCCAACAGATTTTGCCTGTACCATCGAGGTGCTCCGGGGCATGACATTGAGAGTTGTTACGGTATGAAAGCAGACGTTCAAAGTTTGGTCAAATGTGGAGTCTTATTCTTTGAGGGTTCCGTCCCTTATGTGCGAGATAGCCCCATATCTCAACAAGGTTCGTCCTCCACGGGCATGATTCAGGGTCGTCAACACCGCGTCTGAAAGCTGCGCACCAGACATTTCCGCATGTCTCTCCAGTCTGCATGAAAGTACAATAAAGGTCCTAGAAAGGACTCTCTGAAGAAGTTTTTATTTTTGTTCATTTTTTTTTGGGTTGAAAGCATATTTGGTGTGTAAGAACTTTCTATTTTGAATAAGTAATGCAATAAATGTTTGTCTTGAAGAAACCCATTCGTATTCACTCATAAAATTATTTTTCATAATTTATAATGCCAACTTTATCCAATCTCTTGCTTTGACAGAGAATTGGGAGGAGGATGACGAATAAAAACGCAAAGATCTCTCGTTGTATGCTTTTAAATGAAACTCCGCTGATGATGTAAGGCATTGTTTCAAATTCCAAACACTGGAGATATAAGGAAGATAATCCCTCTTTAACCCCTTTGAGCGTTGACGTAGGAGTTTTTTTTCTTTTTCACAAAAACCCTCAATTTTAACCTGGGGCAAGGTAGTTTTTCAGTTAAGCTGATCGAGCAATCAGACTCTCAAAAAGGAAGAGTAAACCTTCGAGAATCCATTTTATCTACCCCTAACATATTGGGAGGCTAGAAGTCAAAATACACGAAAAAATACCCCTCAACTATCCCAAAGAGTGGGGCATTCACAATCCTTTCAAAAAGATCAAAATGGCTTAGGATCACACGACTTGTTCAAAACGATGAAAAATGAATGAAAAGAAAATTTACTAAGTCAAAACCTATGAAAGAGACTTAGGCAAAATTGGAACATCCCGCTGGACTTCAAAGTCAAAATTCAAAAGACTCCGTCCAGGCAAAAGTTAGGGGATGAAAAAAAAACGCGAAAAGCAAAAACAAAGGATTATAAAGAAAAATCCTCTATAAAGAGCGAAGTCGTGTGATCAAACATTAAAATAAAATAGGTGAGTGACTACCATGTCCAAAGCCTCGATTAAGTTCTCGACCATATCAAAATCTTCTTGAAAGATGAGTGCTCGTATCAAGTTTAGCTGAATGCAGGATTGGAGAACATCACGAAGAAGGGGTGGGTATAAATAAACTTCGAGCCTTTACCCTTTGTTTCTTAAACCGTGAACCAAGCCACGATACAACCTTTAAAAGACCTGATTGAAGTAGGGTTTATTTTGAAAGCATACTCGATGAGATGGCGTTTCCTGACTCCTATGAGCTATGCTCAATTTGATGTTGGTTTTATAAATTAAATTTGTATCCTAACTAGTGATTCTGTCACAAGTTATTGTGATATCTTTTTCAAAAAAAAAAAGAAGAAAAACTTCAAGATAAACATATATGTTGCGTTAACAGTTTCAGGGTTAACATTATGCGTGTTGATTTTGCCTGATATATTAGAAAGTTTACATATAGACCTCAATGATGAAACTTGAAGACCATGTTGGACAGGGGCAAGTAGTTTCTAAGTTGTCTACTAATGCAAGCCTGACTTTCCCAGAAGTAAGTTTTGAAGACTCAGTTATACATAACACCGTTAATCTGGGCCAGCTACGTCGAGATTCGACAATCTCTCTAAGAGTTTGAAAATAGTGGGGCAATCGAACTCCCTGTTCTCTATAAAATCCTCTTGGAAGGATTTTTTTTCTCATAAAGCATGTACTCTGGGGCATTTGAGAAGTGAAGAGTACGTCATCCACTCACAACACCTATTGTCCAAAATGGCGACTATTGCAGAACTACTTGGTTTCCACAACATTCTTCATGTCCCTGGTGAATTTTACTTCAGATGGCCATGATTCCTCTGATGGATCTCTATTTTAAGCGGTGATGATAAATGCAAGAATCCCCCAGTGGAGGACCTATTTGTTTCTCCAGTGATTTGCTCAAACTTCGCCTTCCCGAATGAAGTGAACGTTATCTCCCTCCTCAGTAGATCTTTTACAACCACAGCTTTCCTCAGCAAGGTGGATGTTTATTTCATCCACACGAGGTTTCGACTCCGATATATTCAAGAGGAATTCTGAAGTCCTGAAGCAGGAGTGTGATCCTGTATCTAGTTCTCCATTTATTCCCAGTGGTGCTTCTATCTTCAAAGATTGGTCGAGATGTTTATCTCGAGATAATTATTTCATCTCCGTCACCTCTTTCCGTCTGTTTTGTCAGCATACGCATACACATAGCATATAAGTAGACAGCATGGCATATGCATTTGTTTGCATTCTTTGTGTTCTGTCGCTTTGACTGTAGTTATCCCTAGGTGTTGGGTACGTCTTATCCTTTCAATAAGATTTGTCGACCTAGGCAAAAAAAAACACAATGTTTCATTCTTCCCCATGGAGTTCAATCCTCAGGGAAGATGGTTATTTTAGTACAATTCCATTTGAGTTCACACCTCAATGGTCGAGTCTTATTTGACAGTTTCTCTTCAGATATTCCCTGAATTGAATTTCGGTCTTTTGGCAATTACATCATGGACGTCTCCAACCTTTGAACATGGATTAAGTGTGCATTTATTTTGCACCCTATTCCCCAAGAAGAGTATTCATGAAGACAGACATTTCTTCAGCAACATCTACATCTATCTCTTTATTTGAGACGACGAACAACAATTTCTACAAGATAGATCATTCACCCTCCGTGGGGTCCTTCAACATTATTGATCCAGCAGAGAAGATAATTACAGACATCTCTATTCATTTGAGAGTTCACATATTTTACAACAACAAAGGTATTCCCCAGTGAGTTCATCACACAAATTTACTTCCGTCAAATGGCATCTCCCCAGAGATTACAATTCAACCGACTCACATATCTTCCGAAGATCCCCGGTGAAGCTACATCTACATTTACAATCACATCTACAAACTTGCGAACTACATCTACAGGGTTCTACAACGAACTACATCTACAGGGTTCTACAACGAACTACATTTACAGTCTACAACTACATCCACAATCTACAAAATTTACAACCCCCTTGTGAAGATGCTCTCACGAGTTTTCATCATTTCGGGCAGAGATTGAGACCAGCTCATAGCATCCAGACTATGACGCAAGGGGAAGTTTTACATCAGAGACCGAGACCAGCTCATGATTCCCATATCATGACGCAAGGGGAAGTTCTACATCAAAGACCGAGACCAGCTCATAGCATCCAGACTATGACGCAAGGGGAAGTTCTACATCAAGAAACTGAGACCAGCTCATAGCATCCAGACTATGACGCAAGGGGAAGTTCTACAACTACAACAACATTTACAACGACAATGACATCTACATCTACAAACTACAGCGATTCTACCACCTACAAAATCTTGACATTTCGGGCAGAGACTGAGACCAGCTCATGGTACCCTTATCATGACACTTGGGGAAGTTATGCATTTTACTATTTCAAGTTGAGTTCCAAAAGAAAAAGATATACAAAAAAAAAACAAAAAAAAAAAAAAAAAAACCAAACTGAATTATTGATTCAATCAGAGAATTCACTTTGGGTATTACAGTCATCTGGATTGCTCCGTGGTGATAATAAGTTATCCTTCGATTACAAGTTTCTCACCTGCTGCTAAAACACCATATTCTTGGCGTATGAGCCGCTGTAATACTTCGGAGATTTCCCATTGATGGTCGTATCTTGTCCCCGTGGAGTCCCGTGTTGTTGGGTCTGTTACTCATTTGTTTCTCGCATGTCGTGTCTAGTTTTCTCCCAGGTGACGCCATTAATCCACAGGACCCTCTTTGTCTTGCATTTCATATCATTGCATATCATTTGCATTTGGTGGCTTCTTATGGCCAAAAATTCGTGCAATGTTTGTATTTAAGTCCCTCCTATCTCGTCGAGAAGAAGATTTCAATCTCCATATCTCCGAATAGAAGTAACTTAAATAGGGGCATATGTTACACCCTAATTTTTGACCTTAAGGATCTCACTATAGTCCAAGTAATACCCCAAACTCTACCCTCAAATTAGTCGATTCATGCATCATGACATTTCATTTTTTTGCATAAAGTTAACTATTAACAGGTTACGCAGGCTGTCTGTTTTGCAGGAATTGCATCAGGGGCACTTTAGTTGTGGAATGGGTAAAATGGTCATTCTCACGTTGGTGTTGATAATTTTTTAGGATGAGCTGTCGCCGGTTTTTTTTTTTGAGAAGGTCGAGATACGATAATTAATTCGATGGGCCGAGTCTCTGTCACCAGTGGATTTCTGAGACATTTATTTGTCACATGGTTTGATTATATTGAGGTATCAATATGGCTTGGTTCGTGGTAATTAATTTATTCATCAGAAACACAATTGGACTTTTTGGTACCGAGTATATTTCTGCTTTACTGTCGAGGGATTTTCTCTGTTCTTCTTCTCTATTTTAAGTCGTTCAAGGCCCTTCCCGATTCTATCATCAAGTGCGACTTAATTTAGAATATGTTGGGGAAATTAAGGTTATATAAGTTGTGTGAGCAATATGTATTGGAGTGACAAGGTTCGATTTGAGTGATTGTCGGATTTTTATTTATGCTGAATTTATATGGTGAAATTGAGATTATTGTTCAAGTCGGATCAGATTAATTTCAACCGGTGGATCTTATTAGAGGTTATTTGATCAGTGAGGTTTAATCGGATATTTGATGGAGCAGTCAGGTTGCAACGAAATCAAGATCATGAAAAGAATAATCGAAAAGTAATTGGGATAGAAATATATTGAATTTTATTCATAACATTTTTAAGTACAAAGAGGAATTGAATTTGGAATATTTCTTGAACTAATTCATGAATATTTTACAATTTACAAAAGAAGAGTAAAGTACATTTCATCCTAATTTCTAAGGTCTCAATTTTCCTAAAGGTCTTCAATGCTTGATTTCTCGATTAATCTTTTGTACGCGACTCTTTTCTTCACACCTGCACAAACAAAGCAAAACAGAACAACGGATTAAAGTTAGACGGTTATTTTGACACCCTCAGAAAAAGTCACTCATCACCGGGTATCGGGAGGGCACGACTAATGCCAAAACCAAACTCCCATGTCCATTTCTCGATCCCGGCTACTAATCAGTAGCATCCGTTCTTATTTGCGGGACAGCCGAGAAAGAGAGAGATAAAAGAAGTTTTGGGTCGAAATGATTTTCGCCGAAAAAATGGTCATATACCAAAAACGGATTCGTAAAGCCTAACTGATTACAATCCGGATTTTCTATCAAGTAAATATCAAATCCAATCCGAATTCAGACCCAGATGCCAATAGATCTGAACCGTTTCCGAAAATATCCAACACCTGAAATACCAGAAGCAGATCAGTATCAGTAAACCAAATTGGATTATCAAAACCAAGCTGAATCAGAAAGAGTCAAAATAATCCAAAGTCAAAACTAGATATCCAAATCCAAACTGTATCAGGAAGATCAGTTCATATCAGAATCAAAGTCCATATCAAAAACTGAATCCACAGACAAACCAAATCCGAAAATGAGGCAATAAATCCGCAAGTGATTCCTTTGCAAAAGCCAAAGCAACAGTATCCGAAAATGGAAAACAAATCCATAGCAGTAATTGAAACCGTATCAGGAAAATCAGGCCCATCAAGCAAACAATATCAGATAAGATCTATAGCAGAAAATCCAAATATCAAAAAGAATCGTATCACAATCATATCCGAACAGAATCTGTAAATCTTCATAAGACCAAATCAAATCAAATGTGAAAGCAACAAGGTCCACGGCCCACGAAAAATCTGCAATATAAAAACAGGGAGGAACTCACCAAAAGGGGGGACCCGAAAAATCACAAAAAAAACTTAACCACAAAAGAGCCGGAAAAAAGAATTGACAAACCCTAACGGACGGCCGTAAATCACAAAGAAAAAAGAGATATAGAATGTTCTCACCGAAAAGGACTCGAACGGCGCAAACCCTAACAAATCAAAGAAAAGTGGTCGTGAATCATCAACACCAGATCATCGATTTTTCCTCATCCTCAAGAAGCAACAAGCTTCATAAAGATCATTGTCATCATCCTCAACAAAGAACAGAGCAAACAAATCCGACCAGGGATTCAGGAACTCCTCCGAGTCCATCATCATTATCCCTGTTCTTTAACGGACAACATCGTCATCATCGAAGCTGCAAGCTTCGGTTACGACATCACCGACTATAAATCACCGCGGATCAAACGTAAACCCTCGCATTAACTCATCAATTTTTTTCATTTTTTCGTGTTTTGCAGGGGAAGATAAGCTAGGTATTTGAGGAAGAAAGAGATAAATCGATGACAGAGGAATGAGAGAACAAACGGCGCCTCTAAGGGTTCTAACCCTAACTGAGGGTGTCCTTTCCCTTTTTGATCTCGTGGGCGGACGGGGTTGGGTCCGGAAGTGATGACCGGCCCAACCTCTTTTTTGTTTTGCTTTAATTTTTATGTTTTTATTCATTATATTTTGTTTAAATAATTAAAAACCCTTTTTTAAGTAAATTAGAAACATTTTTTTAAATAATAAATTAAAACCCTTTTCTTTTTTAATCAAACATTTTAAAACTTTTTTTTCAAAGTCAGTTAAAACTTTTCAAAAAATAATCAACTCTTTTCTCTCAAATATTGAACTTTTTTTAAAATAAAACATGACCTTTCTTTTTTAAATCAAACCAATCGCTTTTTAATCAAACTCCTTTGTTAAACATTAGCACCGAATTTTTTTTTTTATAATAATTAACCAAAATTTCATCTTTTATATTAATAAAACTTTTAAGCTCCAAACTTTTTTCATTTAGAATTAATCTCTTTTTCTTGCAAATTTAAATCCGTTATCAAATTCTCCAAAAAAAAATGTATACTGTTTATCTTCTCGTTCAATTTTGATCTTTTTTTCCGCCCACTAATATTTTGTTTGTTCATTTTGCAGCACATTATGTTTACCATTTTTTATGTGCAATTTAAATTTCGTTATTATAATTGTAACTGCTTCCTGGTTGTAATTTCGCGAACAATTGTCGCGTTTATATTTCCGCACTTTACTTTCTGCTGTTTGTATGGACACTTAATCTTATCGCACGTTTACTGCCACCTTGCACTCCTCCGAAGGATTAGGTCTAACTGTTTGGCCGCCACACCAATAGTCCTCAAAACTTCAAACCCTTACAAACCCTGATTTTCACCAATTTCAAAATTACCAAATTACCCCTAGCATTAGGTCAAAGAGTCGCCGCACTCATTTTAGGGTTTCCCGCCGCGGAATCCCTAACCTAACCCTAATTTCAACTTAACAATTCAACGTAGAAGTTTGGAGTTCCCGCACTCCGCATAAGCGTGTCCTTAAGGTGCGTTTATTCCCCTTGAAACCTTGACCACAGTCAAGATGTTTCTAACCTCCCTTGCCAGGGGAACTACAGATACTCTGATTCCATTCCCGTCAGGATATGTAGGCACAAGATGCGACGTCTTGGCGAGTATATTTAGAAATAAACACCTAGGTCTCTAATCCTTTAAGCAGATAACACATAGCAATAAACAAACATAAAACAAGAGGTTCCTGTAGAGTACTACAGAAACTTAGGATGCTAGTACCTTCCCTAAGTTTAACCAACCCCCGAACCTTAGATCTCTCCCCGCGTTGTGTTTACAATGCAAAATAGGTTTTCCTTCCTTTAACCTTTCCTTCGGATAAATCAAAGACGGTAGCAAAATGAATAAAGATTCAAGCTAATTAATCGTTTAGTATCCAAATTTCACCGCGACAACATATATTTTATATAATATAGGTAACAATGAAGATTAAATAATGAAGCTCAAAATTATTTATAGTTACCTTTTTCACATTGAATTATGGTAATTTAGATATAAATATAATCAATATGTTTCTTCTCCATCACAAAATTTCATGGTTCTTCGTTAGTAAGGCAGAGAGATAAAAGACTATAAATGAATGACAAATATTTTAGGTTTTTTCTGCACCATCCAAAAGTCTTAGGTTTTTTTCATCACTAAACACCAGACATAATAGACTATAGTATGTGTAAAAAATTAATTGTATTTTATTTTTCAACTCTAACATAAAATTTTAGGTTTTTCCCCACTAAAAAACAAAGATAAAAGACTATAGTCCATGAGATATATTTTATATAATATAGGTAACAGTTAAGATTAAATAATGAAGCTCAAAATTATTTATATTTACCTTTTTCACATTGAACTAAGATAAATTAGATGTAAATATATTAAATATGTTTCTTCTCCATTACCAAATTTCATGTTTCTTCGTCAGTAAGCCAGAGAGTTAAAAGACTATAAATGAATAACAAATATATTAGGTTTTTTCTTATCCATCCCAAAGTCTTAGGCTTTTTTCATCACTAAGCACCAAACATAATACACTATAGTAGGTGTAAAAAATTAATCATATTTTATTTTTCAACTCCAACATAAAATTTTAGGTTTTTCCCCACTAAAAAACAAAGATAAAAGACTATAGTCCATGAGATATATTTTATGTAATATAGGTAACAATTAAGATTGAATAATGAAGCTCAAAATTATTTATATTTACCTTTTTTACATTGAATTATGGTAAATTAGATGTAAATATATTCAATATGTTTCTTCTCTATCACCAAATTTCATGTTTCTTCGTCAGTAAGTCAGAGAGTTAAAAGACTATATATGAATGACAAATATTTTAGGTTTTTTCTTCACCATTCCAAAGTCTTAGTTTACTTTCATCGCTAAGCACCAAACATAATAGACTATAGTATGTGTAAAAAATTAATTATATTTTATTTTTCAACTCCAACATAAAATTTTAGATTTTCCCCCAATAGGAAACAAAGATAAAAGACTATAACCCACGACATATATTTTACATAATATAGGTAACAATTAAGATTGAACAATGAAGCTCAAACTTATTTATATTTACCTTTTTCACATTGAATTATGTTAAATTAGATGTAAATATATTCAATATGTTTCTTCTCAATCACAAAACTTCATGTTTCTTCATCATTAAGCCAGAGAGTTAAAAGACTATAAATGAATGACAAATATTTTAGGTTTTTTCTTCACCATCCCAAAGTCTTAGGTTTTTTTCATCACTAAGCACCAGACATAATAGACTATAGTATGTGTAAAAAATTAATTATATTTTATTTTTCAACTCTAACATAAAATTTTAGGTTTTTCCCCACTAAAAAACAAAGATAAAAGACTATAGTCCATGAGATATATTTTATATAATATAGGTAACAATTAAGATTAAATAATGAAGCTCAAAATTATTTATATTTACCTTTTTCACATTGAACTAAGATAAATTAGATGTAAATATATTCAATATGTTTCTTCTCCATCACCAAATTTCATGTTTCATCGTCAGTAAGCCAGAGAGTTTAAAGACTATAAATGAATGACATATATTTTAGGTTTTTTCTTCACCATCCCAAAGTCTTAGGTTTTTTTCATCACTAAGCACCAAACATAATAGACTATAGTATGTGTAAAAAATTAATTATATTTTATTTTTCAACTCCAACATAAAATTTTAGGTTTTTCCTCACTAAAAAACAAAGATAAAAGACTATAGTCCATGACATATATTTTATATTATATAGGTAACAATTAAGATTAAATAATGAAACTCAAAATTATTTATATTTACCTTTTTCACATTGAATTATGGTAAATTAGACGTAAATATGTTCAATATGTTTCATCTCTATTACCAAATTTCATGTTTCTTCGTTAATAAGCCAGAGAGTTAAAAGACTATAAATGAATCACAAATATTTTAGGTTTTTCCTTCACCATCCCAAATTCTTAGGCTTTTTTCATCACTAAGCACCAAACATAATAGACTATAGTAGGTGTAAAAAATTAATTATATTTTATTTTTCAACTCCAACATAAAATTTCAGGTTTTTCCCCACTAAAAAACAAAGATAAAAGACTATAGTCTATGACATATATTTTATATAATATAGATAACAATTAAGATTTATAATGAATCTCAAAATCATTTATATTTACCTTTTTCACATTGAATTATGGTAAATTAGACGTAAATATATTCAATATGTTTCTTCTCCATCACAAAATTTCATGTTTCTTCGTGAGTAAGCCAGAGAGTTAAATGACTAAAAATGAAGGACTAATATTTTTGGTTTTTTCTTCACCATCCTAAATTCTTAGGTTTTTTTCATCACTAAGCACCAAACATAATAGACTATAGTATGTGTAAAAAATAAATTATATTTTATTTTTCAACTCCAACATAAAATTTTGGGTTTTTCTCCACTAAAAAACAAAGATAAAAGACTATAGTCCATGACATATATTTTATATAATATAGGTAACAATTAATATTGAACAATGAAGCTCAAAATTATTTATATTTACCTTTTTCACATTGAATTATGATAATTAGATGTAAATATATTCAATATGTTTCTTCTCCATCACAAAATTTCATGTTTCTTCGACAGTTAGACAGAGAGTTAAAAGACTATAAATGAATGACAAATATTTTAGGTTTTTTCTACACCATCCCAAATTCTTAGGTTTTTTTCATCACTAAGCACCAAACATAATAGACTATAGTAGGTGTAAAAAATTAATTATATTTTATTTTTCAACTCCAACATAAAATTTTAGGTTTTTCCCCACTAAAAAACAAATATAAATGACTATAGTCCATGACATATATTTTATATAATATAGATAACAATTAAGATTTATAATGAATCTCAAAATCATTTATATTTAGCTTTTTCACATTGAATTATGGTAAATTAGACGTAAATATATTCAATATGTTTCTTCTCCATCACAAAATTTCATGTTTCTTTGAGAGTTAGCCAGAGAGTTAAATGACTAAAAATGAATGACTAATATTTTTGGTTTTTTCTTCACCATCCTAAAGTCTTAGGTTTTTTTCATCACTAATCACCAAACATAATAGACTATAGTAGGTGTAAAAAATTAAATATATTTTATTTTTCAACACCAACATAAAATTTTAGATTTTTCCCCACTAAAACACAAAGATAAAAGACTATAACCCACAACATATATTTTATATAATATAGGTAACAATTAAGATTGAACAATGAAGCTCAAACTTATTTATATTTACCTTTTTCACATTGAATTATGTTAAATTAGATGTAAATATATTCAATATGTTTCTTCTCCATCACAAAATTTCATGTTTCTTCATCATTAAACCAGAGAGTTAAAAGACTATAAATGAATGACATATATTTTAGATTTTTTCGTCACCATCCCAAAGTCTTAGCTTTTTTTCATCACTAAGCACCAAACATAATAGACTATAGTATGTGTAAAAAATTAATTATATTTTATTTTTCAACTACAACATAAAATTTTAGGTTTTTCCCCACTAAAAAACAAAGATAAAAGACTATAGTCCATGACATATATTTTATATAATATAGATAACAATTAAGATTTATAATGAATCTCAAAATCATTTATATTTACCTTTTTCACATTGAATTATGGTAAATTAGACGTAAATATATTCAATATGTTTCTTCTCCATCACAAAATTTCTTGTTTCTTCTTGAGTACGCCAGAGAGTTAAATGACTAAAAATGAATGACTAATATTTTTGGTTTTTTCTTCACCATCCTAAAGTCTTAGGTTTTTTTCATCACTAAGCACCAAACATAATAGACTATAGTAGGTGTAAAAAATTAATTATATTTTATTTTTCAACACCAACATAAAATTTTAGGTTTTTCCCCACTAAAACACAAAGATAAAAGACTATAACCCACGACATATATTTTATATAATATAGGTAACAATTAAGTTTGAACAATGAAGCTCAAACTTATTTATATTTACCTTTTTCACATTGAATTATGTTAAATTAGATGTAAATATATTCAATATGTTTCTTCTCCATCACAAAATTTCATGTTTCTTCATCATTAAGATAGAGAGTTAAAAGACTATAAATGAATGATAAATATTTTAGGTTTTTTCTTCACCATCCCAAAGTCTTAGGTTTTTTTCATCACTAAGCACCAAACAGAATAGACTATAGTATGTATAAAAAATTAATTATATTTTATTTTTCAACTCCAACATAAAATTTTAGGTTTTTCTCCACTAAAAAACAAAGATAAAAGACTATAGTCCATGACATATATTTTATATAATATAGGTAGAAATTAAGATTAAACAATGAAGATCAAACTTATTTATATTTACCTTTTTCACATAGAATTATGTTAAATTATATGTATATATATTTAATATGTTTCTTCTCCATCACATAATTTCATGTTTCTTCGTCAGTAAGCCAGAGAGTTAAAAGACTATAAATGAATAACAAATATTTTAGGTTTATTCTTCACCATCCCAAAGTCTTAGGTTTTTTTCATCACTAAGAACCTCACATAATAGACTATAGTATGTGTAAAAAATTAATTATATTTTATTTTTCAACTCCAACATAAAATTTTAGGTTTTTCCCCCCTAAAAAACAAAGATAAAAGACTATAGTCCATGACATATATTTTATATAAAATAGGTAACAATTAAGATTTATAATGAATCTCAAAATCATTTATATTTACCTTTTTCACATTGAATTATGGTAAATTAGACGTAAATATATTCAATATGTTTCTTCTCCATCACAAAATTTCATGTTTCTTCGTGAGTAAGCCAGAGAGTTAAATGACTAAAAATTAATGACTAATATTTTTGGTTTTTTCTTCACCATCCTAAAGTCTTAGGTTTTTTTCATCACTAATCACCAAACATAATAGACTATAGTAGGTGTAAAAAATTAATTATATTTTATTTTTCAACACCAACATAAAATTTTAGGTTTTTCCCCACTAAAACACAAAGATAAAAGACTATAACCCACGACATATATTTTATATAATATAGGTAACAATTAAGATTGAATAATGAAGCTCAAACTTATTTATATTTACCTTTTTCACATTGAATTATGTTAAATTAGATGTAAATATATTCAATATGTTTCTTCTCCATCACAAAATTTCATGTTTCTTCATCATTAAGCCAGAGAGTTATAAGACTATAAATGAATGACATATATTTTAGGTTTTTTCTTCACCATCCCAAAGTCTTAGCTTTTTTTCATCACTAAGCACCAAACATAATAGACTATAGTATGTGTAAAAAATTAATTATATTTTATTTTTCAACTACAACATAAAATTTTAGGTTTTTCCCCACTAAAAAACAAAGATAAAAGACTATAGTCCATGACATATATTTTATATAATATAGATAACAATTAAGATTTATAATGAATCTCTAAATCATTTATATTTACCTTTTTCACATTGAATTATGGTAAATTAGACGTAAATATATTCAATATGTTTCTTCTCCATCACAAAATTTCATGTTTCTTCGTGAGTACGCCAGAGAGTTAAATGACTAAAAATGAATGACTAATATTTTTGGTTTTTTCTTCACCATCCTAAAGTCTTAGGTTTTTTTCATCACTAAGCACCAAACATAATAGACTATAGTAGGTGTAAAAAATTAATTATATTTTATTTTTCAACACCAACATAAAATTTTAGGTTTTTCCCCACTAAAACACAAAGATAAAAGACTATAACCCACGACATATATTTTATATAATATAGGTAACAATTAAGTTTGAACAATGAAGCTCAAACTTATTTATATTTACCTTTCTCACATTGAATTATGTTAAATTAGATGTAAATATATTCAATATGTTTCTTCTCCATCACAAAATTTCATGTTTCTTCATCATTAAGATAGAGAGTTAAAAGACTATAAATGAATGACAAATATTTTAGGTTTTTTCTTCACCATCCCAAAGTCTTAGGTTTTTTTCATCACTAAGCACCAAACATAATAGACTATAGTATGTGTAAAAAATTAATTATATTTTATTTTTCAACTCCAACATAAAATTTTAGGTTTTTCTCCACTAAAAAACAAAGATAAAAGACTATAGTCCATGACATATATTTTATATAATATAGGTAGAAATTAAGATTAAACAATGAAGATCAAACTTATTTATATTTACCTTTTTCACATAGAATTATGTTAAATTATATGTATATATATTTAATATGTTTCTTCTCCATCACATAATTTCATGTTTCTTCGTCAGTAAGCCAGAGAGTTAAAAGACTATAAATGAATAACAAATATTTTAGGTTTTTTCTTCACCATCCCAAAGTCTTAGGTTTTTTTCATCACTAAGAACCTCACATAATAGACTATAGTATGTGTAAAAAATTAATTATATTTTATTTTTCAACTCCAACATAAAATTTTAGGTTTTTCCCCCCTAAAAAACAAAGATAAAAGACTATAGTCCATGACATATATTTTATATAAAATAGGTAACAATTAAGATTTATAATGAATCTCAAAATCATTTATATTTACCTTTTTCACATTGAATTATGGTAAATTAGACGTAAATATATTCAATATGTTTCTTCTCCATCACAAAATTTCATGTTTCTTCGTGAGTAAGCCAGAGAGTTAAATGACTAAAAATTAATGACTAATATTTTTGGTTTTTTCTTCACCATCCTAAAGTCTTAGGTTTTTTTCATCACTAATCACCAAACATAATAGACTATAGTAGGTGTAAAAAACTTAATTATATTTTATTTTTCAACACCAACCTAAAATTTTAGGTTTTTCCCCACTAAAACACAAAGATAAAAGACTATAACCCACGACATATATTTTATATAATATAGGTAACAATTAAGATTGAATAATGAAGCTCAAACTTATTTATATTTACCTTTTTCACATTGAATTATGTTAAATTTGATGTAAATATATTCAATATGTTTCTTCTCCATCACAAAATTTCATGTTTCTTCATCATTAAGCCAGAGAGTTAAAAGACTATAAATGAATGACATATATTTTAGGTTTTTTCTTCACCATCCCAAAGTCTTAGCTTTTTTTCATCACTAAGCACCAAACATAATAGACTATAGTATGTGTAAAAAATTAATTATATTTTATTTTTCAACTCCAACATGAAATTTTAGGTTTTTCCTCACTAAAAAACAAAGATAAAAGACTATAGTCCATGACATATATTGTATATTATATAGGTAACAATTAAGATTAAATAATGAAGCTAAAAATTATTTATATTTACCTTTTTCACATTGAATTATGGTAAATTAGACGTAAATATGTTCAATATGTTTCATCTCCATTACCAAATTTCATGTTTCTTCGTTAATAAGCCAGAGAGTTAAAAGACTATAAATGAATCACAAATATTTTAGGTTTTTTCTTCACCATCCCAAATTCTTAGGCTTTTTTCATCACTAAGCACCAAACATAATATACTATAGTATGTGTAAAAAAATTAATTATATTTTATTTTTCAACTCCAACATAAAATTTTAGGTTTTTCCCCACTAAAAAACAAAGATAAAAGACTATAGTCCATGACATATATTTTATATAACATAGATAACAATTAAGATTTATAATGAATCTCAAAATCATTTATATTTACCTTTTTCACATTGAATTATGGTAAATTAGACGTAAATATATTCAATATGTTTCTTCTCCATCACAAAATTTGATGTTTCTTCGTGAGTAAGCCAGAGAGTTAAATGACTAAAAATGAATGACTAATATTTTTGGTTTTTTCTTCACCATCCTAAAGTCTTAGGTTTTTTTCATCACTAAGCACCAAACATAATAGACTATAGTAGGGGTGAAAAATTAAATATATTTTATTTTTCAACACCAACATATAATTTTAGGTTTTTCCCCACTAAAACACAAAGATAAAAGACTATAACCCACGACATATATTTTATATAATATAGGTAACAATTAAGATTGAACAATGAAGCTCAAACTTATTTATATTTACCTTTTTCACATTGAATTATGTTAAATTAGATGTAAATATATTTAATATGTTTCTTCTCCATCACAAAATTTCATGTTTCTTCATCATTAAGCCAGAGAGTTAAAAGACTATAAATGAATGACAAATATTTTAGGTTTTTTCTTCACCATCCCAAAGTCTTAGGTTTTTTTCATCACTAAGCACCAAACATAATAGACTATAGTATGTGTAAAAAATTAATTATATTTTATTTTTCAACTCCAACATAAAATTTTAGGTTTTTCTCCACTAAAAAACAAAGATAAAAGACTATAGCCCATGACATATATTTTATATAATATAGGTAACATTTAAGATTTATAATGAATCTCAAAATCATTTATATTTACCTTTTTCACATTGAATTATGGTAAATTAGACGTAAATATATTCAATATGTTTCTTCTCCATCACAAAATTTCATGTTTCTTCGTGAGTACGCCAGAGAGTTAAATGACTAAAAATGAATGACTAATATTTTTGGTTTTTTCTTCACCATCCTAAAGTCTTAGGTTTTTTTCATCACTAAGAACCAAACATAATAGACTATAGTAGGTGTAAAAAATTAATTATATTTTATTTTTCAACACCAACATAAAATTTTAGGTTTTTCCCCACTAAAACACAAAGATAAAAGACTATAACCCACGACATATATTTTATATAATATAGGTAACAATTAAGTTTGAACAATGAAGCTCAAACTTATTTATATTTACCTTTTTCACATTGAATTATGTTAAATTAGATGTAAATATATTCAATATGTTTCTTCTCCATCACAAAATTTCATGTTTCTTCATCATTAAGATAGAGAGTTAAAAGACTATAAATGAATCACAAATATTTTAGGTTTTTTCTTCACCATCCCAAAGTCTTAGGTTTTTTTCATCACTAAGCACCAAACAGAATAGACTATAGTATGTGTAAAAAATTAATTATATTTTATTTTTCAACTCCAACATAAAATTTTAGGTTTTTCTCCACTAAAAAACAAAGATAAAAGACTATAGTCCATGACATATATTTTATATAATATAGGTAGAAATTAAGATTAAACAATGAAGATCAAACTTATTTATATTTACCTTTTTCACATAGAATTATGTTAAATTATATGTATATATATTTAATATGTTTCTTCTCCATCACATAATTTCATGTTCCTTCGTCAGTAAGCCAGAGAGTTAAAAGACTATAAATGAATAACAAATATTTTAGGTTTATTCTTCACCATCCCAAAGTCTTAGGTTTTTTTCATCACTAAGAACCTCACATAATAGACTATAGTATGTGTAAAAAATTAATTATATTTTATTTTTCAACTCCAACATAAAATTTTAGGTTTTTCCCCCCTAAAAAACAAAGATAAAAGACTATAGTCCATGACATATATTTTATATAAAATAGGTAACAATTAAGATTTATAATGAATCTCAAAATCATTTATATTTACCTTTTTCACATTGAATTATGGTAAATTAGACGTAAATATATTCAATATGTTTCTTCTCCATCACAAAATTTCATGTTTCTTCGTGAGTAAGCCAGAGAGTTAAATGACTAAAAATTAATGACTAATATTTTTGGTTTTTTCTTCACCATCCTAAAGTCTTAGGTTTTTTTCATCACTAATCACCAAACATAATAGATTATAGTAGGTGTAAAAAATTAATTATATTTTATTTTTCAACACCAACATAAAATTTTAGGTTTTTCCCCACTAAAACACAAAGATAAAAGACTATAACCCACGACATATATTTTATATAATATAGGTAACAATTAAGATTGAATAATGAAGCTCAAACTTATTTATATTTACCTTTTTCACATTGAATTATGTTAAATTAGATGTAAATATATTCAATATGTTTCTTCTCCATCACAAAATTTCATGTTTCTTCATCATTAAGCCAGAGAGTTATAAGACTATAAATGAATGACATATATTTTAGGTTTTTTCTTCACCATCCCAAAGTCTTAGCTTTTTTTCATCACTAAGCACCAAACATAATAGACTATAGTATGTGTAAAAAATTAATTATATTTTATTTTTCAACTACAACATAAAATTTTAGGTTTTTCCCCACTAAAAAACAAAGATAAAAGACTATAGTCCATGACATATATTTTATATAATATAGATAACAATTAAGATTTATAATGAATCTCTAAATCATTTATATTTACCTTTTTCACATTGAATTATGGTAAATTAGACGTAAATATATTCAATATGTTTCTTCTCCATCACAAAATTTCATGTTTCTTCGTGAGTACGCCAGAGAGTTAAATGACTAAAAATGAATGACTAATATTTTTGGTTTTTTCTTCACCATCCTAAAGTCTTAGGTTTTTTTCATCACTAAGCACCAAACATAATAGACTATAGTAGGTGTAAAAAATTAATTATATTTTATTTTTCAACACCAACATAAAATTTTAGGTTTTTCCCAACTAAAACACAAAGATAAAAGACTATAACCCACGACATATATTTTATATAATATAGGTAACAATTAAGTTTGAACAATGAAGCTCAAACTTATTTATATTTACCTTTTTCACATTGAATTATGTTAAATTAGATGTAAATATATTCAATATGTTTCTTCTCCATCACAAAATTTCATGTTTCTTCATCATTAAGATAGAGAGTTAAAAGACTATAAATGAATGACAAATATTTTAGGTTTTTTCTTCACCATCCCAAAGTCTTAGGTTTTTTTCATCACTAAGCACCAAACATAATAGACTATAGTATGTGTAAAAAATTAATTATATTTTATTTTTCAACTCCAACATAAAATTTTAGGTTTTTCTCCACTAAAAAACAAAGATAAAAGACTATAGTCCGTGACATATATTTTATATAATATAGGTAGAAATTAAGATTAAACAATGAAGATCAAACTTATTTATATTTACCTTTTTCAAATTGAATTATGTTAAATTAGACGTAAATATGTTCAATATGTTTCATCTCCATTACCAAATTTCATGTTTCTTCGTCAATAAGCCAGAGAGTTAAAAGACTATAAATGAATCACAAATATTTTAGGTTTTTTCTTCACCATCCCAAATTCTTAGGTGTTTTTCATCACTAAGCACCAAACATAATAGACTATAGTAGGTGTAAAAAATTAATTATATTTTATTTTTCAACTCCAATATAAAATTTTAGGTTTTTCTCCACTAAAAAACAAAGATAAAAGACTATAGTCCATGACATATATTTTATATAATATAGGTAACAATTAAGATTGAACAATGAAGCTCAAACTTATTTATATTTACCTTTTTCACATTTAATTATGTTAAATTAGATGTAAATATTCAATATGTTTCTTCTCCATCACAAAATTTCATGTTTCTTCGTCAGTTAGACAGAGAGTTAAAAGACTATAAATGAATGACAAATATTTTAGGTTTTTTCTTCACCATCCCAAAGTCTTAGGTTTTTTTCATCACTAAGCACCAAACATAATAGACTATAGTATGTGTAAAAAATTAATTATATTTTATTTTTCAACTCCAACATAAAATTTTAGGTTTTTCTCCACTAAAAAACAAAGATAAAAGACTATAGTCCATGACATATATTTTATATAATATAGGTAGAAATTAAGATTAAACAATGAAGATCAAACTTATTTATATTTACCTTTTTCACATAGAATTATGTTAAATTATATGTATATATATTTAATATGTTTCTTCTCCATCACATAATTTCATGTTTCTTCGTCAGTAAGCCAGAGAGTTAAAAGACTATAAATGAATAACAAATATTTTAGGTTTTTTCTTCACCATCCCAAAGTCTTAGGTTTTTTTCATCACTAAGAACCTCACATAATAGACTATAGTATGTGTAAAAAATTAATTATATTTTATTTTTCAACTCCAACATAAAATTTTAGGTTTTTCCCCCCTAAAAAACAAAGATAAAAGACTATAGTCCATGACATATATTTTATATAAAATAGGTAACAATTAAGATTTATAATGAATCTCAAAATCATTTATATTTACCTTTTTCACATTGAATTATGGTAAATTAGACGTAAATATATTCAATATGTTTCTTCTCCATCACAAAATTTCATGTTTCTTCGTGAGTAAGCCAGAGAGTTAAATGACTAAAAATTAATTACTAATATTTTTGGTTTTTTCTTCACCATCCTAAAGTCTTAGGTTTTTTTCATCACTAATCACCAAACATAATAGACTATAGTAGGTGTAAAAAATTAATTATATTTTATTTTTCAACACCAACCTAAAATTTTAGGTTTTTCCCCACTAAAACACAAAGATAAAAGACTATAACCCACGACATATATTTTATATAATATAGGTAACAATTAAGATTGAATAATGAAGCTCAAACTTATTTATATTTACCTTTTTCACATTGAATTATGTTAAATTTGATGTAAATATATTCAATATGTTTCTTCTCCATCACAAAATTTCATGTTTCTTCATCATTAAGCCAGAGAGTTAAAAGACTATAAATGAATGACATATATTTTAGGTTTTTTCTTCACCATCCCAAAGTCTTAGCTTTTTTTCATCACTAAGCACCAAACATAATAGACTATAGTATGTGTAAAAAATTAATTATATTTTATTTTTCAACTCCAACATGAAATTTTAGGTTTTTCCTCACTAAAAAACAAAGATAAAAGACTATAGTCCATGACATATATTGTATATTATATAGGTAACAATTAAGATTAAATAATGAAGCTAAAAATTATTTATATTTACCTTTTTCACATTGAATTATGGTAAATTAGACGTAAATATGTTCAATATGTTTCATCTCCATTACCAAATTTCATGTTTCTTCGTTAATAAGCCAGAGAGTTAAAAGACTATAAATGAATCACAAATATTTTAGGTTTTTTCTTCACCATCCCAAATTCTTAGGCTTTTTTCATCACTAAGCACCAAACATAATATACTATAGTATGTGTAAAAAAATTAATTATATTTTATTTTTCAACTCCAACATAAAATTTTAGGTTTTTCCCCACTAAAAAACAAAGATAAAAGACTATAGTCCATGACATATATTTTATATAACATAGATAACAATTAAGATTTATAATGAATCTCAAAATCATTTATATTTACCTTTTTCACATTGAATTATGGTAAATTAGACGTAAAAATATTCAATATGTTTCTTCTCCATCACAAAATTTGATGTTTCTTCGTGAGTAAGCCAGAGAGTTAAATGACTAAAAATGAATGACTAATATTTTTGGTTTTTTCTTCACCATCCTAAAGTCTTAGGTTTTTTTCATCACTAAGCACCAAACATAATAGACTATAGTAGGGGTGAAAAATTAAATATATTTTATTTTTCAACACCAACATATAATTTTAGGTTTTTCCCCACTAAAACACAAAGATAAAAGACTATAACCCACGACATATATTTTATATAATATAGGTAACAATTAAGATTGAACAATGAAGCTCAAACTTATTTATATTTACCTTTTTCACATTGAATTATGTTAAATTAGATGTAAATATATTTAATATGTTTCTTCTCCATCACAAAATTTCATGTTTCTTCATCATTAAGCCAGAGAGTTAAAAGACTATAAATGAATGACAAATATTTTAGGTTTTTTCTTCACCATCCCAAAGTCTTAGGTTTTTTTCATCACTAAGCACCAAACATAATAGACTATAGTATGTGTAAAAAATTAATTATATTTTATTTTTCAACTCCAACATAAAATTTTAGGTTTTTCTCCACTAAAAAACAAAGATAAAAGACTATAGCCCATGACATATATTTTATATAATATAGGTAACATTTAAGATTTATAATGAATCTCAAAATCATTTATATTTACCTTTTTCACATTGAATTATGGTAAATTAGACGTAAATATATTCAATATGTTTCTTCTCCATCACAAAATTTCATGTTTCTTCGTGAGTACGCCAGAGAGTTAAATGACTAAAAATGAATGACTAATATTTTTGGTTTTTTCTTCACCATCCTAAAGTCTTAGGTTTTTTTCATCACTAAGCACCAAACATAATAGACTATAGTAGGTGTAAAAAATTAATTATATTTTATTTTTCAACACCAACATAAAATTTTAGGTTTTTCCCCACTAAAACACAAAGATAAAAGACTATAACCCACGACATATATTTTATATAATATAGGTAACAATTAAGTTTGAACAATGAAGCTCAAACTTATTTATATTTACCTTTTTCACATTGAATTATGTTAAATTAGATGTAAATATATTCAATATGTTTCTTCTCCATCACAAAATTTCATGTTTCTTCATCATTAAGATAGAGAGTTAAAAGACTATAAATGAATCACAAATATTTTAGGTTTTTTCTTCACCATCCCAAAGTCTTAGGTTTTTTTCATCACTAAGCACCAAACAGAATAGACTATAGTATGTGTAAAAAATTAATTATATTTTATTTTTCAACTCCAACATAAAATTTTAGGTTTTTCTCCACTAAAAAACAAAGATAAAAGACTATAGTCCATGACATATATTTTATATAATATAGGTAGAAATTAAGATTAAACAATGAAGATCAAACTTATTTATATTTACCTTTTTCACATAGAATTATGTTAAATTATATGTATATATATTTAATATGTTTCTTCTCCATCACATAATTTCATGTTCCTTCGTCAGTAAGCCAGAGAGTTAAAAGACTATAAATGAATAACAAATATTTTAGGTTTATTCTTCACCATCCCAAAGTCTTAGGTTTTTTTCATCACTAAGAACCTCACATAATAGACTATAGTATGTGTAAAAAATTAATTATATTTTATTTTTCAACTCCAACATAAAATTTTAGGTTTTTCCCCCCTAAAAAACAAAGATAAAAGACTATAGTCCATGACATATATTTTATATAAAATAGGTAACAATTAAGATTTATAATGAATCTCAAAATCATTTATATTTACCTTTTTCACATTGAATTATGGTAAATTAGACGTAAATATATTCAATATGTTTCTTCTCCATCACAAAATTTCATGTTTCTTCGTGAGTAAGCCAGAGAGTTAAATGACTAAAAATTAATGACTAATATTTTTGGTTTTTTCTTCACCATCCTAAAGTCTTAGGTTTTTTTCATCACTAATCACCAAACATAATAGATTATAGTAGGTGTAAAAAATTAATTATATTTTATTTTTCAACACCAACATAAAATTTTAGGTTTTTCCCCACTAAAACACAAAGATAAAAGACTATAACCCACGACATATATTTTATATAATATAGGTAACAATTAAGATTGAATAATGAAGCTCAAACTTATTTATATTTACCTTTTTCACATTGAATTATGTTAAATTAGATGTAAATATATTCAATATGTTTCTTCTCCATCACAAAATTTCATGTTTCTTCATCATTAAGCCAGAGAGTTATAAGACTATAAATGAATGACATATATTTTAGGTTTTTTCTTCACCATCCCAAAGTCTTAGCTTTTTTTCATCACTAAGCACCAAACATAATAGACTATAGTATGTGTAAAAAATTAATTATATTTTATTTTTCAACTACAACATAAAATTTTAGGTTTTTCCCCACTAAAAAACAAAGATAAAAGACTATAGTCCATGACATATATTTTATATAATATAGATAACAATTAAGATTTATAATGAATCTCTAAATCATTTATATTTACCTTTTTCACATTGAATTATGGTAAATTAGACGTAAATATATTCAATATGTTTCTTCTCCATCACAAAATTTCATGTTTCTTCGTGAGTACGCCAGAGAGTTAAATGACTAAAAATGAATGACTAATATTTTTGGTTTTTTCTTCACCATCCTAAAGTCTTAGGTTTTTTTCATCACTAAGCACCAAACATAATAGACTATAGTAGGTGTAAAAAATTAATTATATTTTATTTTTCAACACCAACATAAAATTTTAGGTTTTTCCCAACTAAAACACAAAGATAAAAGACTATAACCCACGACATATATTTTATATAATATAGGTAACAATTAAGTTTGAACAATGAAGCTCAAACTTATTTATATTTACCTTTTTCACATTGAATTATGTTAAATTAGATGTAAATATATTCAATATGTTTCTTCTCCATCACAAAATTTCATGTTTCTTCATCATTAAGATAGAGAGTTAAAAGACTATAAATGAATGACAAATATTTTAGGTTTTTTCTTCACCATCCCAAAGTCTTAGGTTTTTTTCATCACTAAGCACCAAACATAATAGACTATAGTATGTGTAAAAAATTAATTATATTTTATTTTTCAACTCCAACATAAAATTTTAGGTTTTTCTCCACTAAAAAACAAAGATAAAAGACTATAGTCCATGACATATATTTTATATAATATAGGTAGAAATTAAGATTAAACAATGAAGATCAAACTTATTTATATTTACCTTTTTCAAATTGAATTATGTTAAATTAGACGTAAATATGTTCAATATGTTTCATCTCCATTACCAAATTTCATGTTTCTTCGTCAATAAGCCAGAGAGTTAAAAGACTATAAATGAATCACAAATATTTTAGGTTTTTTCTTCACCATCCCAAATTCTTAGGTGTTTTTCATCACTAAGCACCAAACATAATAGACTATAGTAGGTGTAAAAAATTAATTATATTTTATTTTTCCAACTCCAATATAAAATTTTAGGTTTTTCTCCACTAAAAAACAAAGATAAAAGACTATAGTCCATGACATATATTTTATATAATATAGGTAACAATTAAGATTGAACAATGAAGCTCAAACTTATTTATATTTACCTTTTTCACATTTAATTATGTTAAATTAGATGTAAATATTCAATATGTTTCTTCTCCATCACAAAATTTCATGTTTCTTCGTCAGTTAGACAGAGAGTTAAAAGACTATAAATGAATGACAAATATTTTAGGTTTTTTCTTCACCATCCCAAAGTCTTAGGTTTTTTTCATCACTAAGCACCAAACATAATAGACTATAGTATGTGTAAAAAATTAATTATATTTTATTTTTCAACTCCAACATAAAATTTTAGGTTTTTCTCCACTAAAAAACAAAGATAAAAGACTATAGTCCATGACATATATTTTATATAATATAGGTAGAAATTAAGATTAAACAATGAAGATCAAACTTATTTATATTTACCTTTTTCACATAGAATTATGTTAAATTATATGTATATATATTTAATATGTTTCTTCTCCATCACATAATTTCATGTTTCTTCGTCAGTAAGCCAGAGAGTTAAAAGACTATAAATGAATAACAAATATTTTAGGTTTTTTCTTCACCATCCCAAAGTCTTAGGTTTTTTTCATCACTAAGAACCTCACATAATAGACTATAGTATGTGTAAAAAATTAATTATATTTTATTTTTCAACTCCAACATAAAATTTTAGGTTTTTCCCCCCTAAAAAACAAAGATAAAAGACTATAGTCCATGACATATATTTTATATAAAATAGGTAACAATTAAGATTTATAATGAATCTCAAAATCATTTATATTTACCTTTTTCACATTGAATTATGGTAAATTAGACGTAAATATATTCAATATGTTTCTTCTCCATCACAAAATTTCATGTTTCTTCGTGAGTAAGCCAGAGAGTTAAATGACTAAAAATTAATTACTAATATTTTTGGTTTTTTCTTCACCATCCTAAAGTCTTAGGTTTTTTTCATCACTAATCACCAAACATAATAGACTATAGTAGGTGTAAAAAATTAATTATATTTTATTTTTCAACACCAACCTAAAATTTTAGGTTTTTCCCCACTAAAACACAAAGATAAAAGACTATAACCCACGACATATATTTTATATAATATAGGTAACAATTAAGATTGAATAATGAAGCTCAAACTTATTTATATTTACCTTTTTCACATTGAATTATGTTAAATTTGATGTAAATATATTCAATATGTTTCTTCTCCATCACAAAATTTCATGTTTCTTCATCATTAAGCCAGAGAGTTAAAAGACTATAAATGAATGACATATATTTTAGGTTTTTTCTTCACCATCCCAAAGTCTTAGCTTTTTTTCATCACTAAGCACCAAACATAATAGACTATAGTATGTGTAAAAAATTAATTATATTTTATTTTTCAACTCCAACATGAAATTTTAGGTTTTTCCTCACTAAAAAACAAAGATAAAAGACTATAGTCCATGACATATATTGTATATTATATAGGTAACAATTAAGATTAAATAATGAAGCTAAAAATTATTTATATTTACCTTTTTCACATTGAATTATGGTAAATTAGACGTAAATATGTTCAATATGTTTCATCTCCATTACCAAATTTCATGTTTCTTCGTTAATAAGCCAGAGAGTTAAAAGACTATAAATGAATCACAAATATTTTAGGTTTTTTCTTCACCATCCCAAATTCTTAGGCTTTTTTCATCACTAAGCACCAAACATAATATACTATAGTATGTGTAAAAAAATTAATTATATTTTATTTTTCAACTCCAACATAAAATTTTAGGTTTTTCCCCACTAAAAAACAAAGATAAAAGACTATAGTCCATGACATATATTTTATATAACATAGATAACAATTAAGATTTATAATGAATCTCAAAATCATTTATATTTACCTTTTTCACATTGAATTATGGTAAATTAGACGTAAATATATTCAATATGTTTCTTCTCCATCACAAAATTTGATGTTTCTTCGTGAGTAAGCCAGAGAGTTAAATGACTAAAAATGAATGACTAATATTTTTGGTTTTTTCTTCACCATCCTAAAGTCTTAGGTTTTTTTCATCACTAAGCACCAAACATAATAGACTATAGTAGGGGTGAAAAATTAAATATATTTTATTTTTCAACACCAACATATAATTTTAGGTTTTTCCCCACTAAAACACAAAGATAAAAGACTATAACCCACGACATATATTTTATATAATATAGGTAACAATTAAGATTGAACAATGAAGCTCAAACTTATTTATATTTACCTTTTTCACATTGAATTATGTTAAATTAGATGTAAATATATTTAATATGTTTCTTCTCCATCACAAAATTTCATGTTTCTTCATCATTAAGCCAGAGAGTTAAAAGACTATAAATGAATGACAAATATTTTAGGTTTTTTCTTCACCATCCCAAAGTCTTAGGTTTTTTTCATCACTAAGCACCAAACATAATAGACTATAGTATGTGTAAAAAATTAATTATATTTTATTTTTCAACTCCAACATAAAATTTTAGGTTTTTCTCCACTAAAAAACAAAGATAAAAGACTATAGCCCATGACATATATTTTATATAATATAGGTAACATTTAAGATTTATAATGAATCTCAAAATCATTTATATTTACCTTTTTCACATTGAATTATGGTAAATTAGACGTAAATATATTCAATATGTTTCTTCTCCATCACAAAATTTCATGTTTCTTCGTGAGTACGCCAGAGAGTTAAATGACTAAAAATGAATGACTAATATTTTTGGTTTTTTCTTCACCATCCTAAAGTCTTAGGTTTTTTTCATCACTAAGCACCAAACATAATAGACTATAGTAGGTGTAAAAAATTAATTATATTTTATTTTTCAACACCAACATAAAATTTTAGGTTTTTCCCCACTAAAACACAAAGATAAAAGACTATAACCCACGACATATATTTTATATAATATAGGTAACAATTAAGTTTGAACAATGAAGCTCAAACTTATTTATATTTACCTTTTTCACATTGAATTATGTTAAATTAGATGTAAATATATTCAATATGTTTCTTCTCCATCACAAAATTTCATGTTTCTTCATCATTAAGATAGAGAGTTAAAAGACTATAAATGAATCACAAATATTTTAGGTTTTTTCTTCACCATCCCAAAGTCTTAGGTTTTTTTCATCACTAAGCACCAAACAGAATAGACTATAGTATGTGTAAAAAATTAATTATATTTTATTTTTCAACTCCAACATAAAATTTTAGGTTTTTCTCCACTAAAAAACAAAGATAAAAGACTATAGTCCATGACATATATTTTATATAATATAGGTAGAAATTAAGATTAAACAATGAAGATCAAACTTATTTATATTTACCTTTTTCAAATAGAATTATGTTAAATTATATGTATATATATTTAATATGTTTCTTCTCCATCACATAATTTCATGTTCCTTCGTCAGTAAGCCAGAGAGTTAAAAGACTATAAATGAATAACAAATATTTTAGGTTTATTCTTCACCATCCCAAAGTCTTAGGTTTTTTTCATCACTAAGAACCTCACATAATAGACTATAGTATGTGTAAAAAATTAATTATATTTTATTTTTAAACTCCAACATAAAATTTTAGGTTTTTCCCCCCTAAAAAACAAAGATAAAAGACTATAGTCCATGACATATATTTTATATAAAATAGGTAACAATTAAGATTTATAATGAATCTCAAAATCATTTATATTTACCTTTTTCACATTGAATTATGGTAAATTAGACGTAAATATATTCAATATGTTTCTTCTCCATCACAAAATTTCATGTTTCTTCGTGAGTAAGCCAGAGAGTTAAATGACTAAAAATTAATGACTAATATTTTTGGTTTTTTCTTCACCATCCTAAAGTCTTAGGTTTTTTTCATCACTAATCACCAAACATAATAGATTATAGTAGGTGTAAAAAATTAATTATATTTTATTTTTCAACACCAACATAAAATTTTAGGTTTTTCCCCACTAAAACACAAAGATAAAAGACTATAACCCACGACATATATTTTATATAATATAGGTAACAATTAAGATTGAATAATGAAGCTCAAACTTATTTATATTTACCTTTTTCACATTGAATTATGTTAAATTAGATGTAAATATATTCAATATGTTTCTTCTCCATCACAAAATTTCATGTTTCTTCATCATTAAGCCAGAGAGTTATAAGACTATAAATGAATGACATATATTTTAGGTTTTTTCTTCACCATCCCAAAGTCTTAGCTTTTTTTCATCACTAAGCACCAAACATAATAGACTATAGTATGTGTAAAAAATTAATTATATTTTATTTTTCAACTACAACATAAAATTTTAGGTTTTTCCCCACTAAAAAACAAAGATAAAAGACTATAGTCCATGACATATATTTTATATAATATAGATAACAATTAAGATTTATAATGAATCTCTAAATCATTTATATTTACCTTTTTCACATTGAATTATGGTAAATTAGACGTAAATATATTCAATATGTTTCTTCTCCATCACAAAATTTCATGTTTCTTCGTGAGTACGCCAGAGAGTTAAATGACTAAAAATGAATGACTAATATTTTTGGTTTTTTCTTCACCATCCTAAAGTCTTAGGTTTTTTTCATCACTAAGCACCAAACATAATAGACTATAGTAGGTGTAAAAAATTAATTATATTTTATTTTTCAACACCAACATAAAATTTTAGGTTTTTCCCCACTAAAACACAAAGATAAAAGACTATAACCCACGACATATATTTTATATAATATAGGTAACAATTAAGTTTGAACAATGAAGCTCAAACTTATTTATATTTACCTTTTTCACATTGAATTATGTTAAATTAGATGTAAATATATTCAATATGTTTCTTCTCCATCACAAAATTTCATGTTTCTTCATCATTAAGATAGAGAGTTAAAAGACTATAAATGAATGACAAATATTTTAGGTTTTTTCTTCACCATCCCAAAGTCTTAGGTTTTTTTCATCACTAAGCACCAAACATAATAGACTATAGTATGTGTAAAAAATTAATTATATTTTATTTTTCAACTCCAACATAAAATTTTAGGTTTTTCTCCACTAAAAAACAAAGATAAAAGACTATAGTCCATGACATATATTTTATATAATATAGGTAGAAATTAAGATTAAACAATGAAGATCAAACTTATTTATATTTACCTTTTTCAAATTGAATTATTTTAAATTAGACGTAAATATGTTCAATATGTTTCATCTCCATTACCAAATTTCATGTTTCTTCGTCAATAAGCCAGAGAGTTAAAAGACTATAAATGAATCACAAATATTTTAGGTTTTTTCTTCACCATCCCAAATTCTTAGGTGTTTTTCATCACTAAGCACCAAACATAATAGACTATAGTAGGTGTAAAAAATTAATTATATTTTATTTTTCAACTCCAATATAAAATTTTAGGTTTTTCTCCACTAAAAAACAAAGATAAAAGACTATAGTCCATGACATATATTTTATATAATATAGGTAACAATTAAGATTGAACAATGAAGCTCAAACTTATTTATATTTACCTTTTTCACATTGAATTATGTTAAATTAGATGTAAATATTCAATATGTTTCTTCTCCATCACAAAATTTCATGTTTCTTCGTCAGTTAGACAGAGTTAGAAGACTATAAATGAATGACAAATATTTTAGGTTTTTTCTTCACCATCCCAAATTCTTAGGTTCTTTTCATCACTAAGCACCAAACATAATAGACTATAGTAGGTTTAAAAAATTAATTATATTTTATATTTCAACTCCAACATAAAATTTTAAGTTTTTCCCCACTAAAAAATAAAGATAAAAGACTATAGTCCATGACATATATTTTATATAATATAGATAACAATTAAGATTTATAATGAATCTCAAAATCATTTATATTTACCTTTTTCACATTGAATTATGGTAAATTAGACGTAAATATATTCAATATGTTTCTTCTCCATAACAAAATTTCATGTTTCTTCGTGAGTAAGCCAGAGAGTAAAAAGACTATAAATGAATGACAAATATTTTTGGTTTTTTCTTCACCATCTTAAAGTCTTAGGTTTTTTTCATCACTAAATACCAAACATAATAGACTATAGTAGGTGTAAAAAATTAATTATATTTTATTTTTCAACTCCAACATAAAATTTTAGGTTTTCCCCTCTAAAACACAAAGATAAAAGACTATAACCCATGACATATATTTTATATAATATAGGTAACAATTAAGATTGAACAATGAAGCTCAAACTTATATATATTTACCTTTTTCAAATTGAATTATGTTAAATTAGATGTAAATGTATTCAATATGTTTCTTCTCCATCATAAAATTTCATGTTTCTTCATCATTAAGCCAGAGATTTAAGAGACTATAAATGAATGACAAATATTTTAGGTTTTTTCTTCACCATCCCAAAGTCTTAGTTTTTTTTTTCATCACTAAGCACCAAACATAATAGACTATAGTGATGATAAAAAATTAATTATATTTTATTTTTAAACTCCAACATAAAATTTTAGGTTTTTCCTCACTAAAAAACAAAGATAAAAGAATATAGTCCATGACATATATTTTATATTATATAGGTAACAATTAAGATTAAATAATGAAGCTCAAAATTATTTATATTTACCTTTTTGACATTGAATTATTATAAATTAGACGTAAATATGTTCAATATGTTTCATCTCCATTACCAAATTTCATGTTTCTTCGTCAATAAGCCAGAGAGTTAAAAGACTATAAATGAATCACAAATAGTTTAGGTTTTTTCTTCACCATCCCAAATTCTTAGGTGTTTTTCATCACTAAGCACCAAACATAATAGACTATAGTAGGTGTAAAAAATTAATTATATTTTATTTTTCAACTCCAACATAAAATTTTAGGTTATTTTCCACTAAAAAACAAAGATAAAAGACTATAGTCCATGACATATATTTTATATAATATAGGTAACAATTAAGATTTAACAATGAAGCTCAAACTTATTTATATTTACCTTTTTCACATTGAATTATGTTAAATTAGATGTAAATATTCAATATGTTTCTTCTCCATCACAAAATTTCATGTTTCTTCGTCAGTTAGACAGAGTTAGAAGACTATAAATGAATGACAAATATTTTAGGTTTTTTCTTCACCATCCCAAATTCTTAGGTTTTTTTCATCACTAAGCACCAAACATAATAGACTATAGTAGGTTTAAAAAATTAAATATATTTTATTTTTCAACTCCAACATAAAATTTTAAGTTTTTCCCCACTAAAAAACAAAGATAAAAGACTATAGTCCATGACATATATTTTATATAATATAGATAACAATTAAGATTTATAATGAATCTCAAAATCATTTATATTTACCTTTTTCACATTGAATTATGGTAAATTAGACGTAAATATATTCAATATTTTTCTTCTCCATAACAAAATTTCATGTTTCTTCGTGAGTAAGCCAGAGAGTAAAAAGACTATAAATGAATGACAAATATTTTTGGTTTTTTCTTCACCATCTTAAAGTCTTAGGTTTTTTTCATCACTAAATACCAAACATAATAGACTATAGTAGGTGTAAAAAATTAGTTATATTTTATTTTTCAACTCCAACTTAAAATTTTAGGTTTTCCCCTCTAAAACACAAAGATAAAAGACTATAACCCATGACATATATTTTATATAATATAGGTAACAATTAAGATTGAACAATGAAGCTCAAACTTATATATATTTACCTTTTTCAAATTGAATTATGTTAAATTAGATGTAAATGTATTCAATATGTTTCTTCTCCATCATAAAATTTCATGTTTCTTCATCATTAAGCCAAAGATTTAAGAGACTATAAATGAATGACAAATATTTTAGGTTTTTTCTTCACCATCCCAAAGTCTTCGTTTTTTTTCATCACTTAGCACCAAACATAATAGACTATAGTATGTGTAAAAAATTAATTATATTTTATTTTTAAACTCCAACATAAAATTTTAGGTTTTTCCTCACTAAAAAACAAAGATAAAAGACTATAGTCCATGACATATATTTTATATTATATAGGTAACAATTAAGATTAAATAATGAAGCTCAAAATTATTTATATTTACCTTTTTGACATTGAATTATTGTAAATTAGACGTAAATATGTTCAATATGTTTCATCTCCATTACCAAATTTCATGTTTCTTCGTCAATAAGCCAGAGAGTTAAAAGACTATAAATGAATCACAAATATTTTAGGTTTTTTCTTCACCATCCCAAATTCTTAGGTTTTTTTCATCACTAAGCACCAAACATAATAGACTATAGTAGGTGTAAAAAATTAATTATATTTTATTTTTCAACTCCAACATAAAATTTTAGGTTTTTCTCCACTAAAAAACAAAGATAAAAGACTAAAGTCCATGACATATATTTTATATAATATAGGTAACAATTAAGATTGAACAATGAAGCTCAAACTTATTTATATTTACCTTTTTCACATTTAATTATGTTAAATTAGAAGTAAATATATTCAATATGTTTCTTCTCCATCACAAAATTTCATGTTCCTTCGTCAGTTAGACACAGAGTTAAAAGACTATAAATGAATGACAAATATTTTAGGTTTTTTCTTCACCATCCCAAATTCTTAGGTTTTTTCCATCAATAAGCACCAAACATAATAGACTATAGTAGGTGTAAAAAATTAATTATATTTTATTTTTCAACTCCAACATAAAATTTTAGGTTTTTCCCCACTAAAAAACAAAGATAAAAGACTATAGTCCATGACATATATTTTATATAATATAGATAACAATTAAGATTTATAATGAATCTCTAAATCATTTATATTTACCTTTTTCACATTGAATTATGGTAAATTAGACGTAAATATATTCAATATGTTTCTTCTCCATCACAAAATTTCATGTTTCTTCGTGAGTAAGCCAGAGAGTTAAAAGACTATAAATGAATGACAAATATTTTTGGTTTTTTCTTCACCATCTTAAAGTCTTAGGTTTTTTTCATCACTAAATACCAAACATAATAGACTATAGTAGGTGTAAAAAATTAGTTATATTTTATTTTTCAACTCCAACTTAAAATTTTAGGTTTTCCCCTCTAAAACACAAAGATAAAAGACTATAACCCATGACATATATTTTATATAATATAGGTAACAATTAAGATTGAACAATGAAGCTCAAACTTATATATATTTACCTTTTTCAAATTGAATTATGTTAAATTAGATGTAAATGTATTCAATATGTTTCTTCTCCATCATAAAATATCATGTTTCTTCATCATTAAGCCAGAGATTTAAGAGACTATAAATGAATGACAAATATTTTAGGTTTTTTCTTCACCATCCCAAAGTCTTAGTTTTTTTTTCATCACTTAGCACCAAACATAATAGACTATAGTATGTGTAAAAAATTAATTATATTTTATTTTTAAACTCCAACATAAAATTTTAGGTTTTTCCTCACTAAAAAACAAAGATAAAAGACTATAGTCCATGATATATATATTTTATATTATATAGGTAACAATTAAGATTAAATAATGAAGCTCAAAATTATTTATATTTACCTTTTTGACATTGAATTATTGTAAATTAGACGTAAATATGTTCAATATGTTTCATCTCCATTACCAAATTTCGTGTTTCTTCGTCAATAAGCCAGAGAGTTAAAAGACTATAAATGAATCACAAATATTTTAGGTTTTTTCTTCACCATCCCAAATTCTTAGGTTTTTTTCATCACTAAGCACCAAACATAATAGACTATAGTAGGTGTAAAAAATTAATTATATTTTATTTTTCAACTCCAACATAAAATTTTAGGTTTTTCTCCACTAAAAAACAAAGATAAAAGACTATAGTCCATGACATATATTTTATATAATATAGGTAACAATTAAGATTGAACAATGAAGCTCAAACTTATTTATATTTACCTTTTTCACATTTAATTATGTTAAATTAGATGTAAATATATTCAATATGTTTCTTCTCCATCACAAAATTTCATGTTTCTTCGTCAGTTAGACAGAGAGTTAAAAGACTATAAATGAATGACAAATATTTTAGGTTTTTTCTTCCCCATCCCAAATTCTTAGGTTTTTTTCATCAATAAGCACCAAACATAATAGACTATAGTAGGTGTAAAAAATTAATTATATTTTATTTTTCAACTCCAACATAAAATTTTAGGTTTTTCCCCACTAAAAAACAAAGATAAAAGACTATAGTCCATGACATATATTTTATATAATATAGATAACAATTAAGATTTATAATGAATCTCTAAATCATTTATATTTACCTTTTTCACATTGAATTATGGTAAATTAGACGTAAATATATTCGATATGTTTCTTCTCCATCACAAAATTTCATGTTTCTTCGTGAGTAAGCCAGAGAGTTAAAAGACTATAAATGAATGACAAATATTTTTGGTTTTTTCTTCACCATCCTAAAGTCTTAGGTTTTTTTCATCACTAAGCACCAAACATAATAGACTATAGTATGTGTAAAAAATTAATTATATTTTATTTTTCAACTCCAACATAAAATTTTAGGTTTTTCTCCACTAAAAAACAAAGATAAAAGACTATAGTCCATGACATATATTTTATATAATATAGGTAACAATTAAGATTGAACAATGAAGCTCAAACTTATTTATATTTACCTTTTTCACATTGAATTATGTTAAATTAGATGTAAATGTATTCAATATGTTTCTTCTCCATCATAAAATTTCATGTTTCTTCATCATTAAGCCAGAGATTTAAGAGACTATAAATGAATGACAAATATTTTAGGTTTTTTCTTCACCATCCCAAAGTCTTAGTTTTTTTTCATCACTTAGCACCAAACATAATAGACTATAGTATGTGTAAAAAATTAATTATATTTTATTTTTAAACTCCAACATAAAATTTTAGGTTTTTCCTCACTAAAAAACAAAGATAAAAGACTATAGTCCATGACATATATTTTATATTATATAGGTAACAATTAAGATTAAATAATGAAGCTCAAAATTATTTATATTTACCTTTTTGACATTGAATTATTGTAAATTAGACGTTAATATGTTCAATATGTTTCATCTCCATTACCAAATTTCGTGTTTCTTCGTCAATAAGCCAGAGAGTTAAAATACTATAAATGAATCACAAATATTTTAGGTTTTTTCTTCACCATCCCAAATTCTTAGGTTTTTTTCATCACTAAGCACCAAACATAATAGACTATAGTAGGTGTAAAAAATTAATTATATTTTATTTTTCAACTCCAACATAAAATTTTAGGTTTTTCTCCACTAAAAAACAAAGATAAAAGACTATAGTCCATGACATATATTTTATATAATATAGGTAACAATTAAGATTGAACAATGAAGCTCAAACTTATTTATATTTACCTTTTTCACATTTAATTATGTTAAATTAGATGTAAATATATTCAATATGTTTCTTCTCCATCACAAAATTTCATGTTTCTTCGTTAGTTAGACAGAGAGTTAAAAGACTATAAATGAATGACAAATATTTTAGGTTTTTTCTTCACCATCCCAAATTCTTAGGTTTTTTTCATCAATAAGCACCAAACATAATAGACTATAGTAGGTGTAAAAAATTAATTATATTTTATTTTTCAACTCCAACATAAAATTTTAGGTTTTTCCCCACTAAAAAACAAAGATAAAAGACTATAGTCCATGACATATATTTTATATATTATAGATAACAATTAAGATTTATAATGAATCTCTAAATCATTTATATTTACCTTTTTCACATTGAATTATGGTAAATTAGACGTAAATATATTCAATATGTTTCTTCTCCATCACAAAATTTCATGTTTCTTCGTGAGTAAGCCAGAGAGTTAAAAGACTATAAATGAATGACAAATATTTTTGGTTTTTTCTTCACCATCCTAAAGTCTTAGGTTTTTTTCATCACTAAGCACCAAACATAATAGACTATAGTATGTGTAAAAAATTAATTATATTTTATTTTTCAACTCCAACATAAAATTTTAGGTTTTTCCTCACTAAAAAACAAAGATAAAAGACTATAGTCCATGACATATGTTTTATATTTTATAGGTAACAATTAAGATTAAATAATGAAGCTCAAAATTATTTATATTTACCTTTTTGACATTGAATTATGGTAAATTAGACGTAAATATGTTCAATATATTTCATCTCCATTACCAAATTTCATGTTTCTTCGTCAATAAGCCAGAGAGTTAAAAGACTATAAATGAATCAGAAATATTTTAGGTTTTTTCTTCACCATCCCAAATTCTTAGGTGTTTTTCATCACTAAGCACAAAACATAATAGACTATAGTAGGTGTAAAAATTTAATTATATTTTATTTTTCAACTCCAACATAAAATTTTAGGTTTTTCTCCACTAAAAAATAAAGATAAAATACTATAGTCCACGACATATATTTTATATAATATAGGTAACAATTAAGATTGAACAATGAAGCTCAAACTTATTTATATTTACCTTTTTCACATTGAATTATGTTAAATTAGATGTAAATATTCAATATGTTTCTTCTCCATCGAAAAATTTCATGTTTCTTCGTCAGTTAGACAGAGTTAAAAGACTATAAATGAATGACAAATATTTTAGGTTTTTTCTTCACCATCCCAAATTCTTAGGTTTTTTTCATCACTAAGCACCAAACATAATAAACTATAGTAGGTTTAAAAAATTAATTATATTTTATTTTTCAACTCCAACATAAAATTTTAAGTTTTTCCCCACTGAAAAACAAAGATAAAAGACTATATAGTCCATGACATATATTTTATATAATATAGATAACAATTAAGATTTATAATGAATCTCAAAATCATTTATATTTACCTTTTTCACATTGAATTATGGTAAATTAGACGTAAATATATTCAATATGTTTCTTCTCCATCACAAAATTTCATGTTTCTTCGTGAGTAAGCCAGAGAGTAAAAAGACTATAAATGAATGACAAATATTTTTGGTTTTTTCTTCACCATCCCAAATTCTTAGGTGTTTTTCATCACTAAGCACAAAACATAATATACTATAGTAGGTGTAAAAAATTAATTATATTTTATTTTTCAACTCCAACATAAAATTTTAGGTTTTTCTCCACTAAAAAACAAAGATAAAAGACTATAGTCCATGATATATATTTTATATAATATAGGTAACAATTAAGATTGAACAATGAAGCTCAAACTTATTTATATTTACCTTTTTCACATTTAATTATGTTAAATTAGATGTAAATATATTCAATATGTTTCTTCTCCATCACAAAATTTCATGTTTCTTCGTCAGTTAGACAGAGAGTTAAAAGACTATAAATGAATGACAAATATTTTAGGTTTTTTCTTCACCATCCCAAATTCTTAGGTTTTTTTCATCAATAAGCACCAAACATAATAGACTATAGTAGGTGTAAAAAATTAATTATATTTTATTTTTCAACTCCAACATAAAATTTTAGGTTTTTCCCCACTAAAAAACAAAGATAAAAGACTATAGTCCATGACATATATTTTATATAATATAGATAACAATTAAGATTTATAATGAATCTCTAAATCATTTATATTTACCTTTTTCACATTGAATTATGGTAAATTAGACGTAAATATATTCAATATGTTTCTTCTCCATCACAAAATTTCATGTTTCTTCGTGAGTAAGCCAGAGAGTTAAAAGACTATAAATGAATGACAAATATTTTTGGTTTTTTCTTCACCATCCTAAAGTCTTAGGTTTTTTTCATCACTAAGCACCAAACATAATAGACTATAGTATGTGTAAAAAATTAATTATATTTTATTTTTCAACTCCAACATAAAATTTTAGGTTTTTCCTCACTAAAAAACAAAGATAAAAGACTATAGTCCATGACATATATTTTATATTTTATAGGTAACAATTAAGATTGAACAATGAAGCTCAAACTTATTTAAATTTACCTTTTTCACATTGAATTATGTTAAATTAGATGTAAATATTCAATATGTTTCTTCTCCATCACAAAATTTCATGTTTCTTCGTCAGTTAGACAGAGTTAAAAGACTATAAATGAATGACAAATATTTTAGGTTTTTTCTACACCATCCCAAATTCTTAGGTTTTTTTCATCACTAAGCACCAAACATAATAGACTATAGTAGGTTTAAAAAATTAATTATATTTTATTTTTCAACTCCAACATAAAATTTTAAGTTTTTCCCCACTGAAAAACAAAGATAAAAGACTATATAGTCCATGACATATATTTTATATAATATAGATAACAATTAAGATTTATAATGAATCTCAAAATCATTTATATTTACCTTTTTCACATTGAATTATGGTAAATTAGACGTAAATATATTCAATATGTTTCTTCTCCATCACAAAATTTCATGTTTCTTCGTGAGTAAGCCAGAGAGTAAAAAGACTATAAATGAATGACAAATATTTTTGGTTTTTTCTTCACCATCCCAAATTCTTAGGTGTTTTTCATCACTAAGCACAAAACATAATAGACTATAGTAGGTGTAAAAAATTAATTATATTTTATTTTTCAACTCCAACATAAAATTTTAGGTTTTTCTCCACTAAAAAACAAAGATAAAAGACTATAGTCCATGATATATATTTTATATAATATAGGTAACAATTAAGATTGAACAATGAAGCTCAAACTTATTTATATTTACCTTTTTCACATTTAATTATGTTAAATTAGATGTAAATATATTCAATATGTTTCTTCTCCATCACAAAATTTCATGTTTCTTCGTCAGTTAGACAGAGAGTTAAAAGACTATAAATGAATGACAAATATTTTAGGTTTTTTCTTCACCATCCCAAATTCTTAGGTTTTTTTCATCAATAAGCACCAAACATAATAGACTATAGTAGGTGTAAAAAATTAATTATATTTTATTTTTCAACTCCAACATAAAATTTTAGGTTTTTCCCCACTAAAAAACAAAGATAAAAGACTATAGTCCATGACATATATTTTATATAATATAGATAACAATTAAGATTTATAATGAATCTCTAAATCATTTATATTTACCTTTTTCACATTGAATTATGGTAAATTAGACGTAAATATATTCAATATGTTTCTTCTCCATCACAAAATTTCATGTTTCTTCGTGAGTAAGCCAGAGAGTTAAAAGACTATAAATGAATGACAAATATTTTTGGTTTTTTCTTCACCATCCTAAAGTCTTAGGTTTTTTTCATCACTAAGCACCAAACATAATAGACTATAGTATGTGTAAAAAATTAATTATATTTTATTTTTCAACTCCAACATAAAATTTTAGGTTTTTCCTCACTAAAAAACAAAGATAAAAGACTATAGTCCATGACATATATTTTATATTTTATAGGTAACAATTAAGATTGAACAATGAAGCTCAAAATTATTTAAATTTACCTTTTTCACATTTAATTATGTTAAATTAGATGTAAATATATTCAATATGTTTCTTCTCCATCACAAAATGTCACGTTTCTTCGTCAGTTAGACAGAGAGTTAAAAGACTATAAATGAATGACAAATATTTTAGGTTTTTTCTTCACCATCCCAAATTCTTAGGTTTTTTTCATCAATAAGCACCAAACATAATAGACTATAGTAGGTGTAAAAAATTAATTATATTTTATTTTTCAACTCCAACATAAAATTTTAGATTTTTCCCCACTAAAAAACAAAGATAAAAGACTATAGTCCATGACATATATTTTATATAATATAGATAACAATTAAGATTTATAATGAATCTCTAAATCATTTATATTTACCTTTTTCACATTGAATTATGGTAAATTAGACGTAAATATATTCAATATGTTTCTTCTCCATCACAAAATTTCATGTTTCTTCGTGAGTAAGCCAGAGAGTTAAAAGACTATAAATGAATGACAAATATTTTTGATTTTTTCTTCACCATCCTAAAGTCTTAGGTTTTTTTCATCACTAAGCACCAAACATAATAGACTATAGTATGTGTAAAAAATTAATTATATTTTATTTTTCAACTCCAACATAAAATTTTAGGTTTTTCCTCACTAAAAAACAAAGATAAAAGACTATAGTCCATGACATATATTTTATATTATATAGGTAACAATTAAGATTAAATAATAAAGCTCAAAATTATTTATATTTACCTTTTTGACATTGAATTATGGTAAATTAGTCGTAAATATGTTCAATATATTTCATCTCCATTACCAAATTTCATGTTTCTTCGTGAGTAAGCCAGAGAGCTAAAAGACTATAAATGAATCACAAATATTTTAGGTTTTTTCTTCACCATCCCAAATTCTTAGGTGTTTTTCATCACTAAGCACCAAACATAATAGACTATAGTAGGTGTAAAAAATTAATTATATTTTATTTTTCAACTCCAACATAAAATTTTAGGTTTTTCTCCACTAAAAAACAAAGATAAAAGACTATAGTCCATGACATATATTTTATATAATATAGGTAACAATTAAGATTGAACAATGAAGCTCAAACTTATTTATATTTACCTTTATTCACATTGAATTATGTTAAATTAGATGTAAATATTCAATATGTTTCTTCTCCATCACAAAATTTCATGTTTCTTCGTCAGTTAGACAGAGTTAAAAGACTATAAATGAATGACAAATATTTTAGGTTTTTTCTTCACCATCCCAAATTCTTAGGTTTTTTTCATCACTAAGCACCAAACATAATAGACTATAGTAGGTTTAAAAAATTAATTATATTTTATTTTTCAACTCCAACATAAAATTTTAAATTTTTCCCCACTAAAAAACAAAGATAAAAGACTATATTCCATGACATATATTTTATATAATATAGATAACAATTAAGATTTATAATGAATCTCAAAATCATTTATATTTACCTTTTTCACATTGAATTATGGTAAATTAGACGTAAATATATTCAATATGTTTCTTCTCCATCACAAAATTTCATGTTTCTTCGTGAGTAAGCCAGAGAGTAAGAAGACTATAAATGAATGACAAATATTTTTGGTTTTTTCTTCACCATCTTAAAGTCTTAGGTTTTTTTCATCACTAAATACCAAACATAATAGACTATAGTAGGTGTAAAAAATTAATTATATTTTATTTTTCAACTCCAACATAAAATTTTAGGTTTTCCCCTCTAAAACACAAAGATAAAAGACTATAACCCATAACATATATTTTATATAATATAGGTAACAATTAAGATTGAACAATGAAGCTCAAACTTATATATATTTACCTTTTTCAAATTGAATTATGTTAAATTAGATGTAAATGTATTCAATATGTTTCTTCTCCATCATAAAATTTCATGTTTCTTCATCATTAAGCCAGAGATTTAAGAGACTATAAATGAATGACAAATATTTTAGGTTTTTTCTTCACCATCCCAAAGTCTTAGTTTTTTTTTCATCACTAAGCACCAAACATAATAGACTATAGTATGTGTAAAAAATTAATTATATTTTATTTTTAAACTCCAACATAAAATTTTAGGTTTTTCCTCACTAAAAAACAAAGATAAAAGACTATAGTCCATGACATATATTTTATATTATATAGGTAACAATTAAGATTAAATAATGAAGCTCAAAATTATTTATATTTACCTTTTTGACATTGAATTATTGTAAATTAGACGTAAATATGTTCAATATGTTTCATCTCCATTACCAAATTTCGTGTTTCTTCGTCAATAAGCCAGAGAGTTAAAAGACTATAAATGAATCACAAATATTTTAGGTTTTTTATTCACCATCCCAAATTCTTAGGTTTTTTTCATCACTAAGCACCAAACATAATAGACTATAGTAGGTGTAAAAAATTAATTATATTTTATTTTTCAACTCCAACATAAAATTTTAGGTTTTTCTCCACTAAAAAACAAAGATAAAAGACTATAGTCCATGACATATATTTTATATAATATAGGTAACAATTAAGATTGAACAATGAAGCTCAAACTTATTTATATTTACCTTTTTCACATTTAATTATGTTAAATTAGATGTAAATATATTCAATATGTTTCTTCTCCATCACAAAATTTCATGTTTCTTCGTCAGTTAGACAGAGAGTTAAAAGACTATAAATGAATGACAAATATTTTAGGTTTTTTCTTCACCATCCCAAATTCTTAGGTTTTTTTCATCAATAAGCACCAAACATAATAGACTATAGTAGGTGTAAAAAATTAATTATATTTTATTTTTCAACTCCAACATAAAATTTTAGGTTTTTCCCCATTAAAAAACAAAGATAAAAGACTATAGTCCATGACATATATTTTATATAATATAGATAAGAATTAAGATTTATAATGAATCTCTAAATCATTTATATTTACCTTTTTCACATTGAATTATGGTAAATTAGACGTAAATATATTCAATATGTTTCTTCTCCATCACAAAATTTCATGTTTCTTCGTGAGTAAGCCAGAGAGTTAAAAGACTATAAATGAATGACAAATATTTTTGGTTTTTTCTTCACCATCCTAAAGTCTTAGGTTTTTTTCATCAATAAGCACCAAACATAATAGACTATAGTATGTGTAAAAAATTAATTATATTTTATTTTTCAACTCCAACATAAAATTTTAGGTTTTTCCTCACTAAAAAACAAAGCTAAAAGACTATAGTCCATGACATATATTTTATATTATATAGGTAACAATTAAGATTAAATAATGAAGCTCAAAATTATTTATATTTACCTTTTTGACATTGAATTATGGTAAATTAGACGTAAATATGTTCAATATATTTCATCTCCATTACCAAATTTCATGTTTCTTCGTCAATAAGCCAGAGAGTTAAAAGACTATAAATGAATCACAAATATTTTAGGTTTTTTCTTCACCATCCCAAATTCTTAGGTGTTTTTCATCACTAAGCACCAAACATAATAGACTATAGTAGGTGTAAAAAATTAATTATATTTTATTTTTCAACTCCAACATAAAATTTTAGGTTTTTCTCCACTAAAAAACAAAGATAAAAGACTATAGTCCATGACATATATTTTATATAATATAGGTAACAATTAAGATTGAACAATGAAGCTCAAACTTATTTATATTTATCTTTTTCACATTGAATTATGTTAAATTAGATGTAAATATTCAATATGTTTCTTCTCCATCACAAAATTTCATGTTTCTTCGTCAGTTAGACAGAGTTAAAAGACAATAAATGAATGACAAATATTTTAGGTTTTTTCTTCACCATCCCAAATTCTTAGGTTTTTTTCATCACTAAGCACCAAACATAATAGACTATAGTAGGTTTAAAAAATTAATTATATTTTATTTTTCAACTCTAACATAAAATTTTAAGTTTTTCCCCACTAAAAAACAAAGATAAAAGACTATAGTCCATGACATATATTTTATATAATATAGATAACAATTAAGATTTATAATGAATCTCAAAATCATTTATATTTACCTTTTTCACATTGAATTATGGTAAATTAGACGTAAATATATTCAATATGTTTCTTCTCCATCACAAAATTTCATGTTTCTTCGTGAGTAAGCCAGAGAGTAAGAAGACTATAAATGAATGACAAATATTTTTGGTTTTTTCTTCACCATCTTAAAGTCTTAGGTTTTTTTCATCACTAAATACCAAACATAATAGACTATAGTAGGTGTAAAAAATTAATTATATTTTATTTTTCAACTCCAACATAAAATTTTAGGTTTTCCCCTCTAAAACACAAAGATAAAAGACTATAACCCATGACATATATTTTATATAATATAGGTAACAATTAAGATTGAACAATGAAGCTCAAACTTATATATATTTACCTTTTTCAAATTGAATTATGTTAAATTAGATGTAAATGTATTCAATATGTTTCTTCTCCATCATAACATTTCATGTTTCTTCATCATTAAGCCAGAGATTTAAGAGACTATAAATGAATGACAAATATTTTAGGTTTTTTCTTCACCATCCCAAAGTCTTAGTTTTTTTTTCATCACTAAGTACCAAACATAATAGACTATAGTATGTGTAAAAAATTAATTATATTTTATTTTTAAACTCCAACATAAAATTTTAGGTTTTTCCTCACTAAAAAACAAAGATAAAAGACTATAGTCCATGACATATATTTTATATTATATAGGTAACAATTAAGATTAAATAATGAAGCTCAAAATTATTTATATTTACCTTTTTGACATTGAATTATTGTAAATTATACGTAAATATGTTCAATATGTTTCATCTCCATTACCAAATTTCGTGTTTCTTCGTCAATAAGCCAGAGAGTTAAAAGACTATAAATGAATCACAAATATTTTAGGTTTTTTCTTCACCATCCCAAATTCTTAGGTTTTTTTCATCACTAAGCACCAAACATAATAGACTATAGTAGGTGTAAAAAATTAATTATATTTTATTTTTCAACTCCAACATAAAATTTTAGGTTTTTCTCCACTAAAAAACAAAGATAAAAGACTATAGTCCATGACATATATTTTATATAATATAGGTAACAATTAAGATTGAACAATGAAGCTAAAACTTATTTATATTTACCTTTTTCACATTTAATTATGTTAAATTAGATGTAAATATATTCAATATGTTTCTTCTCCATCACAAAATTTCATGTTTCTTCGTCTGTTAGACAGAGAGTTAAAAGACTATAAATGAATGACAAATATTTTAGGTTTTTTCTTCACCATCCCAAATTCTTAGGTTTTTTTCATCAATAAGAACCAAACATAATAGACTATAGTAGGTGTAAAAAATTAATTATATTTTATTTTTCAACTCCAACATAAAATTTTAGGTTTTTCCCCACTAAAAAACAAAGATAAAAGACTATAGTCCATGACATATATTTTATATAATATAGATAACAATTAAGATTTATAATGAATTTCTAAATCATTTATATTTACCTTTTTCACATTGAATTATGGTAAATTAGACGTAAATATATTTAATATGTTTCTTCTCCATCACAAAATTTCATGTTTCTTCGTGAGTAAGCCAGAGAGTTAAAAGACTTTAAATGAATGACAAATATTTTTGGTTTTTTCTTCACCATCCTAAAGTCTTAGGTTTTTTTCATCACTAAGCACCAACTATAATAGACTATAGTATGTGTAAAAAATTAATTATATTTTATTTTTCAACTCCAACATAAAATTTTAGGTTTTTCCTCACTAAAAATCAAAGATAAAAGACTATAGTCCATGACATATATTTTATATTATATAGGTAACAATTAAGATTAAATAATGAAGCTCAAAATTATTTATATTTACCTTTTTTACATTGAATTATGGTAAATTGGACGTAAATATGTTCAATATATTTCATCTCCATTACCAAATTTCATGTTTCTTCGTCAATAAGCCAGAGAGTTAAAAGACTATACAATGAATCACAAATATTTTAGGTTTTTTCTTCACCATCCCAAATTCTAAGGTGTTTTTCATCACTAAGAACCAAACATAATAGACTATAGTAGGTGTAAAAAATTAATTATATTTTATTTTTCAATTCCAACATAAAATTTTAGGTTTTTCTCCACTAAAAAACAAAGATAAAAGACTATAGTCCATGACATATATTTTATATAATATAGGTAACAATTAAGATTGAACAATGAAGCTCAAACTTATTTATATTTTCCTTTTTCACATTGAATTATGTTAAATTAGATGTAAATATTCAATATGTTTCTTCTCCATCACAAAATTTCATGTTTCTTCGTCAGTTAGACAGAGTTAAAAGACTATAAATGAATGACAAATATTTTAGGTTTTTTCTTCACCATCCCAAATTCTTAGGTTTTTTTCATCACTAAGCACCAAACATAATAGACTATAGTAGGTTTAAAAAATTAATTATATTTTATTTTTCAAACTCCAACATAAAATTTTAAGTTTTTCCCCACTAAAAAACAAAGATAAAAGACTATAGTCCATGACATATATTTTATATAATATAGATAACAATTAAGATTTATAATGAATCTCAAAATCATTTATATTTACCTTTTTCACATTTAATTATGGTAAATTAGACGTAAATATATTCAATATGTTTCTTCTCCATCACAAAATTTCATGTTTCTTCGTGAGTAAGCCAGAGAGTAAAAAGACTATAAATGAATGACAAATATTTTTGGTTTTTTCTTCACCATCTTAAAGTATTAGGTTTTTTTCATCACTAAATACCAAACATAATAGACAATAGTAGGTTTAAAAAATTAATTATATTTTATTTTTCAACTCCAACATAAAATTTTAGGTTTTCCCCTCTAAAACACAAAGATAAAAGACTATAACCCATGAGATATATTTTATATAATATAGGTAACAATTAAGATTGAAAAATGAAGCTCAAACTTATATATATTTACCTTTTTCAAATTGAATTATGTTAAATTAGATGTAAATGTATTCAATATGTTTCTTCTCCATCATAAAATTTCATGTTTCTTCATCATTAAGCCAGAGATTTAAGAGACTATAAATGAATGACAAATATTTTAGGTTTTTTCTTCACCATCCCAAAGTCTTAGTTTTTTTCATCACTAAGCACCAACAATAATAGACTATAGTATGTGTAAAAAATTAATTATATTTTATTTTTAAACTCCAACATAAAATTTTAGGTTTTTCCTCACTAAAAAACAAAGATAAAAGACTATAGTCCATGACATATATTTTATATTATATAGGTAACAATTAAGATTAAATAATGAAGCTCAAAATTATTTATATTTACCTTTTTGACATTGAATTATTGTAAATTAGACGTAAATATGTTCAATATGTTTCATCTCCATTACCAAATTTCGTGTTTCTTCGTCAATAAGCCAGAGAGTTAAAAGACTATAAATGAATCACAAATATTTTAGGTTTTTTATTCACCATCCCAAATTCTTAGGTTTTTTTCATCACTAAGCACCAAACATAATAGACTATAGTAGGTGTAAAAAATTAATTATATTTTATTTTTCAACTCCAACATAAAATTTTAGGTTTTTCTCCACTAAAAAACAAAGATAAAAGACTATAGTCCATGACATATATTTTATATAATATAGGTAACAATTAAGATTGAACAATGAAGCTCAAACTTATTTATATTTACCTTTTTCACATTTAATTATGTTAAATTAGATGTAAATATATTCAATATGTTTCTTCTCCATCACAAAATTTCATGTTTCTTCGTCAGTTAGACAGAGAGTTAAAAGACTATAAATGAATGACAAATATTTTAGGTTTTTTCTTCACCATCCCAAATTCTTAGGTTTTTTTCATCAATAAGCACCAAACATAATAGACTATAGTAGGTGTAAAAAATTAATTATATTTTATTTTTCAACTCCAACATAAAATTTTAGGTTTTTCCCCATTAAAAAACAAAGATAAAAGACTATAGTCCATGACATATATTTTATATAATATAGATAACAATTAAGATTTATAATGAATCTCTAAATCATTTATATTTACCTTTTTCACATTGAATTATGGTAAATTAGACGTAAATATATTCAATATGTTTCTTCTCCATCACAAAATTTCATGTTTCTTCGTGAGTAAGCCAGAGAGTTAAAAGACTATAAATGAATGACAAATATTTTTGGTTTTTTCTTCACCATCCTAAAGTCTTAGGTTTTTTTCATCAATAAGCACCAAACATAGTAGACTATAGTATGTGTAAAAAATTAATTATATTTTATTTTTCAACTCCAACATAAAATTTTAGGTTTTTCCTCACTAAAAAACAAAGCTAAAAGACTATAGTCCATGACATATATTTTATATTATATAGGTAACAATTAAGATTAAATAATGAAGCTCAAAATTATTTATATTTACCTTTTTGACATTGAATTATGGTAAATTAGACGTAAATATGTTCAATATATTTCATCTCCATTACCAAATTTCATGTTTCTTCGTCAATAAGCCAGAGAGTTAAAAGACTATAAATGAATCACAAATATTTTATGTTTTTTCTTCACCATCCCAAATTCTTAGGTGTTTTTCATCACTAAGCACCAAACATAATAGACTATAGTAGGTGTAAAAAATTAATTATATTTTATTTTTCAACTCCAACATAAAATTTTAGGTTTTTCTCCACTAAAAAACAAAGATAAAAGACTATAGTCCATGACATATATTTTATATAATATAGGTAACAATTAAGATTGAACAATGAAGCTCAAACTTATTTATATTTATCTTTTTCACATTGAATTATGTTAAATTAGATGTAAATATTCAATATGTTTCTTCTCCATCACAAAATTTCATGTTTCTTCGTCAGTTAGACAGAGTTAAAAGACAATAAATGAATGACAAATATTTTAGGTTTTTTCTTCACCATCCCAAATTCTTAGGTTTTTTTCATCACTAAGCACCAAACATAATAGACTATAGTAGGTTTAAAAAATTAATTATATTTTATTTTTCAACTCGAACATAAAATTTTAAGTTTTTCCCCACTAAAAAACAAAGATAAAAGACTATAGTCCATGACATATATTTTATATAATATAGATAACAATTAAGATTTATAATGAATCTCAAAATCATTTATATTTACCTTTTTCACATTGAATTATGGTAAATTAGACGTAAATATATTCAATATGTTTCTTCTCCATCACAAAATTTCATGTTTCTTCGTGAGTAAGCCAGAGAGTAAGAAGACTATAAATGAATGACAAATATTTTTGGTTTTTTCTTCACCATCTTAAAGTCTTAGGTTTTTTTCATCACTAAATACCAAACATAATAGACTATAGTAGGTGTAAAAAATTAATTATATTTTATTTTTCAACTCCAACATAAAATTTTAGGTTTTCCCCTCTAAAACACAAAGATAAAAGACTATAACCCATGACATATATTTTATATAATATAGGTAACAATTAAGATTGAACAATGAAGCTCAAACTTATATATATTTACCTTTTTCAAATTGAATTATGTTAAATTAGATGTAAATGTATTCAATATGTTTCTTCTCCATCATAACATTTCATGTTTCTTCATCATTAAGCCAGAGATTTAAGAGACTATAAATGAATGACAAATATTTTAGGTTTTTTCTTCACCATCCCAAAGTCTTAGTTTTTTTTTCATCACTAAGTACCAAACATAATAGACTATAGTATGTGTAAAAAATTAATTATATTTTATTTTTAAACTCCAACATAAAATTTTAGGTTTTTCCTCACTAAAAAACAAAGATAAAAGACTATAGTCCATGACATATATTTTATATTATATAGGTAACAATAAAGATTAAATAATGAAGCTCAAAATTATTTATATTTACCTTTTTGACATTGAATTATTGTAAATTAGACGTAAATATGTTCAATATGTTTCATCTCCATTACCAAATTTCGTGTTTCTTCGTCAATAAGCCAGAGAGTTAAAAGACTATAAATGAATCACAAATATTTTAGGTTTTTTCTTCACCATCCCAAATTCTTAGGTTTTTTTCATCACTAAGCACCAAACATAATAGACTATAGTAGGTGTAAAAAATTAATTATATTTTATTTTTCAACTCCAACATAAAATTTTAGGTTTTTCTCCACTAAAAAACAAAGATAAAAGACTATAGTCCATGACATATATTTTATATAATATAGGTAACAATTAAGATTGAACAATGAAGCTCAAACTTATTTATATTTACCTTTTTCACATTTAATTATGTTAAATTAGATGTAAATATATTCAATATGTTTCTTCTCCATCACAAAATTTCATGTTTCTTTGTCTGTTAGACAGAGAGTTAAAAGACTATAAATGAATGACAAATATTTTAGGTTTTTTCTTCACCATCCCAAATTCTTAGGTTTTTTTCATCAATAAGAACCAAACATAATAGACTATAGTAGGTGTAAAAAATTAATTATATTTTAGTTTTCAACTCCAACATAAAATTTTAGGTTTTTCCCCACTAAAAAACAAAGATAAAAGACTATAGTCCATGACATATATTTTATATAATATAGATAACAATTAAGATTTATAATGAATTTCTAAATCATTTATATTTACCTTTTTCACATTGAATTATGGTAAATTAGACGTAAATATATTTAATATGTTTCTTCTCCATCACAAAATTTCATGTTTCTTCGTGAGTAAGCCAGAGAGTTAAAAGACTTTAAATGAATGACAAATATTTTTGGTTTTTTCTTCACCATCCTAAAGTCTTAGGTTTTTTTCATCACTAAGCACCAACTATAATAGACTATAGTATGTGTAAAAAATTAATTATATTTTATTTTTCAACTCCAACATAAAATTTTAGGTTTTTCCTCACTAAAAAACAAAGATAAAAGACTATAGTCCATGACATATATTTTATATTATATAGGTAACAATTAAGATTAAATAATGAAGCTCAAAATTATTTATATTTACCTTTTTGACATTGAATTATTGTAAATTAGACGTAAATATGTTCAATATGTTTCATCTCGATTACCAAATTTCGTGTTTCTTCGTCAATAAGCCAGAGAGTTAAAAGACTATAAATGAATCACAAATATTTTAGGTTTTTTCTTCACCATCCCAAATTCTTAGGTTTTTTTCATCACTAAGCACCAAACATAATAGACTATAGTAGGTGTAAAAAATTAATTATATTTTAATTTTCAACTCCAACATAAAATTTTAGGTTTTTCTCCACTAAAAAACAAAGATAAAAGACTATAGTCCATGACATATATTTTATATAATATAGGTAACAATTAAGATTGAACAATGAAGCTCAAACTTATTTATATTTACCTTTTTCACATTTAATTATGTTAAATTAGATGTAAATATATTCAATATGTTTCTTCTCCATCACAAAATTTCATGTTTCTTCGTCTGTTAGACAGAGAGTTAAAAGACTATAAATGAATGACAAATATTTTAGGTTTTTTCTTCACCATCCCAAATTCTTAGGTTTTTTTCATCAATAAGAACCAAACATAATAGACTATAGTAGGTGTAAAAAATTAATTATATTTTATTTTTCAACTCCAACATAAAATTTTAGGTTTTTCCCCACTAAAAAACAAAGATAAAAGACTATAGTCCATGACATATATTTTATATAATATAGATAACAATTAAGATTTATAATGAATTTCTAAATCATTTATATTTACCTTTTTCACATTGAATTATGGTAAATTAGACGTAAATATATTTAATATGTTTCTTCTCCATCACAAAATTTCATGTTTCTTCGTGAGTAAGCCAGAGAGTTAAAAGACTTTAAATGAATGACAAATATTTTTGGTTTTTTCTTCACCATCCTAAAGTCTTAGGTTTTTTTCATCACTAAGCACCAACTATAATAGACTATAGTATGTGTAAAAAATTAATTATATTTTATTTTTCAACTCCAACATAAAATTTTAGGTTTTTCCTCACTAAAAATCAAAGATAAAAGACTATAGTCCATGACATATATTTTATATTATATAGGTAACAATTAAGATTAAATAATGAAGCTCAAAATTATTTATATTTACCTTTTTTACATTGAATTATGGTAAATTGGACGTAAATATGTTCAATATATTTCATCTCCATTACCAAATTTCATGTTTCTTCGTCAATAAGCCAGAGAGTTAAAAGACTATACAATGAATCACAAATATTTTAGGTTTTTTCTTCACCATCCCAAATTCTAAGGTGTTTTTCATCACTAAGCACCAAACATAATAGACTATAGTAGGTGTAAAAAATTAATTATATTTTATTTTTCAACTCCAACATAAAATTTTAGGTTTTTCTCCACTAAAAAACAAAGATAAAAGACTATAGTCCATGACATATATTTTATATAATATAGGTAACAATTAAGATTGAACAATGAAGCTCAAACTTATTTATATTTACCTTTTTCACATTGAATTATGTTAAATTAGATGTAAATATTCAATATGTTTCTTCTCCATCACAAAATTTCATGTTTCTTCGTCAGTTAGACAGAGTTAAAAGACTATAAATGAATGACAAATATTTTAGGTTTTTTCTTCACCATCCCAAATTCTTAGGTTTTTTTCATCACTAAGCACCAAACATAATAGACTATAGTAGGTTTAAAAAATTAATTATATTTTATTTTTCAAACTCCAACATAAAATTTTAAGTTTTTCCCCACTAAAAAACAAAGATAAAAGACTATAGTCCATGACATATATTTTATATAATATAGATAACAATTAAGATTTATAATGAATCTCAAAATCATTTATATTTACCTTTTTCACATTTAATTATGGTAAATTAGACGTAAATATATTCAATATGTTTCTTCTCCATCACAAAATTTCATGTTTCTTCGTGAGTAAGCCAGAGAGTAAAAAGACTATAAATGAATGACAAATATTTTTGGTTTTTTCTTCACCATCTTAAAGTATTAGGTTTTTTTCATCACTAAATACCAAACATAATAGACAATAGTAGGTGTAAAAAATTAATTATATTTTATTTTTCAACTCCAACATAAAATTTTAGGTTTTCCCCTCTAAAACACAAAGATAAAAGACTATAACCCATGAGATATATTTTATATAATATAGGTAACAATTAAGATTGAAAAATGAAGCTCAAACTTATATATATTTACCTTTTTCAAATTGAATTATGTTAAATTAGATGTAAATGTATTCAATATGTTTCTTCTCCATCATAAAATTTCATGTTTCTTCATCATTAAGCCAGAGATTTAAGAGACTATAAATGAATGACAAATATTTTAGGTTTTTTCTTCACCATCCCAAAGTCTTAGTTTTTTTCATCACTAAGCACCAACAATAATAGACTATAGTATGTGTAAAAAATTAATTATATTTTATTTTTAAACTCCAACATAAAATTTTAGGTTTTTCCTCACTAAAAAACAAAGATAAAAGACTATAGTCCATGACATATATTTTATATTATATAGGTAACAATTAAGATTAAATAATGAAGCTCAAAATTATTTATATTTACCTTTTTGACATTGAATTATTGTAAATTAGACGTAAATATGTTCAATATGTTTCATCTCCATTACCAAATTTCGTGTTTCTTCGTCAATAAGCCAGAGAGTTAAAAGACTATAAATGAATCACAAATATTTTAGGTTTTTTCTTCACCATCCCAAATTCTTAGGTTTTTTTCTTCATTAAGCACCAAACATAATAGACTATAGTAGGTGTAAAAAATTAATTATATTTTATTTTTCAACTCCAACATAAAATTTTAGGTTTTTCTCCACTAAAAAACAAAGATAAAAGACTATAGTCCATGACATATATTTTATATAATATAGGTAACAATTAAGATTGAACAATGAAGCTCAAACTTAGTTATATTTACCTTTTTCACATTTAATTATGTTAAATTAGATGTAAATATATTCAATATGTTTCTTCTCCATCACAAAATTTCATGTTTCTTCGTCAGTTAGACAGAGAGTTAAAAGACTATAAATGAATGACAAATATTTTAGGTTTTTTCTTCACCATCCCAAATTCTTAGGGTTTTTTCATCAATAAGAACCAAACATAATAGACTATAGTAGGTGTAAAAAATTAATTATATTTTATTTTTCAACTCCAACATAAAATTTTAGGTATTTCCCCACTAAAAAACAAAGATAAAAGACTATAGTCCATGACATATATTTTATATAATATAGATAACAATTAAGATTTATAATGAATCTCTAAATCATTTATATTTACCTTTTTCACATTGAATTATGGTAAATTAGGCGTAAATATATTCAATATGTTTCTTCTCCATCACAAAATTTCATGTTTCTTCGTGAGTAAGCCAGAGAGTAAAAAGACTATAAATGAATGACAAATATTTTTGGTTTTTTCTTCACCATCTTAAAGTATTAGGTTTTTTTCATCACTAAATACCAAACATAATAGACAATAGTAGGTGTAAAAAATTAATTATATTTTATTTTTCAACTCCAACATAAAATTTTAGTTTTTCCCCTCTAAAACACAAAGATAAAAGACTATAACCCATGACATATATTTTATATAATATAGGTAACAATTAAGATTGAAAAATGAAGCTCAAACTTATATATATTTACCTTTTTCAAATTGAATTATGTTAAATTAGATGTAAATGTATTCAATATGTTTCTTCTCCATCATAAAATTTCATGTTTCTTCATCATTAAGCCAGAGATTTAAGAGACTATAAATGAATGACAAATATTTTAGGTTTTTTCTTCACCATCCCAAAGTCTTAGTTTTTTTCATCACTAAGCACCAACAATAATAGACTATAGTATGTGTAAAAAATTAATTATATTTTATTTTTAAACTCCAACATAAAATTTTAGGTTTTTCCTCACTAAAAAACAAAGATAAAAGACTATAGTCCATGACATATATTTTATATTATATAGGTAACAATTAAGATTAAATAATGAAGCTCAAAATTATTTATATTTACCTTTTTGACATTGAATTATTGTAAATTAGACGTAAATATGTTCAATATGTTTCATCTCCATTACCAAATTTCGTGTTTCTTCGTCAATAAGCCAGAGAGTTAAAAGACTATAAATGAATCACAAATATTTTAGGTTTTTTCTTCACCATCCCAAATTCTTAGGTTTTTTTCTTCATTAAGCACCAAACATAATAGACTATAGTAGGTGTAAAAAATTAATTATATTTTATTTTTCAACTCCAACATAAAATTTTAGGTTTTTCTCCACTAAAAAACAAAGATAAAAGACTATAGTCCATGACATATATTTTATATAATATAGGTAACAATTAAGATTGAACAATGAAGCTCAAACTTATTTATATTTACCTTTTTCACATTTAATTATGTTAAATTAGATGTAAATATATTCAATATGTTTCTTCTCCATCACAAAATTTCATGTTTCTTCGTCAGTTAGACAGAGAGTTAAAAGACTATAAATGAATGACAAATATTTTAGGTTTTTTCTTCACCATCCCAAATTCTTAGGTTTTTTTCATCAATAAGAACCAAACATAATAGACTATAGTAGGTGTAAAAAATTAATTATATTTTATTTTTCAACTCCAACATAAAATTTTAGGTATTTCCCCACTAAAAAACAAAGATAAAAGACTATAGTCCATGACATATATTTTATATAATATAGATAACAATTAAGATTTATAATGAATCTCTAAATCATTTATATTTACCTTTTTCACATTGAATTATGGTAAATTAGGCGTAAATATATTCAATATGTTTCTTCTCCATCACAAAATTTCATGTTTCTTCGTGAGTAAGCCAGAGAGTAAAAAGACTATAAATGAATGACAAATATTTTTGGTTTTTTCTTCACCATCTTAAAGTATTAGGTTTTTTTCATCACTAAATACCAAACATAATAGACAATAGTAGGTGTAAAAAATTAATTATATTTTATTTTTCAACTCCAACATAAAATTTTAGTTTTTCCCCTCTAAAACACAAAGATAAAAGACTATAACCCATGACATATATTTTATATAATATAGGTAACAATTAAGATTGAACAATGAAGCTCAAACTTATATATATTTACCTTTTTCAAATTGAATTATGTTAAATTAGATGTAAATGTATTCAATATGTTTCTTCTCCATCATAAAATTTCATGTTTCTTCATCATTAAGCCAGAGATTTAAGAGACTATAAATGAATGACAAATATTTTAGGTTTTTTCTTCACTATCCCAAAGTCTTAGTTTTTTTTCATCACTAAGCACCAACAATAATAGACTATAGTATGTGTAAAAAATTAATTATATTTTATTTTTAAACTCCAACATAAAATTTTAGGTTTTTCCTCACTAAAAAATAAAGATAAAAGACTATAGTCCATGACATATATTTTATATTATATAGGTAACAATTAAGATTAAATAATGAAGCTCAAAATTATTTATATTTACCTTTTTGACATTGAATTATTGTAAATTAGACGTAAATATGTTCAATATGTTTCATCTCCATTACCAAATTTCGTGTTTCTTCGTCAATAAGCCAGAGAGTTAAAAGACTATAAATGAATCACAAATATTTTAGGTTTTTTCTTCACCATCCCAAATTCTTAGGTTTTTTTCTTCATTAAGCACCAAACATAATAGACTATAGTAGGTGTAAAAAATTAATTATATTTTATTTTTCAACTCCAACATAAAATTTTAGGTTTTTCTCCACTAAAAAACAAAGATAAAAGACTATAGTCCATGACATATATTTTATATAATATAGGTAACAATTAAGATTGAACAATGAAGCTCAAACTTATTTATATTTACCTTTTTCACATTTAATTATGTTAAATTAGATGTAAATATATTCAATATGTTTCTTCTCCATCACAAAATTTCATGTTTCTTCGTCAGTTAGACAGAGAGTTAAAAGACTATAAATGAATGACAAATATTTTAGGTTTTTTCTTCACCATCCCAAATTCTTAGGTTTTTTTTCATCAATAAGAACCAAACATAATAGACTATAGTAGGTGTAAAAAATTAATTATATTTTATTTTTCAACTCCAACATAAAATTTTAGGTTTTTCCCCACTAAAAAACAAAGATAAAAGACTATAGTCCATGACATATATTTTATATAATATAGATAACAATTAAGATTTATAATGAATCTCTAAATCATTTATATTTACCTTTTTCACATTGAATTATGGTAAATTAGACGTAAATATATTCAATATGTTTCTTCTCCATCACAAAATTTCATGTTTCTTCGTGAGTAAGCCAGAGAGTTAAAAGACTTTAAATGAATGACAAATATTTTTGGTTTTTTCTTCACCATCCTAAAGTCTTAGGTTTTTTTCATCACTAAGCACCAAACATAATAGACTATAGTATGTGTAAAAAATTAATTATATTTTATTTTTCAACTCCAACATAAAATTTTAGGTATTTCCCCACTAAAAAACAAAGATAAAAGACTATAGTCCATGACATATATTTTATATAATATAGATAACAATTAAGATTTATAATGAATCTCTAAATCATTTATATTTACCTTTTTCACATTGAATTATGGTAAATTAGGCGTAAATATATTCAATATGTTTCTTCTCCATCACAAAATTTCATGTTTCTTCGTGAGTAAGCCAGAGAGTAAAAAGACTATAAATGAATGACAAATATTTTTGGTTTTTTCTTCACCATCTTAAAGTATTAGGTTTTTTTCATCACTAAATACCAAACATAATAGACAATAGTAGGTGTAAAAAATTAATTATATTTTATTTTTCAACTCCAACATAAAATTTTAGTTTTTCCCCTCTAAAACACAAAGATAAAAGACTATAACCCATGACATATATTTTATATAATATAGGTAACAATTAAGATTGAACAATGAAGCTCAAACTTATATATATTTACCTTTTTCAAATTGAATTATGTTAAATTAGATGTAAATGTATTCAATATGTTTCTTCTCCATCATAAAATTTCATGTTTCTTCATCATTAAGCCAGAGATTTAAGAGACTATAAATGAATGACAAATATTTTAGGTTTTTTCTTCACCATCCCAAAGTCTTAGTTTTTTTTCATCACTAAGCACCAACAATAATAGACTATAGTATGTGTAAAAAATTAATTATATTTTATTTTTAAACTCCAACATAAAATTTTAGGTTTTTCCTCACTAAAAAACAAAGATAAAAGACTATAGTCCATGACATATATTTTATATTATATAGGTAACAATTAAGATTAAATAATGAAGCTCAAAATTATTTATATTTACCTTTTTGACATTGAATTATTGTAAATTAGACGTAAATATGTTCAATATGTTTCATCTCCATTACCAAATTTCGTGTTTCTTCGTCAATAAGCCAGAGAGTTAAAAGACTATAAATGAATCACAAATATTTTAGGTTTTTTCTTCACCATCCCAAATTCTTAGGTTTTTTTCTTCATTAAGCACCAAACATAATAGACTATAGTAGGTGTAAAAAATTAATTATATTTTATTTTTCAACTCCAACATAAAATTTTAGGTTTTTCTCCACTAAAAAACAAAGATAAAAGACTATAGTCCATGACATATATTTTATATAATATAGGTAACAATTAAGATTGAACAATGAAGCTCAAACTTATTTATATTTACCTTTTTCACATTTAATTATGTTAAATTAGATGTAAATATATTCAATATGTTTCTTCTCCATCACAAAATTTCATGTTTCTTCGTCAGTTAGACAGAGAGTTAAAAGACTATAAATGAATGACAAATATTTTAGGTTTTTTCTTCACCATCCCAAATTCTTAGGTTTTTTTTCATCAATAAGAACCAAACATAATAGACTATAGTAGGTGTAAAAAATTAATTATATTTTATTTTTCAACTCCAACATAAAATTTTAGGTTTTTCCCCACTAAAAAACAAAGATAAAAGACTATAGTCCATGACATATATTTTATATAATATAGATAACAATTAAGATTTATAATGAATCTCTAAATCATTTATATTTACCTTTTTCACATTGAATTATGGTAAATTAGACGTAAATATATTCAATATGTTTCTTCTCCATCACAAAATTTCATGTTTCTTCGTGAGTAAGCCAGAGAGTTAAAAGACTTTAAATGAATGACAAATATTTTTGGTTTTTTCTTCACCATCCTAAAGTCTTAGGTTTTTTTCATCACTAAGCACCAAACATAATAGACTATAGTATGTGTAAAAAATTAATTATATTTTATTTTTCAACTCCAACATAAAATTTTAGGTATTTCCCCACTAAAAAACAAAGATAAAAGACTATAGTCCATGACATATATTTTATATAATATAGATAACAATTAAGATTTATAATGAATCTCTAAATCATTTATATTTACCTTTTTCACATTGAATTATGGTAAATTAGGCGTAAATATATTCAATATGTTTCTTCTCCATCACAAAATTTCATGTTTCTTCGTGAGTAAGCCAGAGAGTAAAAAGACTATAAATGAATGACAAATATTTTTGGTTTTTTCTTCACCATCTTAAAGTATTAGGTTTTTTTCATCACTAAATACCAAACATAATAGACAATAGTAGGTGTAAAAAATTAATTATATTTTATTTTTCAACTCCAACATAAAATTTTAGTTTTTCCCCTCTAAAACACAAAGATAAAAGACTATAACCCATGACATATATTTTATATAATATAGGTAACAATTAAGATTGAACAATGAAGCTCAAACTTATATATATTTACCTTTTTCAAATTGAATTATGTTAAATTAGATGTAAATGTATTCAATATGTTTCTTCTCCATCATAAAATTTCATGTTTCTTCATCATTAAGCCAGAGATTTAAGAGACTATAAATGAATGACAAATATTTTAGGTTTTTTCTTCACCATCCCAAAGTCTTAGTTTTTTTTCATCACTAAGCACCAACAATAATAGACTATAGTATGTGTAAAAAATTAATTATATTTTATTTTTAAACTCCAACATAAAATTTTAGGTTTTTCCTCACTAAAAAACAAAGATAAAAGACTATAGTCCATGACATATATTTTATATTATATAGGTAACAATTAAGATTAAATAATGAAGCTCAAAATTATTTATATTTACCTTTTTGACATTGAATTATTGTAAATTAGACGTAAATATGTTCAATATGTTTCATCTCCATTACCAAATTTCGTGTTTCTTCGTCAATAAGCCAGAGAGTTAAAAGACTATAAATGAATCACAAATATTTTAGGTTTTTTCTTCACCATCCCAAATTCTTAGGTTTTTTTCTTCATTAAGCACCAAACATAATAGACTATAGTAGGTGTAAAAAATTAATTATATTTTATTTTTCAACTCCAACATAAAATTTTAGGTTTTTCTCCACTAAAAAACAAAGATAAAAGACTATAGTCCATGACATATATTTTATATAATATAGGTAACAATTAAGATTGAACAATGAAGCTCAAACTTTTTTATATTTACCTTTTTCACATTTAATTATGTTAAATTAGATGTAAATATATTCAATATGTTTCTTCTCCATCACAAAATTTCATGTTTCTTCGTCAGTTAGACAGAGAGTTAAAAGACTATAAATGAATGACAAATATTTTAGGTTTTTTCTTCACCATCCCAAATTCTTAGGTTTTTTTCATCAATAAGAACCAAACATAATAGACTATAGTAGGTGTAAAAAATTAATTATATTTTATTTTTCAACTCCAACATAAAATTTTAGGTTTTTCCCCACTAAAAAACAAAGATAAAAGACTATAGTCCATGACATATATTTTATATAATATAGATAACAATTAAGATTTATAATGAATCTCTAAATCATTTATATTTACCTTTTTCACATTGAATTATGGTAAATTAGACGTAAATATATTCAATATGTTTCTTCTCCATCACAAAATTTCATGTTTCTTCGTGAGTAAGCCAGAGAGTTAAAAGACTTTAAATGAATGACAAATATTTTTGGTTTTTTCTTCACCATCCTAAAGTCTTAGGTTTTTTTCATCACTAAGCACCAAACATAATAGACTATAGTATGTGTAAAAAATTAATTATATTTTATTTTAAAACTCCAACATAAAATTTTAGGTTTTTCCTCACTAAAAAACAAAGATAAAAGACTATAGTCCATGACATATATTTTATATTATATAGGTAACAATTAAGATTAAATAATGAAGCTCAAAATTATTTATATTTACCTTTTTGACATTGAATTATTGTAAATTAGACGTAAATATGTTCAATATGTTTCATCTCCATTACCAAATTTCGTGTTTCTTCGTCAATAAGCCAGAGAGTTAAAAGACTATAAATGAATCACAAATATTTTAGGTTTTTTCTTCACCATCCCAAATTCTTAGGTTTTTTTCATCATTAAGCACCAAACGTAATAGACTATAGTAGGTGTAAAAAATTAATTATATTTTATTTTTCAACTCCAACATAAAATTTTAGGTTTTTCTCCACTAAAAAACAAAGATAAAAGACTATAGTCCATGACATATATTTTATATACTATAGGTAACAATTAAGATTGAACAATGAAGCTCAAACTTATTTATATTTACCTTTTTCACATTTAATTATGTTAAATTAGATGTAAATATTCAATATGTTTCTTCTCCATCACAAAATTTCATGTTTCTTCGTCAGTTAGACAGAGAGTTAAAAGACTATAAATGAATGACAAATATTTTAGGTTTTTTCTTCACCATCCCAAATTCTTAGGTTTTTTTCATCACTAAGCACCAAACATAATAGACTATAGTATGTGTAAAAAATTAATTATATTTTATTTTTCAACTCCAACATAAAATTTTAGGTTTTTCCCCACTAAAAAACAAAGATAAAAGACTATAGTCCATGACATATATTTTATATAATATAGATAACAATTAAGATTTATAATGAATCTCAAAATCATTTATATTTACCTTTTTGACATTGAATTATGGTAAATTTGACGTAAATATCTTCAATATGTTTCTTCTCCGTTACCAAATTTCATGTTTCTTTGTCAATAAGCCAGAGAGTTAAAAGACTATAAATGAATCACAAATATTTTAGGTTTTTTCTTCACCATCCCAAATTCTTAGGTTTTTTTCATCACTAAGCACCAAACATAATAGACTATAGTAGGTGTAAAAAATTAACTATATTTTATTTTTCAACTCCAAAATAAAATTTTAGGTTTTCCCCCTCTAAAACACAAAGATAAAAGACTATAAACCATGACATATATTTTATATAATATAGGTAACAATTAAGATTGAACAATGAAGCTCAAACTTATTTATATTTACCTTTTTCACATTGAATTATGTTAAATTAGATGTAAATGTATTCAATATGTTTCTTCTCCATCAAAAAAATTCATGTTTCTTCATCATTAAGCCAGAGAGTTAAAAGACTATAAATGAATGACAAATATTTTAGTTTTTTTCTTCACCATCCCAAAGTCTTAGGTTTTTTTCATCACTAAGAACCAAACATAATAGACTATAGTAGGTGTAAAAAATTAATTATATTTTATTTTTCAACTCCAACATAAAAGTTTAGGTTTTTCCACACTAAAAAACAAAGATAAAAGACTATAGTCCATGACAAATATTTTATATCATATAGGTAACAATTAAGATTAAATAATGAAGCTCAAAATTATTTATATTTAACTTTTTCACATTGAATTAGTGTGAATTTGACGTAAATATGTTCAATATGTTTCATCTCCATTACCAAATTTCATGTTTCTTCGTCAATAAGCCAGAGAGTTAAAAGACTATAAATGAATGACAAATATTTTAGGTTTTTCCTTCACCATCCCAAATTCTTAGCTCTTTTTCATCACTAAGCACCAAACATAATAGACTATAGTAGGTGTAAAAGATTAATTATATTTTATTTTTCAACTCCAACATCAAAGTTTAGGTTTTTCCCCACTAAAAAACAAAGATAAAAGACTATAGTCCATGACATATATTTTATATAATATAGATAACAATTAAGATTTATAATGAATCTCAAAATCATTTATATTTACCTTTTTCACATTGAATTATGGTAAATTAGACGTAAATATATTCAATATGTTTCTTCTCCATCACAAAATTTCATGTTTCTTCGTGAGTAAGCCAGAGAGTTAAAAGACTTTAAATGAATGACAAATATTTTTGGTTTTTTCTTCACCATCCTAAAGTCTTAGGTTTTTTTCATCACTAAGCACCAAACATAATAGACTATAGTATGTGTAAAAAATTAATTATATTTTATTTTTCAACACCAACATAAAATTTTAGGTTTTTCCTCACTAAAAAACAAAGATAAAAGACTATAGTCCATGACATATATTTTATATTATATAGGTAACAATTAAGATTAAATAATGAAGCTCAAAATTATTTATATTTACCTTTTTCACATAGAATTATGGTAAATTAGACGTAAATATGTTCAATATGTTTCATCTCCATTACTAAATTTCATGTTTCTTCGTCAATAAGCCAGAGAGTTAAAAGACTATAAATGAATCACAAATATTTTAGGTTTTTTCTTCACCATCCCAAATTCTTAGGTTTTTTTTCATCACTAAGCACCAAACATAATAGACTATAGTAGGTGTAAAACATTAATTATATTTTATTTTTCAACTCCAACATAAAATTTTAGGTTTTTACCCACTAAAAAACAAAGATAAAAGACTATAGTCCATGACATATATTTTAAATAATATAGGTAACAAATAAGATTGATAATGAATCTCAAAATAATTTATATTTACCTTTTTCACATTGAATTATGGTAAATTAGACGTAAATATATTCAATATGTTTCTTCTCCATCACAAAATTTCATGTTTCTTCGTGAGTATGCCAGAGAGTTAAAAGACTGTAAATGAATGACAAATATTTTAGGTTTTTTCTTCACCATCCTAAAGTCTTAGGTTTTTTTCATCACTAAGAACCAAACATAATAGACAATAGTAGGTGTAAAAAATTAATTATATTTTATTTTTCAACTCCAACATAAAATTTTAGGTTGTACTTTACTGAAACACAAAGGTAAAAGACTATAGCCCATGACATATATTTTATATAATATAGGTAGCAATTAAGATTGAACAATGAAGATCAAACTTATTTATATTTACCTTTTTCACATTGAATTATTTTAAATTAGACGTAAATATATTTAATATGTTTCTTCTCCATCACATAATTTCATGTTTCTTCGTCAGTAAGCCAGAGAGTTAAAAGACTATAAATGAATAACAAATATTTTAGGTTTTTTCTTCACCATCCCAAAGTCTTAGGTTTTTTTCATCACTAAGAACCACACATAATAGACTATAGTATGTGTAGAAAATTAATTATATTTTATTTTTCAACTCCAACATAAAATTTTAGGTTTTTCCCCACTAAAAAACAAAGATAAAAGACTATAGTCTATGACATATATTTTATATAATATAGATAACAATTAAAATTTATAATGAATCTCAAAATCATTTATATTTTCCTTTTTCACATTGAATTATGGTAAATTAGACGTAAATATATTCAATATGTTTCTTCTCCATCACAAAATTTCATGTTTCTACGTGAGTAAGCCAGAGAGTTAAAAGACAGTAAATGAATGACAAATATTTTAGGTTTTTTCTTCACCATCCTAAAGTCTTAGGTTTTTTTCATCACTAAGAACCAAACATATTAGACTATAGTAGGTGTAAAAAATTAATTATATTTTAATTTTCAACTCCAACATAAAATTTTAGGTTTTTCCCCACTAAAACACAAAGATAAAAGACTATAACCCATGACATATATTTTATATAATATAGGTAACAATTAAGATTGAACAATGAAGCTCAAACTTATTTATATTTACCTTTCTCACATTGAATTATGTTAAATTAGATGTAAATATACTCAATATGTTTCTTCTCCTTCATAAAATTTCATGTTTCTTCATCATTAAGCCAGAGATTTAAGAGACTATAAATGAATGACAAATATTTTAGGTTTTTTCTTCATCATCCCAAAGTCTTAGTTTTTTTTCATCACTAAGCACCAAACATAATAGACTATAGTATGTGTAAAAAATTAATTATATTTTATTTTAAAACTCCAACATAAAATTTTAGGTTTTTCTCACTAAAAAACAAAGATAAAAGACTATAGTCCATGACATATATTTTATATTATATAGGTAACAATTAAGATTAAATAATGAAGCTCAAAATTATTTATATTTACCTTTTTGACATTGAATTATGGTAAATTAGACGTAAATATGTTCAATATATTTCATCTCCATTACCAAATTTCATGTTTCTTTGTCAATAAGCCAGAGAGTTAAAAGACTATAACTGAATCACAAATATTTTAGGTTTTTTCTTCACCATCCCAAATTCTTAGGTTTTTTTCATCACTAAGCACCAAACATAATAGACTATAGTAGGTGTAAAAAATTAATTATATTTTATTTTTCAACTCCAACATAAAATTTTAGGTTTTTCTCCACTAAAAAACCAAGATAAAAGACTATAGTCCATGACATATATTTTATATAATATAGGTAACAATTAAGATTGAACAATGAAGCTCAAACTTATTTATATTTACCTTTTTCACATTGAATTATGTTAAATTAGATGTAAATATATTCAATATGTTTTTTCTCCATCACAAAATTTCATGTTTCTTCGTTAGTTAGACAGAGAGTTAAAAGACTATAAATGAAGGACAAATATTTTAGGTTTTTTCTTCACCATCCCAAATTCTTAGGTTTTATTCATCACTAAGCACCAAACATAATAGACTATAGTAGGTGTAAAAGATTAATTATATTTTAGTTTTCAACTCCAACATAAAAGTTTAGGTTTTTCCCCACTAAAAAACAAAGATAAAAGACTATATCCATGACACATATTTTATATAATATAGATAACAATTAAGATTTATAATGAATCTCAAAATAATTTATATTTACATTTTTCACATTGAATTATGGTAAATTAGACGTAAGTATATTCAATATGTTTCTTCTCCATCACAAAATTTCATGTTTCTTCGTGAGTAAGCCAGAGAGTAAAAAGACTATAAATGAATGACAAATATTTTTGGTTTTTTCTTCACCATCCTAAAGTCTTAGGTTTTTTTCAACACTAAGCACCAAACATAATAGACTATAGTATGTGTAAAAAATTAATTATATTTTATTTTTCAACTCCAACATAAAATTTTAGGTTTTTCTTTACTAAAAAACAAAGATAAAAGACTATAGTCCATGACATATATTTTATATTATATAGGTAACAATTAAGATTAAATAATGAAGCTCAAAATTATTTATATTTACCTTTTTCACATAGAATTATGGTAAATTAGACGTAAATATGTTCAATATGTTTCATCTCCATTACCAAATTTCATGTTTCTTCGTCCATAAGCCAGAGAGTTAAAAATACTATAAATGAATCACAAATATTTTAGGTTTTTTCTTCACCATCCCATATTCTTAGGTTTTTTTCATCACTAAGCACCAAACATAATAGACTGTAGTAGGTGTAAAAAATTAATTATATTTTATTTTTCAACTCCAACTTAAAATTTTAGGTTTTTCCCTACTAAAAAACAAAGATAAAAGACTATAGTCCATGGCATATATTTTATATAATATAGGTAACAATTAAGATTGAACAATGAAGATCAAACTTATTTATATTTACCTTTTTCACATTGAATTATGTTAAATTAGATGTAAATATATTCAATATGTTTCTTCTCCATCAAAAAAGTTCATGTTTCTTCGTCATTAAGCCAGAGAGTTAAAAGACTATAAATGAATGACAAATATTTTAGGTTTTTTCTTCACCATCCCAAAGTCTTAGGTTTTTTTCATCACTAAGCACCAAACATAATAGACTATAGTAGGTGTAAAAAATTAATTATATTTTATTTTTGAACTCCAACATAAAATTTTAGGTTTTCCCCACTAAAACACAAAGATAAAAGACTATAGTCCATGACATATATTTTATATTATATAGGTAATAATTAAGATTAAATAATGAAACTCAAAATTATTTATATTTACCATTTTCACATTGAATTATGGTAAATTAGACGTAAATATGTTTAATATGTTTCATCTCCATTACCAAATTTCATGTTTCTTCGTCAATAAGCCAGAGAGTTAAAAGACTATAAATGAATAACAAATATTTTAGGTTTTTTCTTCACCATCCCAAATTCTTAGGTTTTTTTTCATCACTAAGCACCAAACATAATAGACTATAGTATGTGTAAAAAATTAATTATATTTTATTTTTTCAACTCCAACATAAAATTTTAGGTTTTTCCTCACTAAAAAACAAAGATAAAAGACTATAGTCCATGACATATATTTTATATTATATAGGTACCAATTAAGATTAAATAATGAAGCTCAAAATTATTTATATTTACCTTTTTCACATTGAATTATGGTAAATTAGACTTAAATATGTTCAATATGTTTCATCTCCATTACCAAATTTCATGTTTCTTCGTCTATAAGCCAAAGAGTTAAAAGACTATAAATGAATGACAAATATTTTAGGTTTTTCCTTCACCATATCAAATTCTTAGCAATTTTTCATCACTAAGCACCAAACATAATAGACTATAGTAGGTGTAAAAAATTAATTATATTTTATTTTTCAACTCCAACATAAAATTTTAGGTTGTTCCCTACTAAAACACAAAGGTAAAAGACTATAGCCCGTGACATATATTTTATATAATATAGGTAGCAATTAAGATTGAACAATGAAGATCAAACTTATTTATATTTACCTTTTTCACATTGAATTATGGTAAATTAGACGTAAATATATTCAATATGTTTCTTCTCCATCACATAATTTCATGTTTCTTCGTCAGTAAGCCAGAGAGTTAAAAGACTATAAATGAATAACAAATATTTTAGGTTTTTTCTTCGCCATCCCAAAGTCTTAGGTTTTGACCATCACTAAAAACCACACATAATAGACTATAGTATGTGTAGAAAATTAATTATATTTTATTTTTCAACTCCAACATAAAATTTTAGGTTTTTCCCCACTAAAAAACAAAGATAAAAGACTATAGTCCATGACATATATTTTATATAATATAGATAACAATTAAGATTTATAATGAATCTCAAAATCATTTATATTTACCTTTTTCACATTGAATTATGGTAAATTAGACGTAAATATATTCAATATGTTTCTTCTCCATCACAAAATTTCATGTTTCTTCGTGAGTAAGCCAGAGAGTTAAAAGACTATAAATGAATGACAAATATTTTAGGTTTTTTCTTCACCATCCTAAAGTCTTAGGTTTTTTTCATCACTAAGAACAAAACATATAGACTATAGTATGTGTAAAAAATTAATTATATTTTATTAGTCAACTCCAACATAAAATTTTAGGTTTTTCCCCTCTAAAACAGAAAGATAAAAGATTATAACCCATGACATATATTTTATATAATATAGGTAACAATTAAGATTGAACAATGAAGCTCAAACTTATTTATATTTACCTTTTTCACATTGAATTATGTTAAATTAGATGTAAATATATTCAGTATGTTTCTTCTCCATCAAAAAATTTCATCTTTCTTCGTCAATAAGCCAGAGAGTTAAAGGACTATAAATGAATGACAAATATTTTAGGTTTTTTCTTCAGCATCCCAAATTCTTAGGGTTTTTTTCATCACTAAGCGCCAAACATAATAGACTATAGTATGTGTAAGAAATTAATTATATATGTTATTTTTCAACTCCAACATAAAATTTTAGGTTTTTCCTCACTAAAAAACAAAGATAAAAGACTATAGTCCATGACATATATTTTATATAATATAGGTAACAATTAAGCTTAAATAATGAAGCTCAAACTTATTTATATTTACCTTTTTGAAATTGAATTATGTTAAACTAGATGTAAATATATTCAATATGTTTCTTCTCCATCACAAAATTTCATGTTTCTTCGTTAGTTAGACAGAGAGTTAAAAGACTATAAATGAATGACAAATATTTTAGGTTTTTTCTACACCATCCCAAATTCTTAGGTTTTTTTCATCATTAATCACCAAACATAATAGACTATAGTATGTTTAAAAAATTAATTATATTTTATTTTTTCAACTCCAACATAAAATTTTAGGTTTTTCCCCTCTAAAACACAAAGATAAAAGACTATAACCCATGACTTATATTTTATATAATATAGGTAACAATTAAGATTGAACAATGAAGATCAAACTTATTTATATTTACCTTTTTCACATTGAATTATGTTAAATTAGATGTAAATATATTCAATATGTTTCTTCTCCATCAAAATAGTTCATGTTTCTTCATCATTAAGCCAGAGAGTTAAAAGACTATAAATGAATGACAAATATTTTAGGTTTTTTCTTCACCATCCCAAAGTCTTAGGTTTTTTTCATCACTAAGCACCAAACATAATAGACTATAGTAGGTGTAAAAAATTAATTATATTTTATTTTTCAACTCCAACATAAAATTTTAGGTTTTTCCCCACTAAAACACAAAGATAAAAGACTATAGTCCATGACATATATTTTATATTATATAGGTAACAATTAAGATTAAATAATGAAACTCAAAATTATTTATATTTACCATTTACACATTGAATTATGGTAAATTAGACGTAAATATGTTTAATATGTTTCATCTCCATTACCAAATTGCATGTTTCTTCGTCAATAAGCCAGAGAGTTAAAAGACTATAAATGAATCACAAATATTTTAGGTTTTTTCTTCACCATCCCAAATTCTTAGGTTTTTTTCATCACTAAGCACCAAACATAATAGACTATAGTATGTGTAAAAAATTAATTATATTTTATTTTTTCAACTCCAACATAAAATTTTAGGTTTTTCCTCACTAAAAAACAAAGATAAAAGACTATAGTCCATGACATATATTTTATATTATATAGGTAACAATTAAGATTAAATAATGAAGCTCAAAATTATTTATATTTACCTTTTTCACATTGAATTATGGTAAATTAGACTTAAATATGTTCAATATGTTTCATCTCCATTACCAAATTTCATGTTTCTTCGTCAATAAGCCAAAGAGTTAAAAGACTATAAATGAATGACAAATATTTTAGGTTTTTCCTTCACCATCCCAAATTCTTAGCTCTTTTTCATCACTAAGCACCAAACATAATAGACTATAGTAGGTGTAAAAAATTAAATATATTTTATTTTTCAACTCCAACATAAAATTTTAGGTTTTTACCCACTAAAAAACAAAGATAAAAGACTATAGTCCGTGACATATATTTTAAATAATATAGGTAACAAATAAGATTTATAATGAATCTCAAAATCATTTATATTTACCTTTTTCACATTGAATTATGGTAAATTAGACGTAAATATATTCAATATGTTTCTTCTCCATCACAAAATTTCATGTTTCTTCGTGAGTAAGCCAGAGAGTTAAAATACTGTAAATGAATGACAAATATTTTAGGTTTTTTCTTCACCATTCTAAAGTCTTAGGTTTTTTTCATCACTAAGCACAAAACACAATAGACTATAGTAGGTGTAAAAAATTAATTATATTTTATTTTTCAACTCCAACATAAAATTTTAGGTTGTTCCCTACTAAAACACAAAGGTAAAAGACTATAGCCCATGACATATATTTTATATAATATAGGTAGCAATTAAGATTGAACAATGAAGATCAAACCTATTTATATTTACCTTTTTCACATTGAATTATGTTAAATTAGATGTAAATATATTTAATATGTTTCTTCTCCATCACATAATTTCATGTTTCTTCGTCAGTAAGCCAGAGAGTTAAAAGACTATAAATGAATAACAAATATTTTAGGTTTTTTCTTCGCCATCCCAAAGTCTTAGGTTTTGACCATCACTAAAAACCACACATAATAGACTATAGTATGTGTAGAAAATTAACAATATTTTATTTTTCAACTCCAACATAAAATTTTAGGTTTTTCCCCACTAAAAAACAAAGATAAAAGACTATAGTCCATGACATATATTTTATATAATATAGATAACAATTAAGATTTATAATGAATCTCAAAATCATTTATATTTACCTTTTTCACATTTAATTATGGTAAATTAGACGTAAATATATTCAATATGTTTCTTCTCCATCACAAAATTTCATGTTTCTTCGTGAGTAAGCCAGAGAGTTAGAAGACTATAAATGAATGACAAATATTTTAGGTTTTTTCTTCACCATCCTAAAGTCTTAGGTTTTTTTCATCACTAAGAACCAAACATATAGACTATAGTATGTGTAAAAAATTAATTATATTTTATTAGTCAACTCCAACATAAAATTTTAGGTTTTTCCCCTCTAAAACACAAAGATAAAAGACTATAACCCATGACATATATTTTATATAATATAGGTAACAATTAAGATTGAACAATGAAGCTCAAACTTATTTATATTTACCTTTTTCACATTGAATTATGTTAAATTAGATGTAAATATATTCAGTATGTTTCTTCTCAATCAAAAAAATTCATCTTTCTTCGTCAATAAGCCAGAGAGTTAAAAGACTATAAATGAATGACAAATATTTTAGGTTTTTTCTTCAGCATCCCAAATTCTTAGGTTTTTTTCATCACTAAGCGCCAAACATAATAGACTATAGTATGTGTAAAAAATTAATTATATTTTATTTTTCAACTCCGACATAAAATTTTAGGTTTTTCCTCACTAAAAAACAAAGATAAAAGACTATAGTCCATGACATATATTTTATATAATATAGGTAACAATTAAGCTTAAATAATGAAGCTCAAACTTATTTATATTTACCTTTTTGAAATTGAATTATGTTAAACTAGATGTAAATATATTCAATATGTTTCTTCTCCATCACAAAATTTCATGTTTCTTCGTCAGTTAGACAGAGAGTTAAAAGACTATAAATGAATGACAAATATTTTAGGTTTTTTCTACACCATCCCAAATTCTTAGGTTTTTTTCATCACTAATCACCAAACATAATAGACTATAGTATGTGTAAAAAATTAATTAAATTTTATTTTTTCAACTCCAACATAAAATTTTAGGTTTTTCCCCTCTAAAACACAAAGATAAAAGACTATAACCCATGACTTATATTTTATATAATATAGGTGACAATTAAGATTGAAAAATAAAGATCAAACTTATTTATATTTACCTTTTTCACATTGAATTATGTTAAATTAGATGTAAATATATTCAATATGTTTCTTCTCCATCAAAAAAGTTCATGTTTCTTCATCTTTAAGCCAGAGAGTTAAAAGACTATAAATGAATGACAAATATTTTAGGTTTTTTCTTCACCATCCCAAAGTCTTAGGTTTTTTCATCACTAAGCACCAAACATAATAGACTATAGTAGGTGTAAAAAATTAATTATATTTTATTTTTCAACTCCAACATAAAATTTTAGGTTTTTCCCCACTAAAACACAAAGATAAAAGACTATAGTCCATGACATATATTTTATATTATATAGGTAACAATTAAGATTAAATAATGAAACTCAAAATTATTTATATTTACCATTTTCACATTGAATTATGGTAAATTAGACGTAAATATGTTTAATATGTTTCATCTCCATTACCAAATTTCATGTTTCTTCGTCAATAAGCTAGAGAGTTAAAAGACTATAAATGAATCACAAATATTTTAGGTTTTTTCTTCACCATCCCAAATTCTTAGGTTTTTTTTCATCACTAAGCACCAAACATAATAGACTATAGTAGGTGTAAAACATTAATTATATTTTATTTTTCAACTCCAACATAAAGATTTAGGTTTTTCCCCACTAAAACACAAAGATAAAAGACTATAGTCCATGACATATATTTTATATTATATAGGTAATAATTAAGATTAAATAATGAAACTCAAAATTATTTATATTTACCATTTTCAAATTGAATTATGGTAAATTAGACGTAAATATGTTTAATATGTTTCATCTCCATTACCAAATTTCATGTTTCTTCGTCAATAAGCCAGAGAGTTAAAAGACTATAAATGAATCACAAATATTTTAGGTTTTTTCTTCACCATCCCAAATTCTTAGGTTTTTTTTCATCACTAAGCACCAAACATAATAGACTATAGTATGTGTAAAAAATTAATTATATTTTATTTTTTCAACTCCAACATAAAATTTTAGGTTTTTCCTCACTAAAAAACAAAGATAAAAGACTATAGTCCATGACATATATTTTATATTATATAGGTACCAATTAAGATTAAATAATGAAGCTCAAAATTATTTATATTTACCTTTTTCACATTGAATTATGGTAAATTAGACTTAAATATGTTCAATATGTTTCATCTCCATTACCAAATTTCATGTTTCTTCGTCAATAAGCCAAAGAGTTAAAAGACTATAAATGAATGACAAATATTTCAGGTTTTTCCTTCACCATATCAAATTCTTAGCTCTTTTTCATCACTAAGCACCAAACATAATAGACTATAGTAGGTGTAAAAAATTAATTATATTTTATTTTTCAACTCCAACATAAAATTTTAGGTTGTTCCCTACTAAAACACAAAGGTAAAAGACTATAGCCCGTGACATATATTTTATATAATATAGGTAGCAATTAAGATTGAACAATGAAGATCAAACTTATTTATATTTACCTTTTTCACATTGAATTATGGTAAATTAGACGTAAATATATTCAATATGTTTCTTCTCCATCACATAATTTCATGTTTCTTCGTCAGTAAGCCAGAGAGTTAAAAGACTATAAATGAATAACAAATATTTTAGGTTTTTTCTTCGCCATCCCAAAGTCTTAGGTTTTGACCATCACTAAAAACCACACATAATAGACTATAGTATGTGTAGAAAATTAATTATATTTTATTTTTCAACTCCAACATAAAATTTTAGGTTTTTCCCCACTAAAAAACAAAGATAAAAGACTATAGTCCATGACATATATTTTATATAATATAGATAACAATTAAGATTTATAATGAATCTCAAAATCATTTATATTTACCTTTTTCACATTGAATTATGGTAAATTAGACGTAAATATATTCAATATGTTTCTTCTCCATCACAAAATTTCATGTTTCTTCGTGAGTAAGCCAGAGAGTTAAAAGACTATAAATGAATGACAAATATTTTTGGTTTTTTCTTCACCATCCTAAAGTCTTAGGTTTTTTTCATCACTAAGAACAAAACATATAGACTATAGTATGTGTAAAAAATTAATTATATTTTATTAGTCAACTCCAACATAAAATTTTAGGTTTTTCCCCTCTAAAACAGAAAGATAAAAGATTATAACCCATGACATATATTTTATATAATATAGGTAACAATTAAGATTGAACAATGAAGCTCAAACTTATTTATATTTACCTTTTTCACATTGAATTATGTTAAATTAGATGTAAATATATTCAATATGTTTCTTCTCCATCAAAAAAATTCATCTTTCTTCGTCAATAAGCCAGAGAGTTAAAAGACTATAAATGAATGACAAATATTTTAGGTTTTTTCTTCAGCATCCCAAATTCTTAGGGTTTTTTTCATCACTAAGCGCCAAACATAATAGACTATAGTATGTGTAAGAAATTAATTATATTTTATTTTTCAACTCCAACATAAAATTTTAGGTTTTTCCTCACTCAAAAACAAAGATAAAAGACTATAGTCCATGACATATATTTTATATAATATAGGTAACAATTAAGCTTAAATAATGAAGCTCAAACTTATTTATATTTACCTTTTTGAAATTGAATTATGTTAAACTAGATGTAAATATATTCAATATGTTTCTTCTCCATCACAAAGCTTCATGTTTCTTCGTTAGTTAGACAGAGAGTTAAAAGACTATAAATGAATGACAAATATTTTAGGTTTTTTCTACACCATCCCAAATTCTTAGGTTTTTTTCATCACTAATCACCAAACATAATAGACTATAGTATGTGTAAAAAATTAATTATATTTTATTTTTTCAACTCCAACATAAAATTTTAGGTTTTTCCCCTCTAAAACACAAAGATAAAAGACTATAACCCATGACTTATATTTTATATAATATAGGTAACAATTAAGATTGAACAATGAAGATCAAACTTATTTATATTTACCTTTTTCACATTGAATTATGTTAAATTAGATGTAAATATATTCAATATGTTTCTTCTCCATCAAAAAAGTTCATGTTTCTTCATCATTAAGCCAGAGAGTTAAAAGACTATAAATGAATGACAAATATTTTAGGTTTTTTCTTCACCATCCCAAAGTCTTAGGTTTTTTTCATCACTAAGCACCAAACATAATAGACTATAGTAGGTGTAAAACATTAATTATATTTTATTTTTCAACTCCAACATAAAATTTTAGGTTTTTCCCCACTAAAACACAAAGATAAAAGACTATAGTCCATGACATATATTTTATATTATATAGGTAATAATTAAGATTAAATAATGAAGCTCAAAATTATTTATATTTACCTTTTTCACATTGAATTATGGTAAATTAGACTTAAATATGTTCAATATGTTTCATCTCCATTACCAAATTTCATGTTTCTTCGTCAGTAAGCCAGAGAGTTAAAAGACTATAAATGAATAACAAATATTTTAGGTTTTTTCTTCGCCATCCCAAAGTCTTAGGTTTTGACCATCACTAAAAACCACACATAATAGACTATAGTATGTGTAGAAAATTAATAATATTTTATTTTTCAACTCCAACATAAAATTTTAGGTTTTTCCCCACTAAAAAACAAAGATAAAAGACTATAGTCCATGACATATATTTTATATAATATAGATAACAATTAAGATTTATAATGAATCTCAAAATCATTTATATTTACCTTTTTCACATTTAATTATGGTAAATTAGACGTAAATATATTCAATATGTTTCTTCTCCATCACAAAATTTCATGTTTCTTCGTGAGTAAGCCAGAGAGTTAGAAGACTATAAATGAATGACAAATATTTTAGGTTTTTTCTTCACCATCCTAAAGTCTTAGGTTTTTTTCATCACTAAGAACCAAACATATAGACTATAGTATGTGTAAAAAATTAATTATATTTTATTAGTCAACTCCAACATAAAATTTTAGGTTTTTCCCTTCTAAAACACAAAGATAAAAGACTATAACCCATGACATATATTTTATATAATATAGGTAACAATTAAGATTGAACAATGAAGCTCAAACTTATTTATATTTACCTTTTTCACATTGAATTATGTTAAATTAGATGTAAATATATTCAGTATGTTTCTTCTCAATCAAAAAAATTCATCTTTCTTCGTCAATAAGCCAGAGAGTTAAAAGACTATAAATGAATGACAAATATTTTAGGTTTTTTCTTCAGCATCCCAAATTCTTAGGTTTTTTTCATCACTAAGCGCCAAACATAATAGACTATAGTATGTGTAAAAAATTAATTATATTTTATTTTTCAACTCCGACATAAAATTTTAGGTTTTTCCTCACTAAAAAACAAAGATAAAAGACTATAGTCCATGACATATACTTTATATAATATAGGTAACAATTAAGCTTAAATAATGAAGCTCAAACTTATTTATATTTACCTTTTTGAAATTGAATTATGTTAAACTAGATGTAAATATATTCAATATGTTTCTTCTCCATCACAAAATTTCATGTTTCTTCGTCAGTTAGACAGAGAGTTAAAAGACTATAAATGAATGACAAATATTTTAGGTTTTTTCTACACCATCCCAAATTCTTAGGTTTTTTTCATCACTAATCACCAAACATAATAGACTATAGTATGTGTAAAAAATTAATTAAATTTTATTTTTTCAACTCCAACATAAAATTTTAGGTTTTTCCCCTCTAAAACACAAAGATAAAAGACTATAACCCATGACTTATATTTTATATAATATAGGTAACAATTAAGATTGAAAAATAAAGATCAAACTTATTTATATTTACCTTTTTCACATTGAATTATGTTAAATTAGATGTAAATATATTCAATATGTTTCTTCTCCATCAAAAAAGTTCATGTTTCTTCATCTTTAAGCCAGAGAGTTAAAAGACTATAAATGAATGACAAATATTTTAGGTTTTTTCTTCACCATCCCAAAGTCTTAGGTTTTTTCATCACTAAGCACCAAACATAATAGACTATAGTAGGTGTAAAAAATTAATTATATTTTATTTTTCAACTCCAACATAAAATTTTAGGTTTTTCCCCACTAAAACACAAAGATAAAAGACTATAGTCCATGACATATATTTTATATTATATAGGTAACAATTAAGATTAAATAATGAAACTCAAAATTATTTATATTTACCATTTTCACATTGAATTATGGTAAATTAGACGTAAATATGTTTAATATGTTTCATCTCCATTACCAAATTTCATGTTTCTTCGTCAATAAGCCAGAGAGTTAAAAGACTATAAATGAATCACAAATATTTTAGGTTTTTTCTTCACCATCCCAAATTCTTAGGTTTTTTTTCATCACTAAGCACCAAACATAATAGACTATAGTAGGTGTAAAACATTAATTATATTTTATTTTTCAACTCCAACATAAAGATTTAGGTTTTTCCCCACTAAAACACAAAGATAAAAGACTATAGTCCATGACATATATTTTATATTATATAGGTAATAATTAAGATTAAATAATGAAACTCAAAATTATTTATATTTACCATTTTCAAATTGAATTATGGTAATTTAGACGTAAATATGTTTAATATGTTTCATCTCCATTACCAAATTTCATGTTTCTTCGTCAATAAGCCAGAGAGTTAAAAGACTATAAATGAATCACAAATATTTTAGGTTTTTTCTTCACCATCCCAAATTCTTAGGTTTTTTTTCATCACTAAGCACCAAACATAATAGACTATAGTATGTGTAAAAAATTAATTATATTTTATTTTTTCAACTCCAACATAAAATTTTAGGTTTTTCCTCACTAACAAACAAAGATAAAAGACTATAGTCCATGACATATATTTTATATTATATAGGTACCAATTAAGATTAAATAATGAAGCTCAAAATTATTTATATTTACCTTTTTCACATTGAATTATGGTAAATTAGACTTAAATATGTTCAATATGTTTCATCTCCATTACCAAATTTCATGTTTCTTCGTCAATAAGCCAAAGAGTTAAAAGACTATAAATGAATGACAAATATTTCAGGTTTTTCCTTCACCATATCAAATTCTTAGCTCTTTTTCATCACTAAGCACCAATCATAATAGACTATAGTAGGTGTAAAAAATTAATTATATTTTATTTTTCAACTCCAACATAAAATTTTAGGTTGTTCCCTACTAAAACACAAAGGTAAAAGACTATAGCCCGTGACATATATTTTATATAATATAGGTAGCAATTAAGATTGAACAATGAAGATCAAACTTATTTATATTTACCTTTTACACATTGAATTATGGTAAATTAGACGTAAATATATTCAATATGTTTCTTCTCCATCACATAATTTCATGTTTCTTCGTCAGTAAGCCAGAGAGTTAAAAGACTATAAATGAATAACAAATATTTTAGGTTTTTTCTTCGCCATCCCAAAGTCTTAGGTTTTGACCATCACTAAAAACCACACATAATAGACTATAGTATGTGTAGAAAATTAATTATATTTTATTTTTCAACTCCAACATAAAATTTTAGGTTTTTCCCCACTAAAAAACAAAGATAAAAGACTATAGTCCATGACATATATTTTATATAATATAGATAACAATTAAGATTTATAATGAATCTCAAAATCATTTATATTTACCTTTTTCACATTGAATTATGGTAAATTAGACGTAAATATATTCAATATGTTTCTTCTCCATCACAAAATTTCATGTTTCTTCGTGAGTAAGCCAGAGAGTTAAAAGACTATAAATGAATGACAAATATTTTAGGTTTTTTCTTCACCATCCTAAAGTCTTAGGTTTTTTTCATCACTAAGAACAAAACATATAGACTATAGTATGTGTAAAAAATTAATTATATTTTATTAGTCAACTCCAACATAAAATTTTAGGTTTTTCCCCTCTAAAACAGAAAGATAAAAGACTATAACCCATGACATATATTTTATATAATATAGGTAACAATTAAGATTGAACAATGAAGCTCAAACTTATTTATATTTACCTTTTTCACATTGAATTATGTTAAATTAGATGTAAATATATTCAATATGTTTCTTCTCCATCAAAAAAATTCATCTTTCTTCGTCAATAAGCCAGAGAGTTAAAAGACTATAAATGAATGACAAATATTTTAGGTTTTTTCTTCAGCATCCCAAATTCTTAGGGTTTTTTTCATCACTAAGCGCCAAACATAATAGACTATAGTATGTGTAAGAAATTAATTATATTTTATTTTTCAACTCCAACATAAAATTTTAGGTTTTTCCTCACTCAAAAACAAAGATAAAAGACTATAGTCCATGACATATATTTTATATAATATAGGTAACAATTAAGCTTAAATAATGAAGCTCAAACTTATTTATATTTACCTTTTTGAAATTGAATTATGTTAAACTAGATGTAAATATATTCAATATGTTTCTTCTCCATCACAAAATTTCATGTTTCTTCGTTAGTTAGACAGAGAGTTAAAAGACTATAAATGAATGACAAATATTTTAGGTTTTTTCTACACCATCCCAAATTCTTAGGTTTTTTTCATCACTAATCACCAAACATAATAGACTATAGTATGTGTAAAAAATTAATTATATTTTATTTTTTCAACTCCAACATAAAATTTTAGGTTTTTCCCCTCTAAAACACAAAGATAAAAGACTATAACCCATGACTTATATTTTATATAATATAGGTAACAATTAAGATTGAACAATGAAGATCAAACTTATTTATATTTACCTTTTTCACATTGAATTATGTTAAATTAGATGTAAATATATTCAATATGTTTCTTCTCCATCAAAAAAGTTCATGTTTCTTCATCATTAAGCCAGAGAGTTAAAAGACTATAAATGAATGACAAATATTTTAGGTTTTTTCTTCACCATCCCAAAGTCTTAGGTTTTTTTCATCACTAAGCACCAAACATAATAGACTATAGTAGGTGTAAAAAATTAATTATATTTTATTTTTCAACTCCAACATAAAATTTTAGGTTTTTCCCCACTAAAACACAAAGATAAAAGACTATAGTCCATGACATATATTTTATATTATATAGGTAATAATTAAGATTAAATAATGAAACTCAAAATTATTTATATTTACCATTTTCACATTGAATTATGGTAAATTAGACGTAAATATGTTTAATATGTTTCATCTCCATTACCAAATTTCATGTTTCTTCGTCAATAAGCCAGAGAGTTAAAAGACTATAAATGAATCACAAATATTTTAGGTTTTTTCTTCACCATCCCAAATTCTTAGGTTTTTTTTCATCACTAAGCACCAAACATAATAGACTATAGTATGTGTAAAAAATTAATTATATTTTATTTTTTCAACTCCAACATAAAATTTTAGGTTTTTCCTCACTAAAAAACAAAGATAAAAGACTATAGTCCATGACATATATTTTATATTATATAGGTACCAATTAAGATTAAATAATGAAGCTCAAAATTATTTATATTTACCTTTTTCACATTGAATTATGGTAAATTAGACTTAAATATGTTCAATATGTTTCATCTCCATTACCAAATTTCATGTTTCTTCGTCAATAAGCCAAAGAGTTAAAAGACTATAAATGAATGACAAATATTTTAGGTTTTTCCTTCACCATATCAAATTCTTAGCTCTTTTTCATCACTAAGCACCAAACATAATAGACTATAGTAGGTGTAAAAAATTAATTATATTTTATTTTTCAACTCCAACATAAAATTTTAGGTTGTTCCCTACTAAAACACAAAGGTAAAAGACTATAGCCCATGACATATATTTTATATAATATAGGTAGCAATTAAGATTGAACAATGAAGATCAAACCTATTTATATTTACCTTTTTCACATTGAATTATGTTAAATTAGATGTAAATATATTTAATATGTTTCTTCTCCATCACATAATTTCATGTTTCTTCGTCAGTAAGCCAGAGAGTTAAAAGACTATAAATGAATAACAAATATTTTAGGTTTTTTCTTCGCCATCCCAAAGTCTTAGGTTTTGACCATCACTAAAAACCACACATAATAGACTATAGTATGTGTAGAAAATTAATTATATTTTATTTTTCAACTCCAACATAAAATTTTAGGTTTTTCCCCACTAAAAAACAAAGATAAAAGACTATAGTCCATGACATATATTTTATATAATATAGATAACAATTAAGATTTATAATGAATCTCAAAATCATTTATATTTACCTTTTTCACATTGAATTATGGTAAATTAGACGTAAATATATTCAATATGTTTCTTCTCCATCACAAAATTTCATGTTTCTTCGTGAGTAAGCCAGAGAGTTAAAAGACTATAAATGAATGACAAATATTTTAGGTTTTTTCTTCACCATCCTAAAGTCTTAGGTTTTTTTCATCACTAAGAACAAAACATATAGACTATAGTATGTGTAAAAAATTAATTATATTTTATTAGTCAACTCCAACATAAAATTTTAGGTTTTTCCCCTCTAAAACAGAAAGATAAAAGACTATAACCCATGACATATATTTTATATAATATAGGTAACAATTAAGATTGAACAATGAAGCTCAAACTTATTTATATTTACCTTTTTCACATTGAATTATGTTAAATTAGATGTAAATATATTCAATATGTTTCTTCTCCATCAAAAAAATTCATCTTTCTTCGTCAATAAGCCAGAGAGTTAAAAGACTATAAATGAATGACAAATATTTTAGGTTTTTTCTTCAGCATCCCAAATTCTTAGGGTTTTTTTCATCACTAAGCGCCAAACATAATAGACTATAGTATGTGTAAGAAATTAATTATATTTTATTTTTCAACTCCAACATAAAATTTTAGGTTTTTCCTCACTCAAAAACAAAGATAAAAGACTATAGTCCATGACATATATTTTATATAATATAGGTAACAATTAAGCTTAAATAATGAAGCTCAAACTTATTTATATTTACCTTTTTGAAATTGAATTATGTTAAACTAGATGTAAATATATTCAATATGTTTCTTCTCCATCACAAAATTTCATGTTTCTTCGTTAGTTAGACAGAGAGTTAAAAGACTATAAATGAATGACAAATATTTTAGGTTTTTTCTACACCATCCCAAATTCTTAGGTTTTTTTCATCACTAATCACCAAACATAATAGACTATAGTATGTGTAAAAAATTAATTATATTTTATTTTTTCAACTCCAACATAAAATTTTAGGTTTTTCCCCTCTAAAACACAAAGATAAAAGACTATAACCCATGACTTATATTTTATATAATATAGGTAACAATTAAGATTGAACAATGAAGATCAAAATTATTTATATTTACCTTTTTCACATTGAATTATGTTAAATTAGATGTAAATATATTCAATATGTTTCTTCTCCATCAAAAAAGTTCATGTTTCTTCATCATTAAGCCAGAGAGTTAAAAGACTATAAATGAATGACAAATATTTTAGGTTTTTTCTTCACCATCCCAAAGTCTTAGGTTTTTTTCATCACTAAGCACCAAACATAATAGACTATAGTAGGTGTAAAACATTAATTATATTTTATTTTTCAACTCCAACATAAAATTTTAGGTTTTTCCCCACTAAAACACAAAGATAAAAGACTATAGTCCATGACATATATTTTATATTATATAGGTAATAATTAAGATTAAATAATGAAGCTCAAAATTATTTATATTTACCTTTTTCACATTGAATTATGGTAAATTAGACTTAAATATGTTCAATATGTTTCATCTCCATTACCAAATTTCATGTTTCTTCGTCAATAAGCCAAAGAGTTAAAAGACTATAAATGAATGACAAATATTTTAGGTTTTTCCTTCACCATCCCAAATTCTTAGCTCTTTTTCATCACTAAGCACCAAACATAATAGACTATAGTAGGTGTAAAAAATTAAATATATTTTATTTTTCAACTCCAACATAAAATTTTAGGTTTTTACCCACTAAAAAACAAAGATAAAAGACTATAGTCCGTGACATATATTTTAAATAATATAGGTAACAAATAAGATTTATAATGAATCTCAAAATCATTTATATTTACCTTTTTCACATTGAATTATGGTAAATTAGACGTAAATATATTCAATATGTTTCTTCTCCATCACAAAATTTCATGTTTCTTCGTGAGTAAGCCAGAGAGTTAAAATACTGTAAATGAATGACAAATATTTTAGGTTTTTTCTTCACCATCCTAAAGTCTCAGGTTTTTTTCATCACTAAGCACAAAACACAATAGACTATAGTAGGTGTAAAAAATTAATTATATTTTATTTTTCAACTCCAACATAAAATTTTAGGTTGTTCCCTACTAAAACACAAAGGTAAAAGACTATAGCCCATGACATATATTTTATATAATATAGGTAGCAATTAAGATTGAACAATGAAGATCAAACTTATTTATATTTACCTTTTTCACATTGAATTATGTTAAATTAGATGTAAATATATTTAATATGTTTCTTCTCCATCACATAATTTCATGTTTCTTCGTCAGTAAGCCAGAGAGTTAAAAGACTATAAATGAATAACAAATATTTTAGGTTTTTTCTTCGCCATCCCAAAGTCTTAGGTTTTGACCATCACTAAAAACCAAACATAATATACTATAGTATGTGTAGAAAATTAATAATATTTTATTTTTCAACTCCAACATAAAATTTTAGGTTTTTCCCACTAAAAAACAAAGATAAAAGACTATAGTCCATGACATATATTTTATATAATATAGATAACAATTAAGATTTATAATGAATCTCAAAATCATTTATATTTACCTTTTTCACATTGAATTATGGTAAATTAGACGTAAATATATTCAATATGTTTCTTCTCCATCACAAAATTTCATGTTTCTTCGTGAGTAAGCCAGAGAGTTAAAAGACTATAAATGAATGACAAATATTTTAGGTTTTTTCTACACCATCCCAAATTCTTAGGTTTTTTTCATCACTAATCACCAAACATAATAGACTATAGTATGTGTAAAAAATTAATTATATTTTATTTTTTCAACTCCAACATAAAATTTTAGGTTTTTCCCCTCTTAAACACAAAGATAAAAGACTATAACCCATGACATATATTTTATATAATATAGGTAACAATTAAGATTGAACAATGAAGCTCAAACTTATTTATATTTACCTTTTTCACATTGAATTATGTTAAATTAGATGTAAATATATTCAATATGTTTCTTCTCCATCAAAAAAATTCATCTTTCTTCGTCAATAAGCCAGAGAGTTAAAAGACTATAAATGAATGACAAATATTTTAGGTTTTTTCTTCAGCATCCCAAATTCTTAGGGTTTTTTTCATCACTAAGCGCCAAACATAATAGACTATAGTATGTGTAAGAAATTAATTATATTTTATTTTTCAACTCCAACATAAAATTTTAGGTTTTTCCTCACTCAAAAACAAAGATAAAAGACTATAGTCCATGACATATATTTTATATAATATAGGTAACAATTAAGCTTAAATAATGAAGCTCAAACTTATTTATATTTACCTTTTTGAAATTGAATTATGTTAAACTAGATGTAAATATATTCAATATGTTTCTTCTCCATCACAAAATTTCATGTTTCTTCGTTAGTTAGACAGAGAGTTAAAAGACTATAAATGAATGACAAATATTTTAGGTTTTTTCTACACCATCCCAAATTCTTAGGTTTTTTTCATCACTAATCACCAAACATAATAGACTATAGTATGTGTAAAAAATTAATTATATTTTATTTTTTCAACTCCAACATAAAATTTTAGGTTTTTCCCCTCTAAAACACAAAGATAAAAGACTATAACCCATGACTTATATTTTATATAATATAGGTAACAATTAAGATTGAACAATGAAGATCAAAATTATTTATATTTACCTTTTTCACATTGAATTATGTTAAATTAGATGTAAATATATTCAATATGTTTCTTCTCCATCAAAAAAGTTCATGTTTCTTCATCATTAAGCCAGAGAGTTAAAAGACTATAAATGAATGACAAATATTTTAGGTTTTTTCTTCACCATCCCAAAGTCTTAGGTTTTTTTCATCACTAAGCACCAAACATAATAGACTATAGTAGGTGTAAAACATTAATTATATTTTATTTTTCAACTCCAACATAAAATTTTAGGTTTTTCCCCACTAAAACACAAAGATAAAAGACTATAGTCCATGACATATATTTTATATTATATAGGTAATAATTAAGATTAAATAATGAAGCTCAAAATTATTTATATTTACCTTTTTCACATTGAATTATGGTAAATTAGACTTAAATATGTTCAATATGTTTCATCTCCATTACCAAATTTCATGTTTCTTCGTCAATAAGCCAAAGAGTTAAAAGACTATAAATGAATGACAAATATTTTAGGTTTTTCCTTCACCATCCCAAATTCTTAGCTCTTTTTCATCACTAAGCACCAAACATAATAGACTATAGTAGGTGTAAAAAATTAAATATATTTTATTTTTCAACTCCAACATAAAATTTTAGGTTTTTACCCACTAAAAAACAAAGATAAAAGACTATAGTCCGTGACATATATTTTAAATAATATAGGTAACAAATAAGATTTATAATGAATCTCAAAATCATTTATATTTACCTTTTTCACATTGAATTATGGTAAATTAGACGTAAATATATTCAATATGTTTCTTCTCCATCACAAAATTTCATGTTTCTTCGTGAGTAAGCCAGAGAGTTAAAATACTGTAAATGAATGACAAATATTTTAGGTTTTTTCTTCACCATCCTAAAGTCTCAGGTTTTTTTCATCACTAAGCACAAAACACAATAGACTATAGTAGGTGTAAAAAATTAATTATATTTTATTTTTCAACTCCAACATAAAATTTTAGGTTGTTCCCTACTAAAACACAAAGGTAAAAGACTATAGCCCATGACATATATTTTATATAATATAGGTAGCAATTAAGATTGAACAATGAAGATCAAACTTATTTATATTTACCTTTTTCACATTGAATTATGTTAAATTAGATGTAAATATATTTAATATGTTTCTTCTCCATCACATAATTTCATGTTTCTTCGTCAGTAAGCCAGAGAGTTAAAAGACTATAAATGAATAACAAATATTTTAGGTTTTTTCTTCGCCATCCCAAAGTCTTAGGTTTTGACCATCACTAAAAACCAAACATAATATACTATAGTATGTGTAGAAAATTAATAATATTTTATTTTTCAACTCCAACATAAAATTTTAGGTTTTTCCCACTAAAAAACAAAGATAAAAGACTATAGTCCATGACATATATTTTATATAATATAGATAACAATTAAGATTTATAATGAATCTCAAAATCATTTATATTTACCTTTTTCACATTGAATTATGGTAAATTAGACGTAAATATATTCAATATGTTTCTTCTCCATCACAAAATTTCATGTTTCTTCGTGAGTAAGCCAGAGAGTTAAAAGACTATAAATGAATGACAAATATTTTAGGTTTTTTCTACACCATCCCAAATTCTTAGGTTTTTTTCATCACTAATCACCAAACATAATAGACTATAGTATGTGTAAAAAATTAATTATATTTTATTTTTTCAACTCCAACATAAAATTTTAGGTTTTTCCCCTCTTAAACACAAAGATAAAAGACTATAACCCATGACTTATATTTTATATAATATAGGTAACAATTAAGATTGAACAATGAAGATCAAACTTATTTATATTTACCTTTTTCACATTGAATTATGTTAAATTAGATGTAAATATATTCAATATGTTTCTTCTCCATCAAAAAAGTTCATGTTTCTTCATCATTAAGCCAGAGAGTTAAAAGACTATAAATGAATGACAAATATTTTAGGTTTTTTCTTCACCATCCCAAAGTCTTAGGTTTTTTTCATCACTAAGCACCAAACATAATAGACTATAGTAGGTGTAAAAAATTAATTATATTTTATTTTTCAACTCCAACATAAAATTTTAGGTTTTTCCCCACTAAAACACAAAGATAAAAGACTATAGTCCATGACATATATTTTATATTATATAGGTAACAATTAAGATTAAATAATGAAACTCAAAATTATTTATATTTACCATTTTCACATTGAATTATGGTAAATTAGACGTAAATATGTTTAATATGTTTCATCTCCATTACCAAATTTCATGTTTCTTCGTCAATAAGCCAGAGAGTTAAAAGACTATAAATGAATCACAAATATTTTAGGTTTTTTCTTCACCATCCCAAATTCTTAGGTTTTTTTTCATCACTAAGCACCAAACATAATAGACTATAGTATGTGTAAAAAATTAATTATATTTTATTTTTTCAACTCCAACATAAAATTTTAGGTTTTTCCTCACTAAAAAACAAAGATAAAAGACTATAGTCCATGACATATATTTTATATTATATAGGTAACAATTAAGATTAAATAATGAAGCTCAAAATTATTTATATTTACCTTTTTCACATTGAATTATGGTAAATTAGACTTAAATATGTTCAATATGTTTCATCTCCATTACCAAATTTCATGTTTCTTCGTCAATAAGCCAAAGAGTTAAAAGACTATAAATGAATGACAAATATTTTAGGTTTTTCCTTCACCATCCCAAATTCTTAGCTCTTTTTCATCACTAAGCACCAAACATAATAGACTATAGTAGGTGTAAAAAATTAAATATATTTTATTTTTCAACTCCAACATAAAATTTTAGGTTTTTACCCACTAAAAAACAAAGATAAAAGACTATAGTCCGTGACATATATTTTAAATAATATAGGTAACAAATAAGATTTATAATGAATCTCAAAATCATTTATATTTACCTTTTTCACATTGAATTATGGTAAATTAGACGTAAATATATTCAATATGTTTCTTCTCCATCACAAAATTTCATGTTTCTTAGTGAGTAAGCCAGAGAGTTAAAAGACTATAAATGAATGACAAATATTTTAGGTTTTTTCTTCAGCATCCCAAATTCTTAGGTTTTTTTCATCACTAAGCGCCAAACATAATAGACTATAGTATGTGTAAAAAATTAATTATATTTTATTTTTCAACTCCGACATAAAATTTTAGGTTTTTCCTCACTAAAAAACAAAGATAAAAGACTATAGTCCATGACATATATTTTATATAATATAGGTAACAATTAAGCTTAAATAAGAAGCTCAAACTTATTTATATTTACCTTTTTGAAATTGAATTATGTTAAACTAGATGTAAATATATTCAATATGTTTCTTCTCCATCACAAAATTTCATGTTTCTTCGTGAGTAAGCCAGAGAGTTAAAAGACTATAAATGAATGACAAATATTTTAGGTTTTTTCTACACCATCCCAAATTCTTAGGTTTTTTTCATCACTAATCACCAAACATAATAGACTATAGTATGTGTAAAAAATTAATTATATTTTATTTTTTCAACTCCAACATAAAATTTTAGGTTTTCCCCCTCTAAAACACAAAGATAAAAGACTATAACCCATGACTTATATTTTATATAATATAGGTAACAATTAAGATTGAAAAATAAAGATCAAACTTATTTATATTTACCTTTTTCACATTGAATTATGTTAAATTAGATGTAAATATATTCAATATGTTTCTTCTCCATCAAAAAAGTTCATGTTTCTTCATCTTTAAGCCAGAGAGTTAAAAGACTATAAATGAATGACAAATATTTTAGGTTTTTGCTTCACCATCCCAAAGTCTTAGGTTTTTTCATCACTAAGCACCAAACATAATAGACTATAGTAGGTGTAAAAAATTAATTATATTTTATTTTTCAACTCCAACATAAAATTTTAGGTTTTTCCCCACTAAAACAAAAAGATAAAAGACTATAGTCCATGACATATATTTTATATTATATAGGTAACAATTAAGATTAAATAATGAAACTCAAAATTATTTATATTTACCATTTTCACATTGAATTATGGTAAATTAGACGTAAATATGTTTAATATGTTTCATCTCCATTACCAAATTTCATGTTTCTTCGTCAATAAGCCAGAGAGTTAAAAGACTATAAATGAATCACAAATATTTTAGGTTTTTTCTTCACCATCCCAAATTCTTAGGTTTTTTTTCATCACTAAGCACCAAACATAATAGACTATAGTAGGTGTAAAACATTAATTATATTTTATTTTTCAACTCCAACATAAAATTTTAGGTTTTTCCCCACTAAAACACAAAGATAAAAGACTATAGTCCATGACATATATTTTATATTATATAGGTAATAATTAAGATTAAATAATGAAACTCAAAATTATTTATATTTACCATTTTCACATTGAATTATGGTAAATTAGACGTAAATATGTTTAATATGTTTCATCTCCATTACCAAATTTCATGTTTCTTCGTCAATAAGCCAGAGAGTTAAAAGACTATAAATGAATCACAAATATTTTAGGTTTTTTCTTCACCATCCCAAATTCTTAGGTTTTTTTTCATCACTAAGCACCAAACATAATAGACTATAGTATGTGTAAAAAATTAATTATATTTTATTTTTTCAACTCCAACATAAAATTTTAGGTTTTTCCTCACTAAAAAACAAAGATAAAAGGCTATAGTCCATGACATATATTTTATATTATATAGGTAACAATTAAGATTAAATAATGAAGCTCAAAATTATTTATATTTACCTTTTTCACATTGAATTATGGTAAATTAGACGTAAATATGTTCAATATGTTTCATCTCCATTACCAAATTTCATGTTTCTTCGTCAATAAGCCAAAGAGTTAAAAGACTATAAATGAATGACAAATATTTTGGGTTTTTCCTTCACCATCCCAAATTCTTAGCTCTTTTTCATCACTAAGCACCAAACATAATAGACTATAGTAGGTGTAAAAAATTAAATATATTTTATTTTTCAACTCCAACATAAAATTTTAGGTTTTTACCCACTAAAAAACAAATATAAAAGACTATAGTCCATGACATATATTCTAAATAATATAGGTAACAAATAAGATTTATAATGAATCTCAAAATCATTTATATTTACCTTTTTCACATTGAATTATTGTAAATTAGATGTAAATATATTCAATATGTTTCTTCTCCATCACAAAATTTCATGTTTCTTCGTGAGTAAGCCAGAGAGTTAAAATACTGTAAATGAATGACAAATATTTTAGGTTTTTTCTTCACCATCCTAAAGTCTTAGGTTTTTTTCATCACTAAGCACCAAACACAATAGACTATAGTAGGTGTAAAAAATTAATTATATTTTATTTTTTAAACTCCAACATAAAATTTTAGGTTGTTCCCTACTAAAACACAAAGGTAAAAGACTATAGCCCATGACATATATTTTATATAATATAGGTAGCAATTAAGATTGAACAATGAAGATCAAACTTATTTATATTTACCTTTTTCACATTGAATTATGTTAAATTAGATGTAAATATATTTAATATGTTTCTTCTCCATCACATAATTTCATGTTTCTTTGTCAGTAAGCCAGAGAGTTAAAAGACTATAAATGAATAACAAATATTTTAGGTTTTTTCTTCGCCATCCCAAAGTCTTAGGTTTTGACCATCACTAAAAACCACACATAATAGACTATAGTATGTGTAGAAAATTAATTATATTTTATTTTTCAACTCCAACATAAAATAATAGGTTTTTCCGCACTAAAAAACAAAGATAAAAGACTATAGTCCATGACATATATTTTATATAATATAGATAACAATTAAGATTTATAATGAATATCAAAATCATTTATATTTACCTTTTTCACATTGAATTATGGTAAATTAGACGAAAATATATTCAATATGTTTCTTCTCCATCACAAAATTTCATGTTTCTTCGTCAGTAAGCCAGAGAGTTAAAAGACTATAAATGAATAACAAATATTTTAGGTTTTTTTTTCACCATCCCAAAGTCTTAGGTTTTGACCATCACTAAAAACCACACATAATAGACTATAGTATGTGTAGAAAATTAATTATATTTTATTTTTCAACTCCAACATAAAATTTTAGGTTTTTCCCCACTAAAAAACAAAGATAAAAGACTATAGTCCATGACATATATTTTATATAATATAGATAACAAATAATATTTATAATGAATCTCAAAATCATTTATATTTACCTTTTTCACATTGAATTATGGTAAATTAGACGAAATTATATTCAATATGTTTCTTCTCCATCACAAAATTTCATGTTTCTTCGTGAGTAAGCCAGAGAGTTAAAAGACTATAAATGAATGACAAATATTTTAGGTTTTTTCTTCACCATCCTAAAGTCTTAGGTTTTTTTCATCACTAAGCACCAAACATATAGACTATAGTATGTGTAAAAAATTAATTATATTTTATTTTTCAACTCCAACATAAAATTTTAGGTTTTTCCCCACTAAAACACAAAGATAAAAGACTATAGTCCATGACATATATTTTATATTATATAGGTAACAATTAAGATTAACTAATGAAACTCAAAATTATTTATTTTTACCATTTTCACATTGAATTACGGTAAATTAGACGTAAATATGTTTAATATGTTTCATCCCCATTACCAAATTTCATGTTTCTTCGTCAATAAGCCAGAGAGTTAAAAGACTATAAATGAATCACAAACATTTTAGGTTTTTTCTTCACCATCCCAAATTCTTAGGTTTTTTTTCATCACTAAGCACCAAACATAATAGACTATAGTATGTGTAAAAAATTAATTCTATTTTATTTTTTCAACTCCAACATAAAATTTAGGTTTTCCTCATTAAAAATAAAGATAAAAGACTATAGTCCGTGACATATATTTTAAATAATATAGGTAACAATTAAGATTAAATATTGAAGCTCAAAATTATTTATATTTACCATTTTCACATTGAATTATGGTAAATTAGACGTAAATATGTTTAATATGTTTCATCTCCATTACCAAATTTCATGTTTCTTCGTCAATAAGCCAGAGAGTTAAAAGACTATAAATGAATCACAAATATTTTGGGTTTTTTCTTCACCATCCCAAATACTTAGGTTTTTTTCATCACTAAGCACCAAACATAATAGACTATAGTAGGTGTAAAAAATTAATTATATTTTAATTTTCAACTCCAACATAAAATTTTAGGTTTTTCCCCACTAAAACACAAAGGTAAAAGACTATAACCCATGACATATATTTTATATAATATAGGTAACAATTAAGATTGAACAATGAAGCTCAAAATTATTTACATTTTAATTTTTTACATTGAATTATGTTAAATTAGATGTAAATATATTCAATATGTTTCTTCTCCATCACAAAATTTCATGTTTCTTCGTCAGTAAGCCAGAGAGTTAAAAGACTATAAATGAATGACAAATATTTTAGGTTTTTTCTTCACCATCCCATATTCTTAGCTCTTTTTCATTACTAAGCACCAAACATAATAGACTATAGTAGGTGTAAAAAATTAATTATATTTTATTTTTCAACTCCAACATAAAATTTTAGGTTTTTCCCCACTAAAAAACAAAGATAAAAGACTATAGTCCATGACATATATTTTAAATAATATAGGTAACATTTAAGATTAAATAATGAAGCTCAAAATTATTTATATTTACCATTTTCACATTGAATTATGGTAAATTAGACGTAAATATGTTTAATATGTTTCATCTCCATTAACAAATTTCATGTTTCTTCGTCAATAAGCTAGAGAGTTAAAAGACTATAAATGAATCACAAATATTTTAGGTTTTTTCTTCACCATCCCAAATACTTAGCTCTTTTTCATTACTAAGCACCAAACATAATAGACTATAGTAGGTGTAAAAAATTAATTATATTTTATTTTTCAACTCCAACATAAAATTTTAGGTTTTTCCCCTCTAAAAAACAAAGATAAAAGACTATAGTCCATGACATATATTTTATATAATATAGATAACAATTAAGATTTATAATGAATCTCAAAATCATTTATATTTACCTTTTTCACATTGAATTATGGTAAATTAGACGAAAATATATTCAATATGTTTCTTCTCCATCACAAAATTTCATGTTTCTTCGTGAGTAAGCCAGAGAGTTAAAAGACTATAAATGAATGACAAATATTTTAGGTTTTTTCTTCACCATCCTAAAGTCTTAGGTTTTTTTTCATCACTAAGCACCAAACATATAGACTATAGTATGTGTAAAAAATTAATTATATTTTATTTTTCAACTCCAACATAAAATTTTAGGTTTTTCCCCACTAAAACACAAAGATAAAAGACTATAGTCCATGACATATATTTTATATTATATAGGTAACAATTAAGATTAACTAATGAAACTCAAAATTATTTATTTTTACCATTTTCACATTGAGTTACAGTAAATTAGACGTAAATATGTTTAATATGTTTCATCCCCATTACCAAATTTCATGTTTCTTCGTCAATAAGCCAGAGAGTTAAAAGACTATAAATGAATCACAAACATTTTAGGTTTTTTCTTCACCATCCCAAATTCTTAGGTTTTTTTTCATCACTAAGCACCAAACATAATAGACTATAGTATGTGTAAAAAATTAATTATATTTTATTTTTTCAACTCCAACATAAAATTTAGGTTTTCCTCACTAAAAAACAAAGATAAAAGACTACAGTCCGTGACATATATTTTATATTATATAGGTAACAATTAAGATTAAATAATGAAGCTCAAAATTATTTATATTTACCATTTTCACATTGAATTATGGTAAATTAGACGTAAATATGTTTAATATGTTTCATCTCCATTACCAAATTTCATGTTTCTTCGTCAATAAGCCAGAGAGTTAAAAGACTATAAATGAATCACAAATATTTTGGGTTTTTTCTTCACCATCCCAAATACTTAGGTTTTTTTCATCACTAAGCACCAAACATAATAGACTATAGTAGGTGTAAAAAATTAATTATATTTTAATTTTCAACTCCAACTTAAAATTTTAGGTTTTTCCCCACTAAAACACAAAGATAAAAGACTATAACCCATGACATATATTTTATATAATATAGGTAACAATTAAGATTGAACAATGAAGCTCAAAATTATTTACATTTTCCTTTTTTACATTGAATTATGTTAAATTAGATGTAAATACATTCGATATGTTTCTTCTCCATCACAAAATTTCATGTTTCTTCGTCAGTAAGCCAGAGAGTTAAAAGACTATAAATGAATGACAAACATTTTAGGTTTTTTCTTCACCATCCCATATTCTTAGCTCTTTTTCATTACTAAGCACCAAACATAATAGACTATAGTAGGTGTAAAAAATTAATTATATTTTATTTTTCAACTCCAACATAAAATTTTAGGTTTTTCCCCACTAAAAAACAAAGATAAAAGACTATAGTCCATGACATATATTTTAAATAATATAGGTAACAATTAAGATTAAATAATGAAGCTCAAAATTATTTATATTTACCATTTTCACATTGAATTATGGTAAATTAGACGTAAATATGTTTAATATGTTTCATCTCCATTACCAAATTTCATGTTTCTTCGTCAATAAGCTAGAGAGTTAAAAGACTATAAATGAATCACAAATATTTTAGGTTTTTTCTTCACCATCCCAAATACTTAGCTCTTTTTCATTACTAAGCACCAAACATAATAGACTCTAGTAGGTGTAAAAAATTAATTATATTTTATTTTTCAACTCCAACATAAAATTTTAGGTTTTTCCCCTCTAAAACACAAAGATAAAAGACTATAACCCATGACATATATTTTATATAATATAGGTAACAATTAAGATTGAACAATGAAGCTCAAAATTATTTAGATTTACCTTTTTCACATTGAATTATGTTAAATTAGATGTAAATATATTCAATATGTTTCTTCTCCATCAAAAAAATTCATCTTTCTTCATCATTAAGCCAGAGAGTTAAAAGACTATAAATGAATGACAAATATTTTAGGTTTTTTCTTCACCATCCCAAAGTCTTCGGTTTTTTTCATCACTAAGCACCAAACTTAATAGACTATAGTATGTGTAAAAAATTAATTATATTTTATTTTTCAACTCCAACATAAAATTTTAGGTTTTTCCTCACTAAAAAACAAAGATAAAAGACTATAGTCCATGACATATATTTTATATTATATAGGTAACAATTAAGATTAAATAATGAAGCTCAAAATTATTTATATTTACCTTTTTCACATAGAATTATGGTAAATTAGACGTAAATATGTTCAATATGTTTCATCTCCATTACCAAATTTCATGTTTCTTCGTCAATAAGCCTGAAAGTTAAAAGACTATAAATGAATCACAAATATTTTAGGTTTTTTCTTCACCATCCCAAATTCTTAGGTTTTTTTCATCACTAAGCACCAGACATAATAGACTATAGTAGGTGTAAAAAATTAATTATATTTTATTTTTCAACTCCAACATAAAATTTTAGGTTTTTCCCCACTAAAACACAAAGATAAAAGACTATAGTCCATGACATATATTTTATATTATATAGGTAACAATTAAGATTAACTAATGAAACTCAAAATTATTTATTTTTACCATTTTCAAATTGAATTACGGTAAATTACACGTAAATATGTTTAATATGTTTCATCCCCATTACCAAATTTCATGTTTCTTCGTCAATAAGCCAGAGAGTTAAAAGACTATAAATGAATCACAAACATTTTAGGTTTTTTCTTCACCATCCCAAATTCTTAGCTCTTTTTCATCACTAAGCACCAAACATAATAGACTATAGTAGGTGTAAAAAATTAATTATATTTTATTTTTCAACTCCAACATAAAATTTTAGGTTTTTCCCCACTAAAAAACAAAGATAAAAGACTATAGTCCATGACATATATTTTAAATAATATAGGTAACAAATAAGATTTATAATGAATCTCAAAACATTTATACTTACCTTTTTCACATTGAATTATGATAAATTAGACGTAAATATATTCAATATGTTTCTTCTCCATCACAAAATTTCATGTTTATTCGTGAGTAAGCCAGAGAGTTAAAAGAGTGTAAATGAATGACAAATATTTTAGGTTTTTTCTTCACCATCCTAAAGTCTTAGGTTTTTTTCATCACTAAGCACCAAACATAATAGACTATAGTAGGTGTAAAAAATTAATTATATTTTATTTTTCAACTCCAACATAAAATTTTAGGTTTTTCCCCACTAAAACACAAAGATAAAAGACTATAGCCCATGACATATATT
>CAWUDS030006658.1:250234-285378 GCA_963859935.3 Lathyrus sativus
ACTCACATATCCACTTCCACATACACTTGTGCACCTCAGCGCTTTCATGCGTGTGTATGGTTTTATTTTCCGCAATTTATTTTCCGCAATTTAACATTACCGTCATTTATTATTATCGCGTTGCATTCCGTCCAAAGGAAAAACCTACACATGGTTCAACAATCGTGTGTAGTGCACATCATTTGCATCATATTCCCCTGATCCTTGATCTCATTCAAGTCTATCACTTAATATAGATCCTACCCCATAGGAAGGACCTTTTTCTTTTACAACTTAGATACAAACACATTCAACAACTCAATACAACATTATTCAAACACAATAGAGAAACAGATGTTAATCATCTTAAGCGAGATAGAATCTCCACCCCACATCAATTACAATCAATACCGTAGGGACTTTGCCTTAAGAGAGATAGAGGCGTACATCGTCGATCTATATCCGAGTACTTGATCCCTTCTCTTAAGACGACGCAAAAACTATTTTCTTACAATTTGTGGTGGTTAAATCTCCCTTGAAATGACAACTCACCTTTTCTCTTAAACTCAATCAATCAACTACCCTAAACCCGTAGGAACTTTGACCACAGTCAAAGAGCCCCTCAAACCCTTTAGGGGAACTACAAATACTCTGATTCCACTCCCGTAAGGATATGTAGGCATAATATGCGATATCTTATCGAGTATACTTAGAAATAAACCCCTAGGTTTTTCAACCATTAAGCAGATAAACACATAGCAATAAACAAACATAAAACAAGAGGTTCCTGTAGAGTACTACAGAAACTTAGGATGCTAGCACCTTCCCTAAGTTTAACCAACCCCTGAACCTATACTCTCTAAACCTTGCATTTGCATTGCATTATGGGAATTTCGATCTTTATCCCTTCCTTTGGACAAATCAAAGTTCGGTTGCAAATTGAATTAAAGATTCAAACTAATCAATAGTTTGGTATCCAAATTTCACCGCGACAACGGCTAGGTCGAAGAGAGTGGGCGTCATCATCCCACAAGAAAGGTGAAAAGTGTAGTGGGTGTTATCCCAGAAGTACAGTGAGGAGGCCAGCATAATGGGGAAATAAGTAGGACCTGCTTTCGACATCATGATCAAATCATAAATGTCGGTTTTCTTCCAATCGTCTGCTTTGACCTTTTCCACTTTGGTCAGCCAGTTCAGGTAAAGATCAGAGTCCTTGAAATAAGGGGTAGCTCTAAATAACCTGGATCCATCATTTAGGTACTTGAGGTCAACATGGTGTAAAGCCAAGCTATCTAGACCTTCAGTAGGTACTTTGGTATAATGCTTTTGCTCTAGAGGTTTGGTTTTGTGATAAGAAGGGAAAAAGTCACTAAGGGTTGAGTAGTTGGTCCCTAAGGGAGACAGAGGGCCAGCCAAAGCTAAAGACTTACCTGTAACAGTGATAGGGATTATTAACTGCGACTCATAAATGTGCCTTTTTTCTTCTATTAGAGGTTCAGGGATAAATTGTTGGTTCTTCACCATCTTGGGCCCACTCAGTATGGTGAAAGGAGAAAGGAGAAAGGAGTGACGCAGCCTGTAGTCCTTTGGCTTAGGTATTTTTATTCTGATCTTTGGTGGTAGCAGTAGAAGACGTCATTGATGAAGTTCTGGAAAAAAATGGGTTTTGCTGAGGAAAGATTGGAGTTGTTTTGGAAGAAGTGCTTAAGTAATTGCTAGAGTGAAAAAGTTTAAAATGATTTCTGGTGAAATTATTTATAAGGAGTTTTTAAGTAATCAAAAGCCACTATTCATCATTACGGGCTAAGAGTAGTGGGACACGCGACGTCCCAGGATTGAAAATGGGGAAGGTGGCAGTTATTGCTTAGACCCACGATTTCATAGGTCCTAAAAAAGTGATGATGGTCTGAGATTTTGAGGGATTCCCAAGAAATTGCTCATAATGGCCCATGACGTCATGGATATGCGTAAAGATAGCTGAACAGTTTTCTTTCAAGTCATGGGTAGTTAGTTGCATTTACGCCTATGTGGAGGTTGAAAGATGGCGTCAAATTGGATGCTGTCAAAAAATGGTCCTTTTTCTTCAACATGGTCAAAAAAGACATTTTTTGGGGGAAATTTGTTAGCTCATAAATTCGACGCCCATACTATAATAAAATATTTGGATGAAATATTAAACTCTTGAATAAGTATGAAAAAGCTTCGAGTGAAGGGGCCTTCGAGTAGGCTGAGTTATTTAAGCGTTTAGGACTTAGAAAATATTTCCAAATGTTAAAAATGCCACCTTCGACCGAGGGTGTTGGCCAGGTGTTAGTGGAATTTAGAAATTCAAATTAAGGAGGGAGTAGTCATACTTTCTCATGACTAAACAAGACAAGTGGAGCTCATTCAGCAAGTGATCACATGCAACGTGACACTTGTTATAGGCTGGTTATTTTAAGAGGTTGATGGCAATTAATTTTACTATTATAAATAAGGCTTCTAGCTATAGAATTCGGTGTGTTGTAATTTACTATTGTACAAGTCACTTCCAAAATTACTCAAAGTATCCGAGTGTAGAGAAACGAGTTCTATGAGAATGTACGTCATGTAAACGCACCATCTTTACTTTTAATGAAACTTATTTTACTTGCTTAATTTTGAAGAGTTTATCTTTATTTCTTTGCAATTTAAATTTTCCTTGCACTTTGCTTCACTTTGTTAAATGTTTTAAAGGTTCTTTACTTTATTTCCTACAAATTCACGTCCTTTCATTTCAGTCGAGCCTTACCTTTACATTTATCTTTTTCTGATAAACATTGTTGAAGTGTTCAGTTTAGGTAGTTTCTTTCACATAAAATTTAGCACATGTTCTAGGATCAATCTGATCGATCCTGTGAGTCACCAAAATTAGATTTTGGAAGATCAGCGGTTGTTTTCCAATTTTCACAGGAAACACAATTGACACAGCTGGCCGTGTCAGCTCCCTGCCCTTGGCCTCCAACCAAATCTTCTTGGTTCTTGCCTGACACGGGCTGGCCGTGTCAAGTCCTCTGAGATCTTCATAAATTCATAATCGAACTTTCGGAAAACCCCGTTTTCTTGCGCCAGTCATGCGGGTGATTAACCTTGTACCTGAAAACATTTAACTCTACCAAAATGCGTAAAAAATTACCAGAATAACAAAAGTATCAAAGGAATAATGCGATAAGAAAAATTGCGAAAAGTAAAAGAAATACCAAAAACATCAATACTTTGAAAGAAAGTGTTACCGGTTGTAATGACTTTTTACCGAATAAATGAGCGAAAAATCATAGAGTTGGTGGCTGATCACAACCCCAAAATTATCTCATTACTTGTCCTCAAGTGATGCTCGAGACTACAAGACATCCACCCCCAAATTATTTGTTTCTTTTACCATAATACCGCTAAGATCTTTCATGATTCATCTTTACGTTCTGTTGCAGTGAGAATAGGATATCAAATTATTGATTAATTTGAATCACAATCTTAGATTCACAACCGGTCTTTGATTTATCCGGAGGAAAGGTTAAAGAAAGGAAAAACCTATTTTGCATCGTAAACACAATGCGGAGAGAGATGTAAGGTTCGGGGGTTGGTTAAATTTAGGGAAGGTGCTAGCATCCTAAGTTTTTGTAGTACTCTACAGGAACCTCTTGTTTTAAATGTGCTATTGCTATAGTTATCTGCCTAAAGGGTAACACTAAGGGCTAAAGGGTGAAGAGAAGGACCTAAGGGGGTTAGTCATAAGTTTACTCGCCAAGACTCGCATCTTGTGCCTACGTATCCGAGGTAGGGGATGGAATCAGAGTAACCGTTAGTTCCCCTCGAAAGGGAGGAATAGGAACTTCTTGACTGTGGTCAAGGTTCCAGGGGGATATAAATGTTCATATGGAAGCGTTTACATGGAGTGCGATGACTCTAATTTCTACATTGTAAAGTTGAATTAAAAGGTGAGTAGTAAGTATTCCACGGCAGGACCTTACATGGAGTACATCGACTCCTGATCCTAAGGCTAGGATAATGGGTAAGTTTGTACACGGTGGGACGCCTAAGCATGAGTATGGCGACTCAAATCTTAAGGTTGGGAAAAGGTAAGGGCGTGTCCATGGCGGGAAGCCTAAGCACAAGTATGGCGACTCGGATCCTAAGGCTAGGATGGGCGAGGGTAAAGGAATATTGACACGGCGGTTAAATAGTTAGGCCTTTCCTTCGAAGGGGAAAACAACGGTAAAATAAAGCGGATAAATAATAAAGCAAAGATATGTGGAATAGTGATGTGAATATGTACAAGCGATGATAGCAATGATATATGGTTAAGTTGGAATTAGGCGATGGGATTGTAATTGACTTAGCGGTTAGAAAGATGAATTAATTGTTTTGAGAATTTGTTGTTAAGTGAAAATTAGATTAATTAAATAAGTGAGCATATGCAAATGTTAGAATCTAATTATTTTTATGATTTGTGAGATATTTGCGAATACTAGAAGTTGAATTATGATTAAGTTAAAAAAATGTTATACTAATGATTTTAAAATTACTTATTTTTGTATTTTTATTAAGAATTAGAAAATAAACTTGAATTACTAACAAAAGTTATTTTTATTAATTGAATTAAATTGAAAAGAGGAATTAGACTAAATAACTTTTTTTTGATTAAAAAGTTATTTATTTTTAGTAACAAACTTAATTAACTAAGAGACTCTAAAAGGTTAAAATAAACTAAATCAAAAAGATCATTAAACCAATTAAATTTTAAATGAAACTTTATTAATTTTGAATTTTAATTTACTAAAGAAAAACAAGAGAATTGGTATAATGAGCTGGACATTTTTTTAATAATATTGAAATAAACTTGCATTTCTTAAGAAGAAGAAAAAACTAACATGAAATTTTAAAAATATCATTTATTATTTTTATTACCTTTTTTGAAATACCAAGATCCTAAATTAAAAGCCCAAATTAAAGTTCTACTAAATTTAAATAAAACTGTTTTTTTATTATTTTTAATTAAAAATGTTTTAAATTAAATGTTAAATAATTTTTTTTTTATTTTTAAAACATGTTAGTTGGTTAGTATTGATGTTAGTGGTTAATTTATTATTAATAATTAAAAATTACAAGTAAAATAATAAAATAAGCTGAAAATAAAAGAATAAAATTAAAAAAAATAAAATAAAGTGGGTCGGGCTGGGTCACCACTCCCCAGACCCGACCCGGATGATCATTTAAAAGGGGGGGAAGTGGAATTTAGGGTTTTTAACCCTAAATTCTCAGTTGGCCACGACGCTCCATGGGCTCTCTCTGAGCTTTTTCTTTCACGTCTTCTTCCTCTTTTTCATCCATGGATCTCGTGTCTTCTTCTCTAACATATTCTTCCTCCTCTTTTTCTGACCATTTTTCTGAAATAAACAAATAAATACCAGAATGGGAAGTCCGTTAGTGGCGGCTTACGTTTTTGGTTCTTTCGCGGTTAGACGCTTTTGACAGTTTGTGGGTGATAGTGGTTGTTATAACGGCCGATGATGCTTGAGCTGAGGCCTGCGAGTTTGACGGTTTTGTGACTTTGTGGCCGATGATGTTGGACTAAGGTCTTCGTTGGTTTTGATTTTGTAAGAATATCCAGAGTTTTCTGGTGATCTTACGGGTGTCATGGCATTCACAACGGTTTGAGTTTCGAACGGCTTCGTTCTTGAGCGATGAAGAAGTTCTTCGCCTCTGAGCCTTTGTGATTTTCGACGGATTTATGTTTGAATCTGTTGGGGTTTTTTCATGAAAAAGGAGGACTATGATGAAAACTTTTTGAGTCCTCTTTGATGCCTTCTCTCGGATCTGTGATGGGTTTTGAGTATTTCGCTGTGATTTTGGTTTTTTCTTATAGCTACTCTCAACAGATTTTGAAGACTTAAAATGTTTCCTTTTTTAGAAAAACATGTTCTAACATGTTGGTGCTTTTCCTTTTCAGATTATTTTGTCTAAGGAATTGTTTGGAATCTCCCTTTTTCGGTTTGACTCTTTGATGATACTGGTCTTTTCCAATTTCAGTTGTTGAATTTCCATTTTCGTGGAAATAATGCTAGTTTATTTCCTTTTACGGTTTCGGACTGCTTGATGGTTGTTTTTCATTTCGTGAGTTTGGTCATGATGGATATTTGTTTCCATTTTTATTTGGCCTTTGATGATGAAGGATTTTGTTCATTGACGATGTTTTGGAAATATTGGACCGTGTTGTATTTTCGGATTTCTCTTTAATGCTGTGTTTGGACAGAAATCATTTTTCACAAAAAAAAAGCTCCTTTTCACTCTTTCTCGGAAATTTTGAACAGAATTCTGCCGGGTTTTTGTCGAGGTCGGAAACGAAAATGGGGTTTTGGCGGAATTCACTAGTTTCCCCTCCCGGACCCAATGATGAATGTTCTGAGGGTCCAAAAGTAGAAATAAAACTTTTCCGATAAAATGATTTTCTAACCAATTTTTCAACATTTTTTGCAGGTTCTGGAAGTTCGGAAGATGACGAAGAATCTGAAGCTGAAGAACGGACTTAGAGCTTAGAACTCTTAGGATTTAGCATTTAGGACTTGATTTGTAATTCCAAAAAAAATGTAACCTGTATTCTTGTAATAGTAATGAAAATAAGCTTGAAATGTATGAAAAATCTACTTTTTGAATAAAACGAGTTTCAATTCTTTTGCATCAACTGCGAACTTGATTCTTCTGCAATTAAATCTGAGCCATAATTTTATTACAAATAAGCTTTAAACTTCGCAAACCGACTTCGAAACTTTTGACAGCTTGTAATCACTTGAAATTCAAACCGGCATCCAATATGAACTTGACACCAATATTGAGTTCAACTGAGCCCTTTGAAAACTAACTCGTAACCAAAATAGAAAGTAGTGAATACGGGCTCGAACTTGTTTGAATAACTTCTTTGAAATAATTATCGCACTGATTCAAATCCCAATCCGTTCACATTTTAAGACTCTTAAATAAATAAACAAATCAATTAGTATTCCACATTTGCATCTGACGGCTAAAAAAAATCCGATCCTCAAATCTGGATGAACGACACTAAAGAAAATCTAATATCCGCACTGCCATAAAATTCCAACTAATTTTCAAACCAATGTCGTGTAATCGTGAGACAGGAGACCCTAGCTACTTGGGGCATCCTCTGACGATGAATTGGTTTCTATAATCGTCAAATGACTGTAATATGGTGATACGTCTGTACTGACATGAATTAAAGGCACACAGTATTATTTTCCTGCAAAACGAACAAACTGGGTAAACTGGTTAGCGGTTAGTTAAAACGAAAGATGTACTAAACTGAAATGCAAAAATGATCACTAATCTAAGGGTAAAATTTGGGGTAGGATAGTTGCCTCTATTTAAATAACTTCACCGGATGATTTGAGCGACGAAGGCTCGAGAAATCACGGTGAAAGAGATTTAAATACAGATAACCGAAAATTTTGCCCTTAGATGCAGTGATATGCAATGCTATGGACAAAACGACAATGCTGACAATGCTATGAATCTAATATGATGCGTATGATGGAAATGATAAATGCAAAGATGCAGACGAAACGACAACACAGGGGACAGACGCAACGACCACCCACACACTAGGGAAGACGACACACTGGGGAAACAGTACGAAACCGGGGAACTCCAAAGTGATGGACCAACAGGTTCAAGCATGACCAGTTGCCACTTTAGAAATAAAAACAAGAAGAGATCCTCAATGGAGATGGCACTGGCGAGATGGCCTCCACTGGGGAAATATCCAAGAGTAGCTGCTCAACATGTTCAGGCATGACCGGTTGACACTCCAGGATGAAAAGGTAACACAAGATCCACACGGCGGTAGGATCAAGTAAACAGAATGCTGGAGCATTGAGCAAGAATAACATCCAAGCTTCTGGAAACAGGATCTTTAGGACTCATTAGAAAATATACAGGGTAAAAACCTGTTGTATGCCAAAATAAATGAACTTCAAGGGAAAACTGCCCTGATACGTTTCTCGGGAGAGAACGACCACTTATCGTTGGAAGGGACTTACATGCCAAAATGGATAAGCTCTCAAATAAAGAGACTGTCGCTTATCCAGGGATACAGATGAAATGATAAGCTCCTCTGAAGGTACTGTCGCTTATCGGATGAAAATAAGCTTCCATGATCAAAATATGATTCAACTTCTCCTTTAACCAAATGACTCATTTAGAAAGGGTAAATAAACTTTCCCACACTTCAAAGTTTGTATGATCTGAATAGGTCTTAGTTTCCTCTTTTACTAAAGGGTAAAATAAATCTCCCCCATACTTCAAGGTTTGTATGCCATGAACGGGTCTCAGTTTCTTATTTTACTAAAAGGTAAAATAAATCTCCCTCATACTTCAAGGTTTGTATGGGAACTTGAAACCAGCTTCTCGATGGAGATGGTATCTTGCTGCTAGTCATGATGAAGATAGAATAAGCTTCTCAGGCAAGAAATTCCGCTTATTTGCAAGGGTAGAAATGATAAGCTTCTCGGATGAGAATTGTTGCTTGTTGAGGAAAAAGATGTAATGATAAGCTTCTTGGATGAGAATAGTCGCTTGTCTGATATAATGATAAGCTTCTCGGGCGAGAACTGTCGCATGCCGATGTTGTAAAGAGGTGATGGTAAGCTTCTCAGGCGAGAACTGTCGCATACCGATGTTGTAAAATGATAGGCTTCTCAGGATGAGAACTGTCGCTTATCTGTAACTGCAATGATAGACTTCTCAGGATGAGAACTGTCGCTTATCTGCAAAGGTGTTGTAATAGGGCTCTTCTTGAAAGATAGTGCAAAATAAATGCACGTCCAGGTAGGTTCGGTGACCGTTGGGGATCGAAGTTCAATCTAGGATCGAGCTAGAAGGAAACTGTCAAACAAGACTCCATTGAGGGAATGAACTCAAATGGGGATTGTCTTATCCTAGGCACAGAAAAGATAACTGAAATAACCATCATCCACGAGGGTTGAACTCTGTGGGGAAACTGGAAAATAGTAGGTATTTTATGCTTAGAGGTTGACGATCTACTTGGAGAAAATAGACAAACCCAGTTACTTGGCGGTAACTGTTGCAACCCAAAATTTGAGCAACATTTATTTATTCATCAAGAGTTGTATGATACTTTGAAGCTAGCCAAGAAGGCCATTCAAGTGTTTGAAGGTTGATACCTTTGTCATAAAGCTCAAGAGATCCTCAGAGGAATTGGTTGAAACCAAGGTTGTGTGTCTCATAACTTGAGAGTTGTGGGAGCTCCTCAGATGATTCTGAGACTATGAGGATGGACTTGAAGCTTTGAGAAAGCTTATGAGATATCTTGAAAGCCATCATGAAGCCTAGAGAGTTCATTGTACAAGAATTCAGAAGATTTAGCCATGAGTGGTGGAATTAGGGTTTGACTGGGTCAACCCTAGGTCAACTGATGATTTGGAGAGGGTTGAGACCTAATCCAAGAGCCATGTGATCATGGAATGATGTATTGAGATACTATAAGGATGATTCCTAGACCAACTCATCATGATTGATGAGTTTGAGAAGTTTCAAGCTAGGGTTTCTAAGGATTGACAGTGTAAAATCCCCTAGTTTGATCCCTATCTTGAAGGCAGTTTAGCTCAAGATGTGATTGTCATCTCATCTTCCCCATAACATTAATGTTGTATATCTTGTTATTAGCTTTAATTTGAGTAGTAGAAGTCCTTGATAGGATTTGTGGAGCTCAAGTTATGGTTTTGACAAATTACAGGTCATCTGAGGTATGTGAATCTGGGTCCTTGAAAGTCACCCAACTTGCAGACAACTTTGGACCTAGTAGGATGATTCCTATGGATTCTTGGTCAACATGAATGTTGAAGAGCATCTTCTTATCTTTCTAGAGAGTACTAGAAGTCCTTGATAGGATTTGTAGAACTCAACTTATGGCTTTGACAAGCCAAGGGCATTTTGGTCATTTGGAGGTTATAGGTCATTTCAAGCATAAGACCATATCTCCTACTTCCAAGCTTCAAATGGAAAAATCTTCAACATCAAACTTGCTTAGAATGATGTTTTAAGGCTATTAGGGAGGTCATGATATGTTGAAAAGGCTCATAGCAAAAAGTGATAAAAATGGCCTAAAAATGAGGCATAAGTTAATTCAAGTGAATTTGAAAATGGAAATCCCAAGTTATAAGTCCAAACCATGTCATGTAATAGGTCATTTTGACTCCAAATGACATTCTAAGAACAATGGTTCAGCCAAAATTTTGATTTGAGGCTTGCATCATAGGTTTGCTTTGTAATTGGATTGCTTGCATATTAAGGTACCAAACCAAAACTCCACAAAACTCAACAAACAAGGAAGATATGCATTGTAACTTGTCCTAGATCTCATGTAAGGAGAATTTCAAATCAGAAACCAAGGTTGCAAGGCATTTGGCATGAGATACCATGTGAGGAGAATGTGAATTCAAAATACCATGACATGAAAAGATGAATTTCTCATTGGATTGTTCTAGGGGGTTCTAGATGATTCTAAACCTCTCTATAAGATGTTTCCAACTTGCTCAGATGCAAGGTTGGTGTTAATTGGTGTAGAGAAGAGAGAGTGAAAGCAAAATTCCTCCATTGCAAATCACATTCAAACTTCACATTCTTCTTCATTGCCATCCCATTTTTCTTCACAAACCTTCTCCATAGATCCTTCTGAGTGTATTCATACTGAGTTGAAGCTCCATTGATGGAGAATTGAAGGTGTTCACATTGGATTTGCAAAGAAGCAATTGTCATTGGATCTTGAAGTACAAGCTTGCTACATCCAATCTTTTGCAAACAGAAGAAGATTCATCATCCAAGGAGTGTTCTTGAAGAGTTTCAAGCCTTGAAAGCAAGGGTTTCATCACCTACCATATCAAGAAGCCAGGTTTGCAAAATCCTTTTCATCTCATAATCTAGGCATGGTTAGGTTAAGTTATTAGTTTAGAATTGTTAGAGACAATTAGGTGATCATTTCTGATGAGTTTAGGAGTGATTGGTGAAGTTTCATTCATGGATGCCATTTCTTGATGGAGTAAGAACTAGTGATATAATGAGTTACAATGCAAGATTATTAGCTGGTTTTGATTAGGATAATGCAAGGATCATTTTGATGCAAAGAAAGATGAGTTTGGTTGAGGTCGAAGATTGATGATATTTTGAGATCCATGGAGTTTCACCTTCGGGTTTGGTGATAGAGATCGTTTCCATGAAAACTAAGACCATAGGCGTGATCAGGGTGAAATTCTAAGCAAGTTTGTGTTTTACACTTTGGAATTTGATGAAGATTTGAGGCCACACGAGTTGGTAGAAATCTGTGCATGAGTTCTGAGTTTTCATGGGAGTTGCAGAAACCCTAGCTGCGTGAGGTTGAAGACGAAGTTAGGACCGTGGATGAGGCGCTGACTAGCTGACTTGAGAAGGGATCTAACGCTCCAGATTCAATTTGGATTTTGGAGGGACTGAAAGCAGCTTGAAACGCTGTGTTTCATTAAAGCGCTCTTCTGGGCTTAATGGATCAAATAGCTATCAGCACCCCCAATTGAAGCCCAATCCAAGTTTGAACTGAATATTGCTTCTATTTGCACCGCACTTTTCATTTTTTTCTTTTCATTTTATTGGTTTTTTATGATTAATACATTGGGCCAGGCGCTTTACTTGTTACACCCCCAGTATGGGCCCAAATCAGTTTATAACTACATATCATTACTGACTGCACCCCATCTCATATTTTCCATCTTATTTTTCTCCAAATTTTCTCATACTTTAAAAAATCATATTAAATTGGAAAATCAATATTTTTTAATGGGAGTTTTTTCTCCCTTTTCATATTTTTGTCTAGAAAAATATAAAATAAAAACATTTGTCATATCATGCATTTTAATATTTTTTGCATATTTTCTTCTTTAATTGCATTTTAATGCTTTTATATTGATATGTGATTTTGTAGATTTTAGTTTAGGTAGCTACCTTAGTATTTTTAGGTCAATCTTTTTAGAGTAGTTAGATATATGTTTTAGGTTCCCCCTGGATTAATTCCATATTTTTGTGATGATTTTTAGGATAGTTTTGGTTATATGCTATTAGGTTGTGTAGAATAGGGTTAAAACTTCAACATAGGTCCATCATAACTTTAGATTTTGGGTTTTTAGGACAATTTAGACTATGGGACATATATGGGTATTAAGGGTAGGTATGTAGGATCCCTTAGGAATTATATTAGGATTTAATATAGTAGTATGCTATTTTTAGTTGATTTTTGTATTGGTTGATTGTTTGTGTTGCCTTTAGGGCATGTTTGCTTTGTTTGCTTTGCTTTGTGAGCTTGGAGAGCTTGGTATTGTTCTAAGGAGCATTGAGGAGCATAGTAGAAGACTTGAAGATGCATTGAGGAGCTTGAGAGCTTGTTCTTCTTTTCTTTTTTGTTGTTTTAGGGTTAGGGATTAGGAAGAGTTTAGATGTAGATAATTTCTTTCTCAAACATGGATGGTATCATTCACCTCCATTTCTCCCTATGATTCAAAGTCCTTCCATGGTATACACCTCTCTCCTTTGGAGGGATAAGTGAGGTACCTAGGGAGTAGAACTTTTTAGGGAACCATTCCTTTGATATTGAACCCTTATAGGTCACCTTTGGTGGTCAAATAAGCAGTTCAATATCCCCCAGCTTATCCAGTAAGTGATTTTTCTCTGGTTTGATTGTCTTGAGAGATGTTGAGCTTGAGTTTGAAGATGAAGACTTCATTGAAGAGTGTTGAAGAGGATGAATCCTTGAGCATTGCCATTCCAGCTGAAGCCAGAAGAGCAACAAGAGCAAGTTGATACTTGAAGACCCCTGAAGATTAGGTGAAGCCTGAAGGTGGAACTGATCAAGAAGCTGAAGCTTAAGGGAGAAGATGAGTTGAAACTCATGTTGTAGGGTTGAAGCCTGGAAAAGCAATTGATATCTGTCAAGTGATTGAAGTCTGAAGACTGAGTTGCTGTTGGAGAAGTTGAGGCTTGAAGTTGAGAGAGGAGTTGATCTGCTTTCTTCTTTTTCTTTTCTGTATTGTGTGTTTTGTTTGACTTGTCTGATGCATTAGAATAAGTCCATATCTAGAATAGGTAGAATCTAGGAGCATGATTGCACTAGAGGTTGAGTTGCTCCCACTGCTTGTATTGTTACTGTGTGGCTTTGCTTGCGGGTATTCGGTAGAGCTCAGCTCCCTTGCCTATGTGGTTTGTTTGCCTGATGGCATTTCATTTCTTTTATCTGTATGATTGCAGTTTACTGTTTATTGCTTGATAGCATGTTGTTTTATAATTTCAGTATGATTACTGTTATTTCATTCTGGCTTGAGGTTGAGATGAGCTTGTGGAGGCTGAAGCCCCACACACATTTCCTCCCTCACTTGCATTGCATGCATTTTACTGTTAAGCTGATGCTTTGTCTGTTTTGGTGTATCATTGACATGATCCCTTAGGACTCTCATTTCCTTTGATAAGGATTTGATGATAGAATTTTAGGTTGAAACCTATGCATGACAACTTCTAGGAGTTCCCTGTTCAAACCTCAACCATAGGATGAATCCATGGCATGACAACAGTAGGACTTGATAGTCTCCCTCCTAGTCGGGCCTGTTCTCTTCTCATCTCAAAACAGTTTAAGATACAGTAATCATGAATGATTTCTTTCGTACGTTACGAGCCTTAAGCTATCTGAGAAAGGGTTGTGGGAGAGTTTCTTTTCCACAGTCTGGATGTTTAGTATGGTACCCTTTGGGTGACATGCGACGCATTCACTCTCAGGTCATAGTCTCTAGTGCGGTTGAAATCGCAAACACAATAAAAAGCACTTCTTTCGTAAAAGACAGGAAATAAACCGTAGTTTCCCGAACTACGTATGCTCTGATCTCTCATGCCTATTGAGAGTACGTAGGCACAAGATGGCGATGTCTTGGCGAGCTACCTTCCCCCATAACCCTTCGTAGGCCGAACTACGTTGACTCTGATTTCTCATTCTCTGATGAGAATACGTAGGCATAAAGCGCGACGCTTTGCCGAGTCATTTTTCTTTTCTTTTTCAGCCAGCCTTGATAGGTAGATAGAATAAAACCAACCCATCCAGTAAACACAACAAGCGAGGATCCCGTCGAGTACGACGGACGTGAGGGGTGCTAATACCTTCCCCTTGTGTAACCGAATCCAGACAATGGTTGCGATGACCTTGTCTTACCCTTTTTCGTCAGGTTTTTCCGATCGTTTCCTTTCCCGCTCTGAGGGATAAATAACGAAAGGTGGCGACTCTTCTGTTTTGCCAGCACCTTATTTTCGCGCAAGCGACAGCTGGCGACTCTGCTGGGGACTTTCCCCAGAATCTCTAGTTCTCCAGTTCCCTGAGAGTCAATCCTAACGCTTGTGTGTTTACTTGCTGGGTTGCGTTTATTTATCGCATTTTACTTCTCGCACTTTATTTCCCGCATTTTATTTTCAGTATAATATGATTATTTGTGCTATTGTGGGATGGGAGTTCTGATGAGTGAGAAGCCAGACCCAGGCTTGAGTGCACTATAGACTTAGAGTGGAAATTAGTGGGCGCGTGCTTGCTTTGCAGGCACTAGTGTCTCATGAAATCCACGCTCAGACGAGGTTCATCCGGTTGGCTTCACTTTCAACCCTGTGGGTTCAGACGGTTGCTGGTTTGGTGGATTGTTGACTCTGGGGACCGATCATTTGTGATTCAGCTAAGTGAGGCCGCTTCATGAGCTGGTGATGCCACACCTTCTGGGTATCGTATCACCCCTCTTGAAAGTCTGTGACGCTGATGAACGCATAGGATGCCGTACCTTGAGTCAGTTTAGGTCCATACCTGTGAGTGGGGTTGGGTTTATTGCAGGAAACTTTGACCTTCAGACTACCTGATTTTTTTGACAGTGGATCAGTTTTGTTGGTACCAGGGTTTCTCAGTTGCAGATTGGTCTGTTCTTGATAGAGCAGGTTTTGATCAGAGGATCTTATCATCAGGTGTATGTCTGTTCTTGATAGAGCAGGTTTTGATCAGAGGATCTTATCATCAGGTGTATGTCTGTTCTTGATAGAGCAGGTTTTGATCAGAGGATCTTATCATCAGGTGTATATTTGTTCTTGATAGAGAAGGTTTTGATCAGAGGATCTTATCATCAGGTGTATGGCTGTTCTTGATAGAGCAGGGTTTTGTCATCAGTTGTTTGTTCTTGATAGAGCAGATTTTGGGGTCTGAAGATCTCATCAGCAAATGTTGTTTGTTCTTGATAGAGCAGATTTTAGGGTCTGAAGATATCATCAGCAGATGTTGTTTGTTCTTGATAGAGCAGATTTTGGGGTTTGAAGATCTCATCAGCAGATGTTATTTGTTCTTGATAGGGCAGGTTTTTGATTTGGGGTCTGAAGACTTCATCAGCAGATATTTCTTGATCATACATCCAAGGTCCTTATTATCAGACATTTGTTCTTGACAGAGCAGAATTATGATCCTATGTATATGGTCCTATCAGATGGTTGTTCTTGGCAGATCAGATCTGTGGTCCTACACCGGGGTTTTCTTCTCATCAGTGGTCGTGGTTTTGTTGATACAGAATCTCCTCAACAGCAGTTGCCTGGATATATTATTGCATGACTGCATTTTGCATTAGTTTGCATGTTCATTTGCATTTCATTAACGTGTGTCTGTGTTGCAGGTACCGTTTTCCCCGATCCAGGATTTCTTGCCTCCTATTGTATTATTATGGGCTCTCTCAGGAAGACCGTGGATTACAAGTTCCCTACCCCTGATGTGGTTAAGTTGACTGGTTTGATAGCTCTAGCAGGTGATTCTGTGAAGGATGAGTTCAGGAAATCTTATGGCAGGTTGCTCAGTTTGGTTTGCAAGCCTTCTACGTTCGATTTGAATGGGTTGCATGCTCTGTTGCAGTTCTATGACCCTCCGCTGAGATGTTTCACTTTTCAGGACTTTGTTCTTGCGCCGACGCTGGAAGAGTATGCTGATTTGCTCGGTGTGCCGATCAAGAGGCAGGTGCCTTTTGTTCATATGGATGCTGAGCCTGATCTGGCTGGTTTAGCTTCTTCACTTTATTTGGACGCCTCCGAGTTAGTATTGACTAGTTGGAACAAGGTTCTTGGGTTCTCCTTGCAGTTTCTGGTAGTTAAGGCTCAGCAGTGTGCCAAGGACGGATGTTGGGACGCGTTCAATGCCATCCTCGCTTTATGCATATATGGCATTATCCTGTTCCCCAACATGCCCGATTTCGTAGACTTTGATGCATTTCACATCTTCGCTTCAGGGAATCCAGTCCCTACCCTGATAGGAGATGTCTATCACTCAATCCACTACAAGAATGAGAACCGGAGAGGGAAGAATGTCTCATGTTCCGTACCCTTGCTGTACAAATGGCTTGATAGTCATCTGCCCAAGAGGGGTCCTTTTGTCTTGTCTGCAGCCACAGCTGAGTGGCCTGAGCGTCTGATGAGTTTATCTGTAGAAGATATTGACTGGTTCGACAGAGACAGGTTGGGTACTGAGGTGATCTTCAGTTGCAGCGGGTTTCCAAATGTACCTCTGATAGGTAGGAAGGGCTGCATAAACTACAATCCGTCGTTGCTGGTTCGACAGTTCGCCTATGCTTTGAGGAGTCCGCCGAAGGATGAAGAGGTACAGGAATCTCTGTACCTCACGAGTATTCTAGAAGGGGATCTATTGTCCAAGCTTCAGCTTGTGTGGAATAGTATCAGTAAGCGAGGAAAGCCTTTGCTGGGAAAAAGCAACAATCAAGCCTACCCTCCGTACTTGACATGGATTAGAGCCAGAGCCAATGCTATAGGGATGCCGTTTCCTCATGCCAAGCCAGAAAGTCCTCCAACGATCGAAGAGCCTACTAATGTGCCCATTCATCAGCATAACCAGGTATTAGTTGAGCGGGATGAATTGAAGCGGGCAAACGCAGAACTGGAGAAGGAGTTAGCTCAGCTTCGAAGCGAGAGGAATGAAGCTGTTCATTCTTTCAAAAGGCAGACAGAGTTGGTGAACCAGCTAGGTACAGACCTGACAAAGCAGATAGCCGAGCGTGAACGCATGGGTCAAGACTTCAGGGCTGTTAACGACGTACTAGCTACGAAGAAGCAGCATTTGGACGAGGCATATCGGAGGATATCCAAGTTCAACCAGCACTGGAAGGCTTCCCTGGCTACCAGGAAAGAGCGGGAGGATAATCTGATGCTGCAGATCTCCAAGCTGGAAGCCGAGGTGAAGGACAGTGAGCAGAGGTTTGATGAAGAAACCGCCCGCAGATACGCCGCCGAAGGCCAACTCAACGAAGCTCTTGCTAACCTGAAGGAGCACAAGCTGATGTTTGAGTCTAAGAAGCGGAAACTGGAAGATTGCTTCTGCGAAGGAGCATGGGAAAGTTCAGTTCAGGGACTTCAGTATACCATTGTGCAGAGGGAACTACTCGTCGAGGGGTTGCTCACTTTGCGAGATCATCCAGAGACGAAGGAGTTATTAGTAGAGTATCGCGCCCGTGGCCGTACTTGACTAGTTGTATTCCTTTTGTTTTGATCTTTGTTGTATGCTGACCATCACCAGGCTTGTTGGCTGAGGTCACGCTGTTGATTTGTCTTGTACTTGCTGATGCTATGTACTGCCTTGATAGGCTTTCCTTTATATATGAGATTGATGTTTCCATGATTGGACTCCGGCTTCTTCTTCTTATTATTATCAGCACTGGCACGCAGGCACTAGGATCGGGGGAAATCTCCCAAGCACACAGACACACGCATGCATCTGCATGAAGCATTTGCATGGCGTACATTATGTTGTTTTTCCTAACCTGTAGTGTTTGCAGGTTTTTCAGGTTCCAAGCTGTTTCCGGTGACTCCAGGATTGATCAGAGGCTAATTCACCGTTATCCAACTCGAGCTAATCAGACCAGGATCATGGATCAAGTGCAGACAGATGTCCAGGAGCTCCGCGAAAGGATGGATCACTTTATGGAACTGATGCAAGTGGTCGCCAATGGTCAGGACCAGCTCCGAACTTTGGTTTAGCCTTTGATCTCCAGGGTTGATAGTAACGGCATAATTCATGGTGGGGCTGTGCCTACTCCTCCACCAGTTGATACTCCGCAGAATGATGTCCCCGTGGCCGGGGGTAACGGCAGTGCTAATGGCAATGTAATGGCCAACATCGGACTCAATACGACAGGCGTCGGCAATGGGAGTCTGGGAGCTAATGTCAACATCGGGCCGGTCAACGGCAATGCTGGCGTCGGGAATCTGTTGGTGCCTCAACCGTGGCTTGAGGATCATCAGGATGATGTGTTTTCTCAAAGAGGTGCAGAAGGGGAGCTGAATGCTGAAGCGCGGCTCAAGTTCAAAGCACTTGAAGATAAAATGAGAGATATTGAGAATCAGAATACTTTGGGCGTTGATATGTCCAAGCTGGGGTTAATTGCTGATTTCAAGGTACCTCATAAGTTCAAGGTGCCTGTCTTTGAGAAATATAAGGGTACCACTTGCCCTCGTGTCCACCTGCGATCGTACTATAGAAAGATGTCTGCCTATTCCGAAGATGAGAAGTTGCTGATGCACTTCTTCCAAGACAGCCTTTCTGGGCCATCCCTCGAGTGGTACATGGGTCTGGAGCCCACGAGCGTGCGCACATGGAAGGATCTCGCTGAAGCGTTTGTCCACCATTATCAGTACAATAGCGACTTGGCCCCAAACCGAGTTCAGCTCCAGAACCTTTCGCAGAGAAATAATGAATGATTTAAGGAGTACGCCCAGCGGTGGCGTGAGTTGGCCGCTCGGGTTCAACCGCCGATGGTTGAGCGCAAGCTCGTGCAGATGTTTATGGCTACCCTCCCTGGGATCTACTATGAAAAGTTAGTCAGCGGTATGTCTGGGACGTTCTCAGCTCTCATTACCATGGGCGAGCACGTCGAGAATGGTATCAAGATCAGGAAAATTCAAGGTGAATCATCCTCAGCTGGAGGAGGTGGAAAGAAACCTTATGCTGGTAAGCGACGAGAAGGAGATGCGAGCGCTGTGACCAACGCTCGGAGAAAGGGCAAGGGCCCTCAGCAGCAGATAGCCAGTATAAATATCCCAGCAGCTCCGCTGCAGCAGCCCGAATCAACAGGGATATAGAAAATACCAGAATCGGGCACCTATGACAAACCGTCACTTCGAGGCACCGCCCATGTCATATGCGCAACTTTTGCAGACCTTGATTCAGCTTCAGTTAGTTCAGAAGAGGACGATGGCTCCCTTGACAGGGGCACCTCCACTAGGGTACGACGCAAATGCCACTTGCGATTTCCATACATGGGCGTCAGGCCACACAATCGAGAACTGCAAAGCCTTTAAGCACAAGGTGCAGGACCTGGTAGATGCCAAGATTATCAACTTTTCCGATAATGTGCCTAATGTCACGAAAAACCCTATGCCGAATCATAGGGGAGGCGGCGTGAACGCCATTATCGAAGAAGAGAGTGCAGATCTGTTGACTGATGTCAAAGACTTAAAGACGCCGCTTAGTTTCGTCAAAGCTAAGTTGTTGAAGAAAGGGTTCTTTCCAGGATGCGGAGAGTTATGCATGGACTGTGCTACACATTCTGATGGGTGTGAGCAGCTGGTAGAAGGAATCCAAAGTCTGATGACTGAGGGTATTTTGCAGTTCAGCCGGAGGGCTGAAAGTGTATCAGGAGAGGTCGTGTTGAAGCAGGCCGATGAAATCGCCACCATCACCATTCCTCGCCAACCAATAACTATTTCTGCGCCCCGACCGCCTACAATCACTATTACCAAAGCTAGGCCAATACCATTAGAGAGCACTAACGCCGTGCTGTGGCATTATGGGGTTGAAGTCTATTGCAACGGTCAAAAGTTGGAGTTGGAACCGTATGGGTCGACTGTGGAGAATCTTGCAGGAATCAGTGGGATTACCCGTAGCGGAAGAGTGTTTGCACCGACAGAGGTCGTGGCAGAGAAAGCGGTCAGAGCTGATGCAGCTGATAAGGGTAAAAGCAAAGTCATCGAAGAGGCCCCGTGTGGGATAGAGAAAGATTTGCTTGTCAAAGATGTCGAGGAGTTTATGCGGTTGATCAAAAAGAGCGACTACAAGATTGTAGACCATCTCCATCAGACGCCTTCGAAGATTTCTATTCTCAACCTGTTGCTGTGTTCTGAAGCGCACCGCAACGTGCTACTGAAGGTATTGAACGTTGCCTACGTACCGCAAGAGATATCGGTGAATCAGCTAGAAGAGGTGGTAGCCCATGTTAATGCTGGCAATGGGCTAGGTTTCACAGATTTAGAGCTGACGCCTAAAGGGAGAAATCACAACAGCGCCTTGCACATCTCGATAGAGTGCAGAGGCACAATCATGTCGCATGTCCTGGTGGACACGGGTTCGTCGCTTAATGTGCTTCCGAAGAAGGCATTAATGAAGTTGGACACTCGCGGATTGCTTTGCACGCCCAGTGATCTGGTGGTGAAAGCGTTTGACGGAACTAAGCGCCACGTTTTCGGGGAGTTGACCCTGCCGATTCAAGTTGGTCCAGAAACGTTTGACACGGTCTTTTATATCATGGACATCATGCCTGCCTACAGTTGCCTCTTGGGCCGGCCATGGATCCATGCTGCTGGTGCCGTGACCTCCACGTTGCACCAAAAGCTCAAATATGCTGTCGGGGGAAGCATAGTAATCGTTTGCGGTGAGGAGGACATAATGGTAAGCCATTTGTCATCCTTTAAGTATGTTGAAATGGATGGCGAAATCCATGAAACTCTCTGCCAAGCATTTGAAGCCGTCAAGGTGAAAGAGGTAGCTCCTGTCGTCACAGAGAAGCCAGAGATGAATCTCTCCTCATTCAAAGAAGCTCGGGCCATCGTCGAAGTCGGTTCTACCCCAGGCTTGGAGCATATTTTGGAGATACCAATCAAGCAGGATAAGTTTGGATTGGGGTACTCTCCTGAAGCTGAAACTTCTTCTTCTTCGTCTAGCAGCACGTCACGGGGTAAGGGGCCGATCCTATTTACCAGTGGCGGAGTGATTTTCGAAAGCATCAACGCGGCGTCTGAAGACAGCGGGGATAGCGATTGTGATCTCGACTCCTGGATTCAGCCAAGCAAGCCGGGCGAGAAACTCAACAATTGGACCATCAAGGATATCATCCAGCTGACAAGTGAAGAGTAATGATTTACTTTTCTCAATCATTGTACAACCCTATGTCCTACCCGGGGCATAGCGGTTTTATTGTCAGGGCCTTGTTGGATTATGTACATGCATTTTGTTAATAAATCAAAGGCGTTTTCTTCGTATTCAAATATTGTGATCTCTGTTATTCCTGTTTTATATTTGTTTTGAAAAACAGTAAAATGGCAATGGGGTTTGTGCTAACCTGCATATTCTTGTTTTAAACTTAACCCTTGTTATTGCAGGATCCACATAACAGATGACATCGACTCTAGACCTTCTACGGCTCACTTCGACTTTGATTTCCCGATCTATCAAGCCGAGGAAGAGATTGATGAAGACGAAGACCTTCCGGAAGAGTTGGCCCGCTTGTTGAAACAAGAGGAAAAGGTTATTCTGCCTCACGAGGAGGAAATTGAGATCGTAAATCTGGGTTCTGAAGAGCTCGTCAGAAATGTCAGGATAGGGGCTGCACTGTAGAGTGATGTCAAGCAGAGATTGGTCGAGATGCTTCGAGAGTATAGTGACGTCTTTGCTTGGTCATACGAAGATATGCCCAGACTTGACACGGACATCGTGGTCCAGCACTTGCCGCTACGAGAAGATTGCCCTCCCGTTAAGCAGAAGCTTAGGAGGATGAGACCAGATATGGCCGTTAAGGTCAAAGAAGAAGTGCAGAAACAGCTCGATGTTGGCTTCTTAGCGGTCACCACTTACCCTCCGTGGGTCGCCAACATAGTGCCTGTACCGAAGAAAGACGGTAAGGTACGCATGTGCGTTGATTATCGGGATTTGAATAGGGCGAGCCCTAAAGATGATTTCCCGTTGCCTCATATCGATGTGTTGGTCGACAATACAGCCCAGTTCTCCGTGTTTTCGTTCATGGATGGCTTCTCCGGTTACAATCAGATCAAGATGGCGCCGGAGGACATGGAGAAAACGACGTTTATCACCCCCTGGGGAACATTTTGCTATAAGGTAATGCCCTTCGGTCTGAAGAACGCAAGGGCCACTTACCAACGAGCAATGGTGACTTTGTTTCATGATATGATTCATCATGAGATCGAGGTCTATGTTGATGACATGATTGCAAAGTCCCAAACGGAGGAAGAGCATCTGGTCAACTTATTGAAGCTTTTTGAGAGGCTTAGGAAGTTCAGGCTGAGGCTGAATCCTAACAAATGCACTTTCGTAGTGCGGTCCGGAAAGTTGCTGGGGTTTATCGTTAGTGAACGAGGTATCGAGGTTGATCCTGCGAAAATAAAAGCCATTCAAGAAATGCCAGCGCCGAAAACAGAAAAAGAAGTTCGTGGTTTCTTGGGCCGAATAAACTACATTGTAAGGTTTATCTCTCAGCTCACGGCCACTTGTGAACCGATGTTCAAGCTTTTAAAGAAAGATCAGGCAATTACTTGGAATGAAGATTGCCAGAAGGCATTCGACAAGATAAAGCAATATCTCCAAGAACCTCCAATCTTGATACCCCCAGTGGCTGGACGACCATTAATCATGTACTTGACAGTTCTTGAGAATAGTATGGGGTGTGTTCTCGGTCAGCACGACGAGACGGGCAGAAAGGAGCATGCCATTTACTACTTGAGTAAAAAGTTCACTGAGTGTGAATCTCGATACTCGATGCTGGAGAAGACGTGTTGTGCACTAGCTTGGGCTGCCAAACGTCTACGACAGCACATGCTCAATCACACCACTATGCTAATTTCGAAGATGGATCCGATCAAGTATGTCTTCGAGAAGCAGGCTCTTTCGGGCAGGATTGCCAGATAGCAAATGGTGCTAACGGAATATGATATTCAGTACGTGTCCCAGAAGGCCATTAAGGGAAGCGTATTGTCTGATTACCTTGCCGAGCAGCCGATCGAGGACTACCAGCCGATGAAGTTCGAATTCCCTGATGAGGATATTATGTTTCTCAAAGCGAAGGATTGCGATGAGCCGTTGCCCGGCGAGGGGCCAGATAGGAAATCCCAGTGGAAATTGATATTCGACGGAGCGGTCAATTCCTATGGAAGTGGCATCGAGGCGATCATCACGACTCCCCACAGATCCCACATCCCGTTTACTGCGAGACTGACGTTTCCAGTTACAAATAATGAGGCGGAGTACGAAGCATGCATCATGGGTCTGGAAGAGGCAATTGATTTGAGAATCAAGAATCTAGATGTTTATGGTGACTCAGCGCTTGTGATCAACCAAATTAAAGGGGAGTGGGAGACTCGTCAATCGAATTTGGTGTCGTACATGAGTTATGCTAGGAGGCTACTTCCGTTCTTCGATCGAGTGGAACTCCATCATGTGCCCAGGGCTGAAAATCAGATGGCTGATGCCTTAGCCACGTTGGCTTCAATGTATAAAGTCAATTTCTGGAATGAGGCTCCAAGAATTGTTCTTTCGCGTCTTGATAGACCGGCATTTGTCTTTGCAATCGAGGAAGCCACCGACGGCAAGCCATGGTTCCATCACATCCATACTTTCCTTATGACTAAGGAGTATCCTGCGGGTGCGTCAACCCAGGATAAAAAGACCCTGCGGAGGCTGTCCGGAAACTTTTATCTCAATCCTGATGGAGTGTTGTATAAGAGAAACCACGATCTCGTGCTACTCAGATGTGTAGATGAGAAAGAGGCGAGTATGCTCATGGAGGAAGTCCATGAGGGCACATTTGGTACGCACGCCGGCGGGCATGCTATGACGAGAAAGATCCTGAGAGCAGGATATTACTGGCTGACGATGGAGTCGGATTGCTTCAGATTCGCGAAGAGATGTCATAAATGCCAGATTTATGCTGATAAAGTTCATGTGCTGCCATGCCCATTGAATGTCCTCCCCGTGGCCGTTCTCCATGTGGGGCATCGACATGATAGGCAAGATCGAGCCCACTGCATCTAACGGTTATCGTTTCATTCTAGTAGCTATCGACTACTTCACCAAGTGGGTGGAGGCAGCCTCGTATGCTAATGTGACCAAGCAGGTAGTGGCTAAATTCATAAAGAGGGACATCATCTGTCGTTATGGAATTCCCGAGCGGATCATTACTGATAATGGTTCGAATCTGAATAACAAGATGATGAAGGAGCTGTGCCAGAGCTTCAAGATTGAACACCACAACTCATCTCCTTACCGGCCGAAGATGAATGGCGCCGTCGAAGCCGCCAACAAGAACATAAAGAAGATTGTTCAGAAGATGGTTGTGACATACAAAGATTGGCACGAGATGCTGCCATTTGCATTGCACGGTTATCGTACGACGGTACGTATGTCAACCGGGGCAACTCCTTTCTCCTTGGTGTACGGTATGGAAGCTGTCCTACCGTTAGAAGTGGAGATCCCTTCTTTGCGAGTTTTGGTTGATGTGAAACTCGACGAGGCAGAATGGATTACGAATCGTTTGAACCAACTCAACCTGATGGACGAGAAGAGGTTATCATCGATTGCATTTGGTCGTCTGTACCAAAGCCGAATGAAGAAATCTTATGATAAGAAGGTGCGTCCTAGAAGCTTTCAGACGGGTGATCTCGTCCTGAAGAAGATTCTTCCGCCACACTCCGATCACCGGGGCAAGTGGACTCCGAATTACGAAGGTCCGTACGTCGTCAGCAAGGTCTTCTCGGGAGGAGCTTTGTTGTTATCCACGATGGATGGTGAAGATTTTGCATCCCTGGTGAATGCGGACGCAGTTAAAAAATACTTTGCTTGAAAGCGACCCGCTGGACAAAAAAAGAGAGTCCAGGCAAAAAAGGGGCATCCCGGCGAACCAAAAACAGAATAAAAGGTTCGGGCAAAAATTAGGGATATATTGAAAAGATGTACACCCGCGAAGTCGAAAACCTACACTGGGCGGCTTCGGCAAAAAAGGGTATCCCGGTGAACTGAAAACCCGTAAAGGGCGGTTCACGCAAAAGTTAGGGATTTGAATAAGCAAATGACTACGTTCCGCGTGTGGACTTTCATTGTTTAGTGGTTTGGAAGACCTGAGGGCCGTTTATCTGAATCAATCTCTTCCGAAGCTGAAGCGTCGGAGAAGTATCGTAGTCGAGTGGGTCTTAGAGGGATCAACTCATGGTGTTCGTCTACGCCTCGTTGCCGACATTTGTATATACTGATGTATATTTATGTTTTATTTTTGCGCGGCTTCCTCATTCCAGGAGCTTGTCTCTGTTGTAACGGGTCACGCGCCGAAGCATGAATTCAATCCCCCCGCACCGGGTCACAAGTGCAGGTTTCATAGAAGTGTTCAAGCGCCGAAGCATGAATTTATCCCCCGCACCGGGTCACAAGTGCAGGTTTCGTAGGAAACTGTTCGTACGCCGAAGTATGCAGCAACTGATGGTGCTAGACTGAAGTCTCCAGCGGAATTGAAATTCCCCACAGAGTTGTACTCTCCCCCGAAGTCGGATGATTCCTTCTTCCCCAGCGGAATTGACATTCCCCATCAGAGCCGTACTCTCTCCAGTGAAGTAGTTGGGACCATGAGTGGTTTTCCCCAGTAGAGTGTTGAACAGCTGATGCTGTATTTCCCCAGAGTCGTACTCTCTAGCGAAGCAGAATGATTTCTCCTTCCTCAGCCGAGTTTGCAGATACTCAAGAGAGCCGAATCCTTGGAAGTTGGTCAGACCATGATTGGTTTTCCCCCAGTGGAGTGTGGAGCAGCTGAGGTTGTTTCCCCACAGAGCCGTTATCATCCCCAGAAGAGTAGCCGAGAAGGCCACGCAGTTTATTCCAACGATTGACATCGTTTTCCCTCAGCAGGTCCAGGTTCTCGTAGAGCTTCGTCCCCCTGCAGCAATCAACTGAAGTTGTTTCCCCCGCAGCAGTCAACTGAAGTTATGTCCCCTGCGGAGTCCAATTGATATTGGCGTAACCATGTTCTCCTCAGCAGGATGATTCCTCTATCTGAGTAGTTCTTTCTCCTTGACAGGAGGATTCTCCCCTCGGCATTTATTTTGCTGACGGGATCGCATCATTGTGCATAATTGCATAGCATTTATCATAAACGCATAGCATGTCCACCGTGTGGAGCATAGCGCCGAAGCATATGCATAATGAACATGATCTAGGTTGCTACCGTTCTTGTTTTGCAGGTGTTCCGCCGAAGGATCAGTTGCTCAGGATGATTCCTGACATTCTCCCCAACGAAGTCGCTTGCCCAAGACGATTCTTGAGATCCCCAGCGAAGTCTTCCGTTCAAGATGATTCTTGAATTCCTCAGCAGGGTCGTTTGCTTAAGATGATTCCTAAGCTCCCCAGTGCAGTCCCCAGTGAAGGTCGCCCAGGATAACTCCTGAAGCCCCAAGAGAGCCGAATCCTTGGAAGCTGCTCAAGCCATGATTGGTTTGTCCCCGGCAAGAGTTGCCCCGGATGATTCCGGAATCCCCAACAGAGTGTTCGTTCAGGATGATTCCTGAAATCTCCAGAATGGTTATTGGTTCAAAATGATTCTTGAAGGTCCCCGACGGAGTCATGAAGTCCTCAGCAGAGTTGATTCCTCCAGAATGATTTCTGGACCCTCGGAGCGGAGTTACTTGATAGTTCTCCAGATTCCCCAGCGGTGAAGCGTCCTCCCCAGCAGGTTTCCGACGGCGAAGTTGAAATCTCCTTTGAAGACTCCATGATTGAAGTCTGACCGTGTTAATGAAGCAGTTCTCTCAGCTAATGCGGAGTGCCTGGTGGCAGAGGTTTAGATGTTCCCAGCTGGCTCATGATTGACCAAGGATTCTATTCCCGAATTGCTGATGAAGTCCGGCGGATGCCTGACAGTAATGCGGAATGCCTGATGGCATGATCAACCTGATGGTTGAAGTCCGGCTGATGCCCGACAGTGTTCTTGGAATGCCTGATGGCATGACCGACCTATGTTATATTACACCGGTTACCCGTGTGACCAATTCCCTAATGAAGTTTCTTCACCCTGACGGTGAAGTCAGATTATGTTTGTTTCCAGTGGCGAGGTTGGATGTCTGTCTCTAACGGCGAGGTCAGATTATGTTTGTTTCCAGCGGCGATGTTGGATGTTTTTGACGGCGAGGTCAGATTATATTTGTTTCTGGAGGCGATGTCAGTTGATTTAGTTTTCCAGCGGCGATGTTGGATATTTGTTTCTGGCGGCGATGTCAGGTGGCTTAGCTTTCCAGCGGCGATGTTGGGTGTTTTTCAGAGTTATGTTTGTTTTTGACGGTGATGTCAGGTCCTTTGATTTCCCAGCGGCGATGTTGGATATTTGTTTCTGGCGGCGATGTCAGATGAGTTAGTTCTCCAGCGGCGATGTTGGATGTTTGTTTCTGGCGGCGATGTCAGGTGGTTCAGTTGTCCAGCGGCGATGTTGGGTGTTTTGTTCTCCGACGGCAATGTCAGGTGAGTTATCTTTCCAGCGGCGAGGTTGGATGTTTGTTTTGACGGCGAAGTCAGATTATGTTTGCTTTCGACGGCGATGTCAGATTCTTTTAGTTCTCCAGCGGCGAGGTTGGGTATGTTGGATGTTTGTTTCTGGCGGCGATGTTAGGTGATTTAGTTCTCCAGCGGCGATGTTGGGTGTTTTGTTTCCGACGGCGATGTCAGATTCTTTTGTTTCTGGCGGCGATGTCAGGTGATTTAGTTCTCCAGCGGCGATGTTGGGTGTTTTGTTTCCGATGGCGATGTCAGATTCTTTAGTTCTCCAGCGGCGATGTTGGGTGATATCAGATTCTCTAGTTCTCCAGCGGAGATGTTGGGTGTTTCGTTTCCGACGGCGATGTCAGATTCTTTAGTTCTCCAGCAGCGATGTTGGGTGATATCAAATTCTCTAGTTCTCCAGCGGCGATGTTGGGTGTTTTGGTTGTCCGACGGCGATGTCAGATCAGTATTTCTCCAGCTAGTTGTCGCGCAGCTATAGTTCAGTTTTCGAAGATTTGTTCCCCCTCAGAGTACCGTGTACTTGAGCAGTTGGCAAATTTTCGGGTTTATCGGTATTCAACCGTCTCGCACCTTGATTGGCTGAGAGCCGTTCGCTCCTCATCCAGTCAGGTTCAAGCCGTTTGAATAGGGGCAGCTGTTGCACCCCAAAATTTGACCAACATTTATTTATCCATCAAGAGTTGTATGAGACTTTGAAGCTAGCCAAGAAGGCCATTCAAGTGTTTGAAGGTTGATACCTTTTTCAGAAAGCTCAAGAGATCCTCAGAGGAATTGGTTGAAACCAAGGTTGTGTGTCTCATAACTGAGAGTTGTGGGAGCTCCTCAGATGATTCTGAGACTATGAGGATGGACTTGAAGCTTTGAGAAAGCTTATGAGATGTCTTGAAAGCCATCATGAAGCCTAGAGAGGTCATTGTACAAGAATTCAGAAGATTTAGCCATGAGTGGTGAATTAGGGTTTGACTGGGTCAACCCTAGGTCAACTGATGATTTGGAGAGGGTTGGGACCTAATCCAAGAGCCATGTGATCATGGAATGATGTATTGAGATACTATAAGGATGATTCCTAGACCAACTCATCATGATTGAGGAGTTTGGAAGTTTCAAGCTAGGGTTTCTAAGGATTGACAGTGTAAAATCCCCTAGTTTGATCCCTATCTTCAAGGCAGTTTAGCTCAAGATGTGATTGTCATCTCATCTTCCCCACAACATGAATGTTGTATAGCTTGTTATTAGATTTAATTTGAGTAGTAGAAGTCCTTTATAGGATTTATGGAGCTCAAGTTATGGTTTGACAATTACAGGTCATCTGAGGTATGTGAATCTGGGTCCTGAAAGTCACCCAACTTGCAGACAACTTTTGCCCTAGTAGGATGGTTCCTATGGATTCTTGGTCAACATGAATGTTGAAGAGCATCTTCTTAGCTTTATAGAGAGTACTAGAAGTCCTTGATAGTATTTGTAGAACTCAACTTATGGCTTTGACAAGCCAAGGGCATTTTTGGTCATTTGGAGGTTATAGGTCATTTCAAGCATAAGGCCACATCTCCTACTTCCAAGCTTCAAATGGAAAAATCTTCAACATCAAACTTGCTTAGAATGATGTTTTAAGGCTAGTAGGGAGGTCATGATATGTTGAAAAGGCTCATAGCAAAAAGTGATAAAAATGGCCTAAAAATGAGGCATAAGTTAATTCAAGTGAATTTGAAAATGAAGAACTCCCAAGTTATAAGTCCAAACCATGTCATGTAATAGGTCATTTTGAATCCAAATGAAATTATAAGAACAATGGTTCAGCCACAATTTTGATTTGAGGCTTTCATCATAGGGTTGCTTTGTAATTGGATTGCTTGCATATTAAGGTACCAAACCAAAACTCCACAAAACTCAACAAACAAGGAAGATATGCATTGTAACTTGTCCTAGATCTCATGTAAGGAGAATTTCAAATCAGAAACCAAGTTGCAAGGCATTTGGCATGAGATACCATGTAAGGAGAATGTGAATTCAAAATACCATGACATGAAAAGATGAATTTCTCATTGGATTGTTCTAGGGGGTTCTAGATGATTCTAAACCTCTCTATAAGATGTTTCCAACTTGCTCAGATGCAAGGTTGGTGTTAATTGGTGTAGAGAAGAGAGAGTGAAAGCAAAATTCCTCCATTGCAAATCACATTCAAACTTCACATTCTTCTTCATTGCCATCCCATTTTTCTTCACAAACCTTCTCCATAGATCCTTCTGAGTGTATTCATACTGAGTTGAAGCTCCATTGATGGAGAATTGAAGGTGTTCACATTGGATTTGCAAAGAAGCAATTGTCATTGGATCTTGAAGTACAAGCTTGCTACATCCAATCTTTTGCAAACAGAAGAAGATTCATCATCGAAGGAGTGTTCTTGAAGAGTTTCAAGCCTTGAAAGCAAGGGTTTCATCACCTACCATATCAAGAAGCCAGGTTTGCAAATCCCTTTCATCTCATAATCTAGGCATGGTTAGGTTAAGTTATTAGTTTAGAATTGTTAGAGACAATTAGGTGATCATTTCTGATGAGTTTAGGAGTGATTGGTGAAGTTTCATTCATTGATGCCATTTCTTGATGGAGTAAGAACTAGTGATATAATGAGTTACAATGCAAGATTATTAGCTGGTTTTGATTAGGATAATGCAAGGATCATTTTGATGCAAAGAAAGATGAGTTTGGTTGAGGTCGAAGATTGATGATATTTTGAGATCCATGGAGTTTCACCTTCGGGTTTGGTGATAGAGATCGTTTCCATGAAAACTAAGACCATAGGCGTGATCAGGGTGAAATTTTAAGCAAGTTTGTGTTTTACACTTTGGAATTTGATGAAGATTTGAGGCCACACGAGTTGGTAGAAATCTGTGCATGAGTTCTGAGTTTTCTTGGGAGTTGCAGAAACCCTAGCTGCGTGAGGTTGAAGACGAAGTTAGGGACCGTGGATGAGGCGCTGGCTAAGCTGACTTGAGAAGGGATCTAACGCTCCAGATTCAATTTGGATTTTGGAGGACTGAAAGCAGCTTGAAACGATGCGTTTCATTAAAGCGCTCTTCTGGGCTAGTGGATCAAATAGCTATCAGCCACCCCAATTGAAGCCCAATCCAAGTTTGAAATGAATATTGCTTCTATTTGCACCACGCTTTTCATTTTTTTCTTTTCATTTTATTGGTTTTTTCTGATTAATACATTGGGCCAGGCGCTTTACTTGTTACACCCCCAGTATGGGCCCAAATCAGTTTATAACTACATATCATTACTGACTGCACCCCATCTCATCTTTTCCATCTTATTTTTCTCCAAATTTTCTCATACTTTGAAAAATCATATTAAATTGGAAAATAAATATTTTTTAAGGGAGTTTTTTTCTCCCTTTTCATATTTTTTGTCTAGAAAAATATAAAATAAAAACATTTGTCATATCATGCATTTTAATATTTTTTGCATATTTTCTTCTTTAATTGCATTTTAATGATTTTATATTGATATGTGATTTTGTAGATTTTAGTTTAGGTAGCTCCCTTATTATTTTTAGGTAAATCTTTTTATAGTAGTTAGATATATGTTTTAGGTTCCCCCTGGATTAATTCCATATTTTTGTGATGATTTTTAGGATAGTTTTGGTTAGATGCTATTAGGTTGTGTAGAATAGGGTAAAAACTTCAAACATAGGTCCATCATAACTTTAGATTTTGGGTTTTTAGGACAATTTAGACTATGGGACATATATGGGTATTAAGGGTAGGTATGTAGGATCCCTTAGGAATTATATTAGGATTTAATATAGTAGTATTCTATTTTTAGTTGATTTTTGTATTGGTTGATTGTTTGTGTTGCCTTTAGGGCATGTTTGCTTTGTTTGCTTTGCTTTGTGAGCTTGGAGAGCTTGGTATTGTTCTAAGGAGCATTGAGGGAGCATAGTAGAAGACTTGAAGATGCATTGAGGAGCTTGAGAGCTTGTTCTTCTTTTCTTTTTTGTTGTTTTAGGGTTAGGGATTAGGAAGAGTTTAAATGTAGATAATTTCTTTCTCAAACATGGATGGTATCATTCACCTCCATTTCTCCCTATGATTCAAAGTCCTTCCATGGTATACACCTCTCTCCTTTGGAGGGGATAAGTGAGGTACCTAGGAGTAGAACTTTTGAGGGAACCATTCCTTTGATATTGAACCCTTATAGGTCACCTTTGGTGGTCAAATAAGCAGTTCAATATCCCCCAGCTTATCCAGTAAGTGATTTTTCTCTGGTTTGATTATCTTGAGAGATGTTGAGCTTGAGTTTGAAGATGAAGTCTTAATTGAAGAGTGTTGAAGAGGATGAATCCTTGAGCATTGCCATTCCAGCTGAAGCCAGAAGAGCAACAAGAGCAAGTTGATACTTGAAGACCCCTGAAGATTAGGTGAAGCCTGAAGGTGGAGCTGATCAAGAAGCTGAAGCTTAAGGGAGAAGATGAGTTGAAACTCATGTTGTAGGGTTGAAGCCTGAAAAGCAATTGATATCTGTCAAGTGATTGAAGTCTGAAGACTGAGTTGCTGTTGGAGAAGCTGAGGCTTGAAGTTGAGAGAGGAGTTGATCTGCTTTCTTCTTTTTCTTTTCTGTATTGTGTGTTTTGTTGACTTGTCTGGATGCATTAGAATAAGTCCATATCTAGAATAGGTAGAAATCTAGGAGCATGATTGCACTAGAGGTTGAGTTTCTCCCTCTGCTTGTATTGTTACTGTGTGGCTTTGCTTGCGGGTATTCGGTAGAGCTCAGCTCCCTTGCCTATGTGGTTTGTTTTCCTGATGGCAATTTCATTTCTTTTATCTGTATGATTGCAGTTTACTGTTTATTGCTTGATAGCATGTTGTTTTTATCATTTCAGTATGATTACTGTTATTTCATTCTGCTTGAGGTTGAGATGAGCTTGTGGAGGCTGAAGCCCCACACACATTTCCTCCCTCACTTGCATTGCATGCATTTTACTGTTAAGCTGATGCTTTGTCTGTTTTGGTGTATCATTGACATGATCCCTTAGGACTCTCTTTTCCTTTGATAAGGATTTGATGATAGAATTTTAGGTTGAAACCTATGCATGACAACTTCTAGGAGTTCCCTGTTCAAACCTCAACCATAGGATGAATCCATGGCATGACAATAGTAGGACTTGATAGTCTCCCTCCTAGTCGGGCCTGTTCTCTTCTCATCTCAAAACAGTTTAAGATACAGTAATCATGAATGATTTCTTTCGTACATTACGAGCCTTAAGCTATCTGAGAAAGGGTTGTGGGAGAGTTTCTTTTCCACAGTCTGGATGTTTAGTATGGTACCCTTTGGGTGACATGCGACGCATTCACTCTCAGGTCATAGTCTCTAGTGCGGTTGAAATCGCAAACACAATAAAAAGCACTTCTTTCGTAAAAGACAGGAAATAAACCGTAGTTTCCCGAACTACGTATGCTCTGATCTCTCATGCCTGTTGAGAGTACGTAGGCACAAGATGGCGATGTCTTGGCGGGCTACCTTCCCCCATAACCCTTCGTAGGCCGAACTACGTTGACTCTGATTTCTCATTCTCTGATGAGAATACGTAGGCATAAAGCGCGACACTTTGCCGAGTCATTTTTCTTTTCTTTTTCAGCCAGCCTTGATAGGTAGATAGAATAAAACCAACCCGTCCAGTAAACACAACAAGTGAGGATCCCGTCGAGTACGACGAACGTGAGGGGTGCTAATACCTTCCCCTTGCGTAACCGACTCCCGAATCCAGATAATGGTTGCAATGACCTTGTCTTACCCTTTTTCGTCAGGTTTTTCCGATCGTTTCCTTTCCCGCTCTGAGGGATAAATAACGAAAGGTGGCGACTCTTCTGTTTTGCCGGCACCTTATTTTCGCGCAAGCGACAGTAACCACAACCAAAGTAATGATAAAAGACAACGAGGATAGCAAACGTGCAGATTCTAATGCGTATGTCAATGCGTATGCAACATGAAAATGCAATGCAAATACAAATGCTCATGCTTATGCTCATGCACATGCTGACAAAATAGACAAGAGGAAGAGGAAATGGGAGATGAAATAAACATCTCGACGGGGATACCCGGTGACCTTTACAAAAGTACATCCATCAGGGGATAAGAAATGTTGATGGCGAAACTAAATCTTGCTTCAAAGTTCCAAATTCTTTGGGGAGAACAAAATTCCACTTGGGGGATAAGATATCATGACTTCACTAGAGAGGATTGTTGTCATGAATCTGAATATGATCAAAGAATACCTGTTCGTTAGGAGAGTCATATTAGGGGTGGAGAGTTCTGGGGATAAAATAAATATCCGCTTCACGGGGAAGTGTGGAGCTGGCAGCTTCATGGAGAAAATGTAGCAACTTTCTGGAAAAGTACATCAACTTCCTGGGGAAAGTATGGTAACTTCAGTGAGTAAAAGATAGTTCCATTGGGAGTGGGTCCTTAAATGGTATGTATCACTTAGAAGATACTAGGGAGATCTCTGCAGTCTTGAAAGTCACTGGAGATTACCGGCTCGGTCCAAAGTGTTGTCAGCTTATAGTCTCGCTGGAAACTTGTGATGGGGCAATGGTTTAAGAGTGCTTCTGCAACCATGAGACTTACTGGGGAATGAAGACCTCCTGAAGTAAACTTCATTGGGGGATGAAGAGCATAATAGTCTCCATTTTGAAAAACAATAATGCCTCAGAGTACCTGCTTTATGCGAAAGAGTTATCTCAAGAGGATTTTACAAAGAACATGGAGTCCAATTGCCCACTGTTTTCAAACTCTTGGAGAGATTTGTCGGATCTCGACGTAACTAGCCCGGATCGACAGTGTTATGACTGAATCTTCAAGAAAAAGTTCTTAAGAACGTCAGGTTTGCATCAATAAGAGATTTGGAAACCACCTGCCCCTGTCTAGCAGAATCTTCAAGTTCCATTGTTGATGTCTATATGTAAATTTATAAGATATCAGGCAAAATCGACACGCATGAACTACTAATCTTGAAATTGTTAATGCAATATATATATTTGTCTTGAATTTTGTTTTTCTTTTTGTTTTGAAAAATATATCACGGGGTAACTTATGATCGAATCACTAGTTAGGATATGAATTTAATTTATAAAGCCAACATCAAATTGAGCATAGCTCGTAAGAGTCAGGAAACGTTCTCATCGAGTATGCTTTCAAGATAAACCCTACTTCAATTAGGTCTTTTGAAGGTTGTATCGTGGCTTGGTTCACAGTTTAAGAAACAGGCTCAAAGTTTATTTGTACCCACCCATTATTCGTGATGTTCTCCAATCCTATATTCAGTTAACCGGATACGAGCACTCATATCTCAATCGGATTTGATATGGTCGAGAACTCATCAAGGCTTTGGACATGGTAGTCACTCACCTATTTTCTTTTGGTGTTTGATCACACGACTTTGTTCTTTACTGAGGATTTTTCTTTGTAATTCTTTGTTTTTGCCTTTCGCGTTTTATTC
>CAWUDS030006658.1:285878-319640 GCA_963859935.3 Lathyrus sativus
TTGCACATATCGATGATGATGGTGAAAGAGTTGGAATTGATTGAGCAATTTCGTGATTTGAGTTTGGTGTGTGAAGAGACTTCGTATGGGTTAAGCTTGGAATGTTGAAGCTTACGAGTGGTATTCTGGACAAAATTTAGGGAAGGACAGAAATCTGATTTGAGTCTAGTTAACCGGTTGACATTGATCAACCAAGGCCAAGGTGGTGATTTTAGGATGATGAGAATGGTATTATGAAGTGTCGGGATATAATTTGTGTACCGGACCTTGATGAACTGAAAAAGAGTATTCTTGAGGGAAGGACATCGTAGCGGATTGAGTATTCATCCGGGTGCTACTAAGATGTATCAAGATTTGAGGAAAATATTTTGGTGGCCTCGTATGAAGAAGGATATTGCCGAATTTGTGTATTCTTGTTTGACTTGCAGAAGTCGAAGATTGAGCATCAGAAATCGTCGGGTTTGATGCAACCGTTGTTTATTCCTAAGTGAAATGGATAGCATTTCTATGGACTTTGTGTCTGGATACCTAGGACGGCGGGTAAATTTGAAGCTATTTGGGTTATTGTGGATAGATTGACTAAATCTACTCACTTTATCCCTATGCGAATGGATTATCCGTTGGAGAAATTGGCAAAGCTATACATCGAGAGGATTGTCAGTTTGCATGGTATTCCGTCTAGTATTATGTCGGATAGGGATCCGAGGTTTACTTCGAGATTTTGGAGAGCTTACAAAGTGCTTTGGGTACAAAGTTGCATTTGAGTTTAGCTTATCACCCTCAAACAGATGGTCAGACTGAGAGAAATATTCAATCACTTGAGGATCTTTTGAGAGCTTCTGTATTGGAGAAAGGAGGAGCTTGGGATAGCTTCTTGCCTTTGATTGAGTTTACTTACAACAACAGTTTTCATTCGAGCATTGGTATGGCGTCGTTCGAAGCATTGTATGGTAGACGGTGTAGGACGCCACTGTGTTGGTATGAGTCCGGAGAGAGTTCTATAGTTGGACCCGAGATAGTTCAGCAGACTACGGACAAGATTAAGATGATCCAAGAAAAGATGAGGATTTCTCAAAGTCATCAGAAGAGTTATCATGACAAGAGGAGAAAGGCACTTGAATTTCAGAGGGAGATCATGGTTTCTTCGGGTTAGTCCGATGACTGGTGTTGGTAGGGCATTAAAGTCGCGTAAGTTGACGCCGCGTTTCATTGGTCCTTATCAAATTTTGCAGAGGATATGGGAAGTAGCCTATCGTGTGGCTTTACCGCCGTCGCTTGCTAATCTCCATGATGTGTTCCATGTATCTCAGTTGAGGAAATACATTGCGGATCCGTCTCATGTAGTCCAAGCAGATGATGTACATGTGAGAGATAACCTAACTGTGGAGGCATCACCTATGCGGATAGAGGATCGGAAGTTGAAGCACTTCGAGGCAAAGAGATTTCTTTGGTAAAGGTCGCTTGGGGAGGACCGGCTGGTGGAAATGTGACTTGGGAACTAGAGAGCCAAATGAGGGAGTCTTATCCAGAACTGTTTGAACTAGGTAACATTTTCGAGGATGAAAATTCCTAAAGTGGGGAGGGTTGTAACAGTCCAAATTTCATTAATTAATTAATTATGTTAATTATTGATTTATTGAATTAATCTTAATGATTTGGATTAAATGGATTTGTTTGGTAGATAATTGAAGAAAGAAATGGGAAGAAAGAAAATAAGGAAGTATATAAGGAAAGTGGTAGAGAAAAGAAAAGATAGTAAGAAAAAAAGGAAATAGAAGAGAAAGAATAGAGAAAGAGGAGAAAAGAGAAGAGAAGAGGGAAACTTGGAGAAATCATCAAGAATCAACTTCAAGCTTCAATCTAATCAAGGTAAGGGTGAGAAACATTATTATCTAGTCAATGTATGTGGTTATGTATGTGTGGGTTGGGTTTTGTTGTGAGTTTCCACCATTTTTCAAGCTACGGCAAAATGGATTTAATCGGTAGAGTCGTAGTTTAATCGGTTAGAACTAGAAATAATGTCGTAGAGTAGTTGGGTGATGTGTGGTAAGTTGTTGGTACTTATTAGGTGAAGAATCGGTCGATTATTGGTGGATTGGAAGTTGGGGATAGATTGAGGGTTCTGTCTTCGCAGATTCGCTGGCTCTCGCCAGGCGAAGCTCTGCGAATGCTAGCGAATAATTCAGAATTAAATCCAGTGGTTTTCGCTGCAGGTCCGCCAGGCAAAGGATAGGTAGCGAAGGTTCGCCAGGCGAATCCTTCAGCGAAGGGCCAATTCAGTAGCCACTAACTTTTCTCGCTAGGGAGTTCGCCGGGCGAAGGTCCAGCGAGCATTCACCCTGAGGTTTCGCCAGGCGAATGGTGGCGAATCAAACAGAGTTGTTTATGTTCTGTGATTTTCATCCGATGAGTGGTTGCTTGGTTCGAATAGGTTAATACGCATATGAATCGAATAGTATGTGTACCATCGAAATGAGATATGTTGTGGGTAGCCGTAAGGCGTGAATCCTAGATATAAAACGTAATTGATAATGGAATGCATTGTTTAAATCGAATAATAATGCATGAGAATATATTATGAGTATGTGTGTGCAATGTGGTGAAAGTATTGAATTATGAATACATTGATGATGCTGTGTACAATTATGTGATAAGTATACATGAGAACAAATTAGTGAATATGTGTGTATTGTCTAATAAGTATGTGAATACATATGTTGTATGCTAATGTATGTAATGCATGGGAATATATCGTGGATATGTGTGCATTGTTTTGATGAATGTGATGATGGTATTGAATGTGAATGCCTTGAATTGTTATGAATATGTTGTGTCTGCAATCATGTTGTAATTCTTGAAGGGATGAATTATTTGAATGCATGGATTAAGATGCGGGAACGGTCTTAAGTGCATTTTTGTTGGTTGATTGCATATGCATCATTTAGTCAAGAAGGCAATGTTTGTTAGTTTCGTGGAAACTAGTGGCTTGTCCCAAACCTAGAAGGGTGGGTTTGAAGCCTAGGGGACGGGCTTTGTTGTTATCGGTCTAAAAGGGTGGACCCGGTTTAAGTGTAAAAACTGAAAAATGATAACAAGTGTTGGTACCACATTGCATTGAGTTGCATTGAGTTGTATTGAGTTGCATTGAGTTGTTTTTGGAGTCACATAGCATAAATGTCATTAATATATGAAATATGCTTGTGAGTGAATGTATATTGGATAATTGTGAATTGTGCATGATGAGATATGCTAGATGAATAATCATACTTGTTCATATGTATGATGAGATGTACATGACTACGAAAATGAATTGTGGTCAGAAATGTGGATTATATGTAATGGCTACTTGTAGATATATATAATCTTATGCATTGATTATTATGGTAATATTTCTCACCCTTCTGCTGTTTTATAATGCTCTATGAGGCATTGCAGATTAGGTTGCTGGAGATTTCTTTTGTGAAGTATAGCTTCATTCTTTTGAGTCGGACTGCTCTGATAATGTAACACCGGGTAGTTAGGCTTGTATAGGCATTCTTTTGTGATACACTTGTGATGTATCAGTTGATGATGTTTTGTAACATAATGATATTGATGAACCAACTGGATAACATGTATTTATGTGATTAAAGGTTTTGAAGTAATTCAAATGTTTTCTCTTTCGCTTTAATTCTAAATATCGAGATGTGGGTTTAAGGACTAAGTTCCTCTACTTTGAAAACTATCCCACTGTTGCATATTTTTATAGAGAAGGTGTTGAGTGTTTTATTGGTAATAATGTGACATACTCCTTTTATACCATATTTTAAATTATACTCTGATAAAAATTTATATGTGCCTATATATATTATTGTTTATTTGGGGATATAGAAGGGGGTGTTACAAGGTACTTTCGCGCCGCTGCAAAGATTTAGTGCAAAAGACACAACGAGACAGCCACATGGCTAAGAAGGCTATATATTCTCCAGCCTCGACAGTGGTAGTATTCTTATCGTGATAATGGTTGATAAAATGGGTATAGGTGTGCTTTGTATTCAAGAATCCTATGGTATCTTGACAGTCGATCTCAGGGTCGTAAACCAGTCATGAGGTTTTAGCCCTATGATAGCGGCTACATCAAAGAGCGTTGGTTTCATCATCCCACAAGGAAGATGGAAAGTATAATATGTGTTGTCCCAGAAATACAAAGAGGAATCCAACATAAGGGGGTAGTAATTGGGCCGACCTTCGATATCATTATCAAATCATAAATACCAGTTTCTTTCCAGTCGTTGGCTTTCACCTTCTCTACCTTCACCAACCAGTTTAGGTAAAGTTCAGAATCCTTAAATAAGGGGTGGCCCTGAACAATCTGGCTTCGTCGTTGATGTACTTAAGGTCTACATTGTAGGATGCTAAACTATCAGGACCTTCAACAGGAACCTTGCTAGAGTCTTTTTGCCCTAAAGGTTTGGTTTTACGGTAGGAGGGAAAGAAGTCGCTTAAGCTGGAATAGTTGAGACCTAAGGGAGATAATGGGCCAGACATAGCTAAAGGTTTGCCTGCAACAGTAACAGGAATGATTACCTGGGACTTGTAAATATGGCGTTTCTTCTCCAGCAAGGGTTCACGAATGAACTGTTGATTCTTCACTACTTTCGGTCCACTCAAGGTGGTAAAAGGAGAAGAAGCGGTGTAGCAAGTTTCCCTTTGGCTTGTGTTTTCTTCTTTTGATTCTGGTTTTCAGCCATTGTTGAAGTTGGGAAGAAATACGTTTTGAGAATGAAGGAATACCTGGAGAAAGAGACGTGAGTGTTTGCTAAAGATTGAAAAAGTTGGAAATGATATCTGGAAAGGTATTTATAGGATATTTTGAAGATCAAGAGTTTTTATCATAAGTGGCTAGAGTTAGTGGGCACGTGTAAGTTCCAAGACGAGGAAATAGGGTGGTGGCAGTTGCTACCTATACCCATGATTGTCTTAGGCTGTCAAAGGGGTGATGATGGTTTTTGATTTTGTGAGTTCCGAGAAATCCGTCATAATGACCCATGACGTCAGAAACGTGCACGGGGATAGCGGAACGGTTTCTCTTCTTTTCTCTCCTTGGTGTTTCTCTTTCTTTCTTTCTTTCATCTTCCTAAATGAAAGTGATCGAATCACAGTTATGGCTCTGTGAAAGTCGAGACGACGACGTTGAATTAGGCGCTGTCAAAAAAATGTTCTTTTTCTACATACAGATCGAAAAAGACATTTTTGGGGGGCAATTTGTTAGCTCATAAATTAGACACCTCTTAGGGATTAAGATATTTAAATAAAATATTAAATTATTTTAATTCAGAGGTAAAGAGCCTATCGAAAGGCCTAAGATTTTCGAAAGAGGAAGTTAAGATGTTCTGGGGACTTAGAGAAAATTATGAACTTTGGAGAGATTGGCCTTCGACCGAGATACTATTTGGAGATCGATTAAGCATTTGAAATTCAAATAATGGAGGGAGTAGTTTTAATTCCTGATGACTAAGAAGGACAAGTGGCACCCGTTGGGTGAAGGACTTCATGCACTGTGACATATGTCGAAAGATGATGACTTTAGGGTGGTTATTGTTAGTTATTTTTTACTATTATAAATAAGAGTTTCTAGAGATAGAATCAGTGTGTTGTAATTTACTATTTATGCAAGTCACTCCTAAGTTTACTCAAAGTATCCGAGTGTAGAGAAAAGAGTATCAAGGAGAATGTAAGTGATGTAAACACACCATCTTTATTTTTCAATGAAGTTTATTTTACTTGTTTAACTTTACGAAGTTTTCTTTACTTTTCTTGCAACCTCTTCCCCTCCTCTATGCACTTTACTTTATTTTTCGTCCTCAATCCTTTCCTGAGACTCCTATTTCTTCAATTCTAAAAAACTTTATCTTTCTCTTTCTCTTTTAGTCGAATAGGAACTTCTTAAAGCCTTTTCTACCGCAACACTGTCGAAGTGTGAAACTTAGACATATTTCCAAAATAAAGAACCTTTAGCACATGTCCTAGGATCAATCTGATCGATCATGTGAGTCACCAAATTTAGATTTGGAAGATCAGCGGTTGTTTTCCATTTTTCAAGGGAAATAGGAAGTCGGTTACACAAGGGGAAGGTATAGGCACCCCCACGTCCGTTGTACTGAATGGGATCGATGCTTGTTGTCTAATCAAAGGGTGTGTTTATCTATAAGCTACTGCTAAATGAAAACGAGAACAAAGGAAAAGAAAGAGACTCAATAGGACATCGCCGCCTTATGCCTACGTATTCCCTCGTGCAATGGGATAGTCAGAGTCAACGTAGTTCGGAAAACTACGGGTGAAGGGGGGAAGGTTGCTCGCCAAGACATCAACGTCTTGTGCCTACGTATCCTCATCTATTATGAGAAATCAGAGCAAACGTAGTTCAGGTAACTAAACCACAGGTTGGTTCAGTGTTTTTTATGAGCGACATTAAGTTCTCATTCTAGTAGTTAGGGACGATGCCTGTTTGCGGTAGAACAGAAAAGTAATGTACTAATCCTGAAAATGAGTTTGAAACACAAATCCCGAAAGATAAAAAGGTTTGACTTTTGTTTGTGAGTTTTAATGAATTGAATTAGTTTGCTTTGTGATTCACGTTGCACTAAAGACTATGATATAGGAACGAATGTGTCGCATATCGCCCCCAAATGGGACGTACACTAAACACTCTAGACAAGTGAGGAGAAACCCCCACTCATCATTTCCCATATGCTTAAGGCTTGTGGTGCACAATGTTCATCGTCATTATAAAGTGTGTTAGCATTATTTTGAGATGAGAAGAAAGAGAGACACACGAAAGGTCTAAGGGAAACTCGGCCCTAACATTGTCATGCAAAGTGGCCATAAGGTCGGGATGCGAGAGGAAATTATATCCTAATGTTAGCATGCAAAAGATGGACCTAAGGTCAAGGTTTAAAGAGACTATCCTACTTGTTTTCATGCATGGATTTCACTCATAGTGTCTATCCTAATCCGAAATTTAATCAGAAATTAAATTGGAATAGGAATCCTAAGGGAGCATGCAAAGGCAAGGCAAAAAACAAGAAAGCAAGGTAAAAACAACAGCTAGAACAGCTCCTCCTGCACAAAACAACAATAAATTCCAGCAAGGCAGCACAACAACATTTAACAGTTACTAATTCAGCATAAAAGTAGGTGTAAAAGGGCAGGCAACAAGCAAGCATAGCAGTGACAACATGCAAATTCAGAATAAGACAGTTGTAAAAAGTAGTACATCAAGCAAGAATAACAATGACAACATGTAAATTCAATATAAGACAACTGTAAAAAGCAGGGCAGCAAGCATGTTTCAATGCAATCCACATGTACAAACATCAATCATGAACAATTATCATGCAAGGATGGACATGCATAAACAATCAAACACCAATGTTAAACAATATTGCATCATCAAGAATCAATAAGATCAACATGCTTTTCATATCAATTATGCAAATCAAACCATTATGCAACAACGAAATCGGAAGCGAATCCAAACATGCATCACAAGTCCAACAAGATAATCATCCACAATCAATCACATAACATGAACCTGTTAAGCATTCAAACGCATACTGAAAGTCACGCATCGAAGAATCACAATCCAACAATCAAGCATGATGAAACCAGTCAAAAACAGTCCACACAAATGCATCATATCAATCCATGAAGGTTAGAGGTGAAAAGAAATCAAAACATGCTGAAAACAACCAAAAATCACATTCTAGTCAAGTGTTAATTGATTAACCATTTGCTAGTGCAAACTGGTTAATCGATTAACCACTTGAAAATGTCAAAAATTGCATTGGTTAATCAATTAACCAGTTTTGTACTGCAACTGGTCAATCGATTAACACTGCACCTGAAGTAGAAAAAGGCAATTCAAAAGCACTTTCATCAATTAATTCAATGTGCAATCATCCAAATGATAATTATGCACGAATTTAACACCAAAAATCAGTGATCAAACATCAATCAAACTTAATCAAGCATTGAGATCACAAATCACAAAGATCAAAATCATCAAAATCAAGCAAAGCTCGAAGATATACATTGTGATTATTCAAATAAGCTTAAAATAAGAATGGATCTAGAATTAACCAACCTTCAAAGATGAGATTTTCTTTGGTAAGTGTTGATTAACTGCAATTTGATAGATCCAAGCTAGAAACCCAAGAAATATTCAAGATCCAAGAGCTTTCTTGCAATAGAAGTGAAGAACAAACTAAAATAAGCCAAAATTGATCCTATAATCACTTATGAGTTTGCTTTCAAGATCAGATTTAAATCCAAACGAAAATCAAATGATGAATTGAAGATGATGGAGATGAATAATGAAGGTTTATCTCTAAAATTCAATATTTTCAATGAAGAATCAAAGAACTCAAGTGAAAAAGAGCTTTAATGGAGGTGTTGGAGTGTAGAAAAGTTGAGAGAATTTTGAGAGCAAATTCTCAAGAATGAGTGTGAAATCTGAAGTTGGAAATTATGGTAAATTCTTCGGAGGTTTGGAGCAAATTCATTTAAATAGGCTCTTGGTTAGAAGTAGAATTATGGTTTGGAGTGAGGTTTTGAAAATTAGAATGGGATTAGGAATGGAAAATTGGAGGGAAATTGAATTAATTTTGAAAGTTAATAAAAAATTAGAGTGATTCTAGATCCTTCTTCTGGTGTAAAAACAAATTTACAAGTGATCAAAATAGACCCTAAAAGTGGCAGTATTGAAAATTCACGTATCTGGGAAAAATTTACATTGGTTAATCGATTAACCATTTGCTAGTGCAAATTGGTTAATCGATTAACCCTTCCAAAATTTGAAAAATTGCGCCATTTGGAAGGAAACTTACATACTCGTCCATTTTCACCCGTTCTGAGCCACGTTAAGCCTCTAAACCTTGCCTTTTGATATTGCACCTATAAAAATACCTGAGATAACCTATGAACTGAATCCTGTTCTAAAAATAACCTGTTGAAAAAAATCGGGCACTCGATTGCTGGGAAAAATAAATGCCGAAGCATCTGATGCTTGTTGTTTGAAACCTTGCAATGAAAGGAGAACTTGAGTCATATAAACCCCTTGATCCCATGTCTCAAGAACCAATGCCATGATATGCAAAAATGCAAAATGCAGAGAAACACAAGCCAGTAGACCCAAAAATGATGAGGAAAATTTTGGGGTGCTACACCAGGTTAAGACTAAGGGTTTAGAAATCCGAAGGAAACTCCTACTTCTAAGATCGAGATGGTTCTCTAGACAGATCTAATACTCCGCACACGTTCATGGAATTTCTATTCCCCAACAAGTCATTCTTCAACTCTATGGTTGATAATGATTTTCCTTAACATCTTCGCTTTTGTTGCTCCTCAAGCAGAGGTTACCCTATAAAAGTATCTTCTGAGCTTTTCCACTACAGAGCTTTGCTAATAAACTTGTTTTTCCTTTATTTCATTGCATTTTCACTGCTTTCTCTTTCTACATTTCATCTATGCATTTCATGTCCACCTTTTAGGATAAATTTTGGAGTCTTTATGTATTTAATTATCTTCCACCAGAAATGTACGAAGACCGTTGTCATTCATACCTTTTGATTCAAAATCAATGTCCCAAATTTGTCCTACCATTCTCAATTTTCTCTCTGTAAGATCATCTGGCCTTTGGCCATGTGTTACACCTTAATTTTGACCCTAAATCGCCGAACCCTACATATCATAGCATTTTCATCATTTGTGCATCATATCCATCATTCAGGTCATCTAACCATTATGCCTACGAAAATACGTGTCTTCTTGTCGCTTAAGCTCAGGTCTTGCAAGAATGAATCAAGGATCAGGAAAAGTTATCTGGTTATGGAAAATATTCTGAATTAGGGTTTTGGCCCTCAATAAGTCATTATTGCATCAGTGTGCACTCGAGGCAAAGATTATGGTTTCTCAGCCTTTGTGAGCAAGTGTGTTGCACCCCAAAATTTGACCAACATTTCTTTACCTAGCTTGTGTTCATAAAGAGGTATGGTTACCAATCAAGAGTTTGAAGCTAGACAAGAAGGTTATTCAAGTGTTCAAGGGTTGATATCCTTGTCAGAGAAGTTAAGAGATCCTCAGAGAGATTGGTTGAAACCAAGGTTGTGTGCCTCCTAAGTTGAGAGTTGTGGGAGCTCCTCAGATGATTCTGAAGCTATGAGGATGGACTTGAAGCTTTTAGAGAGCTTATGAGATGTCTTGAAAGCCATCATGAAGCATAGAGAGGCCATTGTGCAAAAATAAGAAGACTCAGCCATGAGTGGTGCAATTAAGGTTTGACTGGGTCAACCCTAGGTCAACTGATGATTTGGAGAGGGTTGAGACCTAATCCAAGAGCCATGTGATCATGGATTGATACATTGAGATGCTATAAGGATGATTCCAAGGTCAACTCATCATGATTGAAGAGTTTGAGAAGTTTCAAGCTAGGGTTTCAAAGGCTTGACAGTGTAAAATCCCCTAGTTTGATCCCTATCTTTAAGGCAGTTTAGCTCAAGATGTGATTGTCATCTCATCTTACCCCCAACATGAATGTTGTAGATCTTGTTCTTAGATTTAATTTGAGTACTAGAAGTCCTTGATAGGATTTGTAGAACTCAAGTTATGACTTTGACAAGTTATAGGTCATTTGAGGTATGTGAATCTGGGTCCTTGAAAGTCACCCAACTTCCATCAAACTTTTGCCCAAGAAGGATGATTCCTATGAACTTTTGTCCAACATGAATGTTTTTCCTAATCTTCTTAGATTTCTAGAGAGTACTAGAAGTCCTTGATAGGATTTTTAGAACTCAACTTATGGCTTTGACAAGTCAAGGGCATTTTGGTCATTTGGAGATTATAGGTCATTTCAAGCATAAGGCCATAACTCCTAATTCCAAGCTTCAAATGGAAAAATCTTCAACATCAAACTTGCTTAAAATGATGTTTTAAGGCTAGTAAGGAGGTCATGAGATGTTGAAAAGGCTTGTAGCAAAAAGTGATAAAAATGACCTAAAATGGAGGCATAAGTTAAATAAGTTGAAGTTGGAAATTGGAAATTCCAAGTTACACATCCAAACCATGGCATATGATAGGTCATTTTGACTCCAAAGAACATTTTAGAAACAATGGTTCATCCACTTTTTTGAATTGAGGCCTAGATCATGGGGTTGCTTTGGAAAATGGTTGCTTGCATCTTAAGGTTCAAATGCAAAACTCAAGGAAACTCAATGTACAAGCTAGCTAAGTGTCTTAACATGTCATATATCTCATATAAGGAGAATTTCAGGTCAAGGCAAGTGCTGCAAGGGGCTATGGCATGAGATGATACATGAGATGGATGAATCCATAAACTCATGACATGAGAATCCCAATTTCTCATTGGATGGTTCCAGATGGTTCTAGATGAGTCTAAACCATTCTATATATGATTTAGAACTTTCTCAGATGCAAGGTTGGTGAGATATTTGAGAGAAGAGTGAGATATCCATTTCAATTGCTTCCATTGCAAGTTGAAATCAAACTCTTCATTCTGATTCATTTCCATTCCTTCTTTCAATCCAAACACATTCCATTGATCACACTGAAGCTGTGGAGACCAAATTGAAGGCAAAACCATGGAGAATTGAAGAGATAGCACTTGGATTTTGAAGGTTGCAAGTCACCATCGGGTTTGGAGATTCAAGCTTTCTTGGCCCAATCTTTTGCAAACAGAAGCTTTATCATCATTCAAGGATCGATTCTGAAGAGTTTGAGAGCTTGAAGTGGAGGATTACCCTATCTGGTGTTCAAGATTTGACAGGTTAGTAAACTTTCTTCTACACCATGATTTAAGCATAATTAGGTAAAATTGTTAGGTTAGAACGGTTAGAGACAATTAGGTGTTGGATTCTGGGAAGTTTGAGATCAATTGGTGAAGGTTGAGTTGATGACACCATTTTTGTTTTGACCAAGAACATGAGATATAGTGAGCTATAGCATGAATTAGATATCAAGAATTAACCAGTGTGAAGTGGTGATCATTCTGAGGTAATCAATTTCAAGAATGGTGAACTTTGATTCCTGAGCATATTTGGAGGTTTGATTCATGTTTTAGGCTTGAGAAGGTTTCAATTGATTTTGATACCATGGTTAGATTCAGGGTGAAATTCTGGATGAACTAGGGTTTTGAATTGTAGTTTTTCATGGAGAATTGAGGTGATACGATTGGGGTGAAGATTCACTTTGAAGCTCTGTTCATGGAGCTTTCCCTCCATTTCCATGGCTGAAGGAAGAAGACGAAGTGCTGGCCGTTTGATCAGGTGTGGACTCATTGACTAGGTTCAGATCTGAGGGTTGTGGTTTAATCTCACGTGTGAAAGGGGAGTCTGAAGACATCCAAAACGAAGCGTTTCATTTAAATGAGATCTTGGGCTCATTTGATATCCACACCCCAAATCATGGCCCATTGGATAATGAACTAGTTTTTGTTACTTTCTGCACAGTTTCTTTTTCTTTTTCTTTATAATTTGTGAATTAATTTTCTGATGGAAACTGGGCCTAGAGCGCCTTACTAATCGTACCCCCATTTTAAGCCCACCTGGAAAATGATCTGTCTGGCATTGCTATTCACACCAAGGTTTTCATATTTTAATTTCTTTTTCTCCATTTTTCATTAACCTTTGAAAAATCATAATAAATAGAAAAATGATGATTTTTGCATGGGGATTTTCTCTCCCATTTCATGATAATGTCTAGAAAATTATAAAATAAAAATATTTGCATTTAATGCATTTTTAATATTTTTTGTGTATTTTCTCTTTTAATAGCATTTTAATTCCTTTTATGTTGATGCATGGACTTGTAGAATTTTGTGTAGCTAGTTCCCTTCATATTTTTATGCCATTCTTTTTAGGATAGTTAGATTAGGACTTTATCTCCCCTCTGGATTTATTCCATAATTTTGTGATTAAATTTTGATTAGTTTTTCTTAGATGATTTTAGGTTGTGTAGATTTAGGTCAATCCTTAACATAGGTCCACCATAACACTAGAACTTTGGGTTTCTAGGTAAAGTTAGATATTGGGACATATAGGGTATTAAGGGTAGGTATATAGGATCCCCTAGAAATTATATTAGATTTTAATATGATGGTATACTATTTTTAATTGATTTTTGTAATTGATGGTTGTTTGTGTTGCCCTTGTGGGCTTGTATTTTGTTTGCTTTGCTTTGTGGGCTTGGTGGGCTTGATTTTGCTTTGGGGAGCATGGAGGAGCATAGTAGAAGACTTGGAAGTTGAAGAAGGAGCTTGAGAGGTTGGAGTCTTGTCTGTTTTGTTGTGGCTTTAGGGTTAGGGATTAGGGAGAGCTTAGAATTAGTTAACTTCTTTCTTAAACATGGATGGTATCTTTCACCTCCATTCCTCCCCATGATTCAAGGTCCTTCCATGGTATTCACCTCCCTCCTTTGGAGAGATAAGTGATGGTACCTAGGAGGTAGAACCTTTGAGGGAACCCTTCTTTTGATGTTAAACCCTTATAGGTCACCTTTGGTGGTCAATAAGCAGCTTAATGTCCCCAGCTTATCCAGTTAAGTGATTTCTCCTGGTTTGAGTATCTTGAGGGATGTTGAGCTTGAGTGTGAAGATGAAGAGTTCATTGAAGAGTGTAGAAGAGTAAGTCCTTGAGCATTGTCATTTCAGCTGAAGCTTGAGGAGCAAGTAACAAGAGCAAGTTGATACTTGAAGACCCAATGAAGATCCAGAAAAGATTGAAGGATGAAGTTGACACTTCTAAGTGATCAAAGAGGATGATTCCATGAGAAGCTGAAGCTTTTAAGAGGAGAAGACCAAGTTGAGACTGGTAAAGCAAGGAGAGCTTGAGAGCCTGAAGACTAAGTTGATACTTATGAAGAAGATTCAATTGAGATTGAGTATAGAGCTAAAGCTTGAAGATCAAAGATTAAGTTGATACTTACTTTGAAGGTTGAAGATCCCAAAGGAATCAAGTTGATACTTGTGATTGAGAGTGAAGCCTGAAGGTGGAACTGATTAAGGAGCTGAAGCTTGAAGAAGAGGATAAGTTGAAACTTATGTGAAGGGTTGAAACCTGGGGAAGCAAATTGATATTTGTCAAGAGTGATGGAGGTCTGAAGACTGAGTTGCTGTTAGAAGAGCTGAAGCTTGGAGTTGGAAGGGAGAGGAGTTGATCTGATTTCTTCTTTGTTTCTCTTCTGTATTAATGTGCCTTATTTGACTTGCTTGATGCATTAGAATAAGTCCATATCTAGAATAGCTTTAATCTAGGAGCATGATTGCACTAGAGGTTGAGTTGCTCCCTCTACTTGTACTGTTACTGTGTGGCTTTGCTTGCGGGTATTCGGTAGAGCCCTGCTCTCTTGCCCATGTGGTTTGTTTGCCTAATGGCATTTTATTCTATTTCTTCTGTATGATTGCAGTTTACTGTATTTTGCTTGACAGCATGTTATCTTTTCAGTATGATTACTGTTATCCATTCTGGCTTGAGGTTGAGATGAGCTTGTGGAGGCTGATGCCCCATGTTGCACCCTAAAATTTGCCCAACCTTAATTCACTTGGTTTATGTTTCAATATCATTAGCATTTGCATATAGAGTCATGTGCGTAGTCTACTCATCTGCATAACATAAGCATATCAAGTCATTCAACAGGGAACCAATCATTATTCTCATCTCTGGAGGCCTATCAAGAGGTTATTATTCAAATCCAATCTCATTCAAGTCATCAGAAAGAATTGGGAAGCTATCAAGTCAATGGATCAAGCAGTTCATATATCTCCTATCTGAGGGTACCTGAGGATCATCAAGGAAAGTATGAGCTGTGAATTGAAGGCATGGGGAGTATCTAGACATCTTGGAGGATTTAGAAAGTCATTTGGATAAGGAAATGAGTCATTGGTGTGGTCACAAGAGTTGTGGAGGAAGACAGTCAACTAGGGTTTCATCTGGGTCAACCCTGGGTCAACCCTAGGTCAAATGATTGTTTGAAAGGCAGTGAGGGTTATTGAAGAGATGTGGGGTTCATCATTTGACATGGATAATAAGGATATGTTGTTATGCTAAGAAGAAATCAAGAGAAATCAAGGAGAAGAGGAGGTTCTAAATTAGGGTTTCTATGTAAAATCCCCTAGTTTAGGTCAAATTTCCAAGCAAGATAAGTCAAAATGCAAGCTTCAAATGGATCCTTGGCCAACATGAAACTTGTAGAGGATCTCAAGACCTTTAACTTGAGTGGTGGAAGACATCAAGGAGATTTATAGAACTCAAGTTATGGTCCTTGCAAGTTACAGGTCATCTGAGGTATCTGAAATTTTGTCTGTGAAAGTGACTTGACTTACAAGCTATTTTTACCCCTCAAGGAGATTTCAAATGAATTTCTGGTCAACATAAGAGTTGTTCCTCATTGTCTTAGATTTCTATAATGGTATAGTATGCCTTCATATGATTTGTGGAACTCTACTTATGGTCTTGGCAAGCAAAGGGTATTTTGGTCATCTGAGAATTACAGGTCATTCTAATCTATGCCTAAAACTCATACAAGGAAGCTTCAAATGGAAAACTTTACAACATAAAACTTGTTCCAAATGACATTTTGAGTCTAGAAAAGTGACCATGAGAGATTGGAAAGATTCATAGCACAAGGTTTCAAAATTGTTGGATTTAATGAATAAAAATGACCTTAAAAATGAGATTTTTCATATCTTGGCCAAATGAAGCAAAATTATAGGTCATTTTGAATGGAAAGATCATTTTAAAGACATTGGCTAAAGTAGAATTTTGAGCTTAGTTCACATTTTGGGAGTTATCCATGGTTACTTGTAATGGAAGATACATAAACCAAATCCAAGGGAAATTGTGCAAGGGAAGCTTCTCCAAGCTTCTAGGAGTTTCTAACATCATGTATATATTGATATGAGATGGTTCATGCCATGGTTGGTGATCTCATTCTCTCAAAACCCCAAGTTTCATTCACTTTCTCCATTTTGGCAAAAGCTTCTCAAACCCTCTCAAATCTCCACCAATCTTCACCATTCTTGTTTGGTTCTTCATCATCATCATCCAAGGATCAGAAATCACACATTTATTTGGCAAATTGAACAAGGAATCATGCCATTCATTATCATCATTCAAGGATCAAAAATTGTGGAAGTGAGAGATTCAAAGCCTTAGAGTCATACTTGTTGCATACAGAAGCCATCATTGAGTTCTTGGACCATTTTCCATTCATCACAAGCATCAGATTCAGGGATTGTAGCACCTGTTTTCAAGAAATTGCACCAGGTATGTTTTCCTTCGAATTAGCTAGCATAGTGATCATGGCATAGGATTGTTAGTATATTAGAGACCTAGGTGGTTAGGTGATGATTTTCACAGAGTTTGGAGAGGTTTAATGGAGGTTGCTCATAGTGCACCAAATCTGGTTGGATTGATATCTCATGGTTCAGTGCATGAAATTCTTGGTTTATTGGCTTGTGGTAATCAGCATAAGTTGTAGATAAGTTTAGGACAAGATTTAGGGAGTTTTGGATGAGTTGATCACAGGTGTTCATGGTGGATCATGGCTGTTATACCTATCGAATTGGTTTATGGGGTGAGTTTTAGGGCAAACTTAAAGCATAGTCTTGTAGAGGGGAAGAATTGGAATGATTTTGGTCTTTGGAAGTTTTGTTTTCATGGCTTGTGGAGGGAGAATGATGAGCTCGAACATGGCTGCATGGAGAGTGATTTTCTGGATTCTAGGGTTTAGTTTGGGGACGATGAAGGGGAGTCGTCCGATTGTCCTGGATAATTGACTTTTTAAGCTAATCGTGTGGCCATTATTTAAACTGAAAAACGGAGGGAGAGACTTAATGTGAAACGTTGCGTTTCACTAATGATACCACTCTGGGCCTGGACTCAGAATTCTATCCCCACCCCCCAATTGAGAAGCCCAACCATTTACACGTGAATTGCTTACTTCCTGCACCGAGACTCTTTTCTTTTTTCTGGCATTTTCCCATTCAATTTTCTGAAACTAACTGGGCCTTGCATAATTTCTATTCTCACCCCATCTTCTGGCCCACATAGGTAAAACAACTGGGCGCCACTGCTATTCTCACCCCCTCCCTCTATTTCTTTATATTTTAATTTTTAATTTTCTTTTCATTTTCATGCATTTTATAAAAATCATAATAAATCATAAATTTCATATTTTTTAATGGTTCTTTTTGCATAATTTTCTTTAAAGAGTCAAGAAAATTATAAAAAATAAAAATTGCATTTTATTTTTTATTTGATATTTTTCCCATATTTTCCAAATAAATAGCATTTTAAGTAGTTTCATTTCATACATGCTTTTGATAATTTTTGTTCTACTAGTTGCTTTGATATTTTTCACCCATTATTTTTAGGTTGATTAATAGACATGGTTAGCTTGTGCATGCAATTTAGTTCATATTTTTAGGAATTAAATTGAGGTGATTAGTTTAGGTAAGAACAACATGAATAAAATTAGGGTTTTAAGGCAACTTAGGTGAGATAGTTTAATTCTTTTTAGAGATTTTCATTTGATTTTTGGGGTATGGACTATAGGGGTTATGGGTATAGGATAGATTCCCTTAGAAATCACTAGGATTCCCCTACTGCTATTAGTATATACTGTATATATTTGATTGATTGGTGTGGTGTGCCCTCTGGGGATTATTGATTTGTCTGTGGGGGTATTGAGATTGTCTGGGGATTGGGGAAGCTGAAGACTTGTGATGTTGAAGCCATTGGAGATCCAGAGCTTGAAGACCAACTTTCAGAGTTGATGAGGAGATTCCTGCTGGCAGCTGTTGAGGAGGTGTGGGTTTAGGAGCTAGGCAGAGCTCTAGATTAGAAAGCTTGATTTTCAAACATGGAAGGTCTTGACTGCCTCCATTCCTCTCTATGATACAGAGTCTCTCTAAGACACTCACCCCCTTCCCTTGGAAGGCCTGGTGCTATTGTCTAAGGGATAGAACTCTTGAGAGAAAATATCTTATGTGTTAGTAGCAGCTGGTTTGCCACCCTTGGTAGTCAACCAATTGCTCAACACCCAATTCACTCTGGTGATTGATCCCTCAGCTTGGAGGATGAGACTTGAAGAAAAGCCCTGGTAGACTGAAGATTGACAATCAGAGCCCTTGCTGGAAGACTGTGGAGATGGAGAGGGATGCTTGCTGAAGCTTGTAGCTGATTGGAGATGGTTTGAAGACTGGTGTGATGCAGAGCTGCTGTGGCTGTTTATTTTTTAGTTGTTATTCATTTCTGATGTATTGATTGGTTTGTTGGACTGTATTGTTTGCTGTTTACCCTGTTGGGTTAAAAGTGAAGCCTGTTCACTTTTGCCTATTGTTTTTTAGGTTCGAGGTTGAGTGGGACTCCCTTGCCTCGCTTGTATTGCTGCATCCATGCATTTTACTGCTTTACTGTATATATCTGATATTGTTTCTGTTTCCATCTATTCCCTTAGGATCTCTGTTTCTCTCTGCGCGAGAGAGGAGCATGATAGACACTAGGTCTTAACCCATGCATGATAACATTAAGTTAGTTTGATTCCCTTCGCAACCGTAGGGTAGAGTTCTGTCTCTTCTTTCTCAAAACAAACAGAAAAACACCATAAAGATTTCAAACACAATAAAAGACACTTCTTCCGTAAAAGAATGTGAACTCATCAAGACGTCATTTTTGTCCGCCGGGACTGCCGATCAGAAAAAACTTTTTTCAGAAGGAATAAAAACAATCAAGACAGACTGGTGTCGTACGTGGCCCGAACTACGTTTGCTCTGATCTTCCATGCAGTGTGGAAGTACGTAGGCATAGGATGCGATATTCTAGCGAGCAACCTTCCCCTCCTTTCCCGTAGGTAGGCGAACTACGTTGACTCTGATTTCTCGTTCCAGACGGGAATACGTAGGCATAAAGTGCGATACTTTACCGAGTCATTTTATTTTCATTTTACTTTCTTTTAACCCTTAACCTTTAGTTTAGATAGAATAACAATCCATACCCGAAAACAAGCGTGGATCCCGTCGAGTACGACGGACGTGAGGGGTGCTAATACCTTCCCCTTGCGTAACCGACTCCCGAACCCAGGTTTTGGTTGCGACGACCATACCTTTCCCGTGTTGTGCGAGGTTTACTCTGAGCGTTTCCTTTCCCTCCCGTGGGATAAATAACGCACGGTGGCGACTCTTCTGTTCAGTCGGCGCCGATTTTCGCAGTAGCGACACCCCACACACATTTCCTCCCTCACTTGCATTGCATGCATTCTACAGTCGTTTACTATTTACTTTTTAAGCTGATGCTTATCTGTTTCTGTGTATCATTGACATGATCCCTTAGGACTCTCATTTCCTTTGATAAGGGAATGATGATAGAACTTTAGGTTGAAACCTATGCATGATAACTTCTAGGAGTTCCCTATTTCAAACCTCAACCATAGGATGAATCCTTGGCATGACAACAGTAGGACTTGATAGTCTCCCTCCTAGTTGGGCCTGTTCTCTTCTCATCTCAAAGCAGCTTAAGATACAGTAATCATGAATGATTTCTTTCGTACGTTACGAGCCTTAAGCTATCTGAGAAAGGATTGTGGGAGAGTTTCTTTTCCACAGTCTAGATGTTTAGTATGGTACCCTTTGGGTGACATGCGACGCATTCACTCTCAGGTCATAGTCTCTAGTGCGATTGAAATTGCAAACACAATAAAAAACACTTCTTCCGTAAAAGACAAGAAATAATCCGTAGTGCCCCCGAACTACGTAAGCTCTGATCTCTCATACCTGTTGAGAGTACGTAGGCACAATACTGATGTATTGGCGAGCCATCTTCCCCGTAACCCGTCGTAGGTCGAACTACGTTGACTCTGATTTCTCGTTCTCTGATGAGAATACGTAGGCATAAAGCGCGACGCTTTGCCGAGTCATTTTCTTTTCTTTTTTAAGCCAGCCTTGATAGGTAGATAGATAAACAACTCGTCCAGTAAACAAAACAAGCGTGGATCCCGTCGAGTACGACGGACGTGAGGGGTGCTAATACCTTCGCCTTGCGTAACCGACTCCCGAACCCAGACAATGGTTGCAACGACCTTGTCTTACCCTTTTCCGTTAGGTTTTTCTGATCGTTTCCTTTCCCGCTCTGAGGGATAAATAACGAAAGGTGGCGACTCTTCTGTTGTGCCGGCACCTTATTTTCGCGAAAGCGACAAAGTGCAGTTTAGTTAAGTTTCATTTGAGGCTAGCGGGCTCAATGTGGTTTGTTTTAGGAACAAGTTATCGGGCTATGGCAAAGGAAAATTGTTTCAAGATGGAAAATCATCAGGGTGAGGTGAATTTCAATTAGGTTTTCGGTAAAGTTGCAATGCAATTCAGATCTCAAATCATCCGTTTCATGGGTTACTTTGAGGACAAGTGTGGATTGAATTTAAGTACTTGTATTTGAGGATCCAGATCAAGGCTTTATGCAAAGTTCAGGTTTATCTGATAAGGTCAAGTTGCAAAGCCATCAAAAGTCAAGACATTTAGTCAAATATTTCAAGTCATTTTGCAAGTCCTGATTAAGTGGTTCATGTTCTTGTCATCGGAGAATTCAAGCTCTCTATTCAATTCAATACCATTTCAAGATGGAATTAGGATGTGGTGGAATTTATTCAGGGTTTCAATGCCTTTCTAGTATGAGTTTAATGAAGAGTTTAAGATGCTAAAAATTTGTTTCAAGGATGATTTGTTGGGTCAAGCCAGAAGTGCCACTTATTCAAGATTTGTTCCAAGTGGTTCATTTGTAGATTTGAATCAAGGTCTCAGATAATTTCTAGATTAATTTTTAAGGATAATTTATAGATGGTTAATAATAGTTTTAAGTGGTTTTGCATGGAGTTAATTCAAAGAACTTTGGACGATTCAACCAAGTTGAACCAATTCGTCACTCCAAGTGCAAGGAAATAGTATCAAGTTTCAAACTTCAATTCCCTTCAAAATTTCAAATTTCGTAACCAAATTTCAAAACTTCCATTCCAAGTTCAATCTCAAGTTTCAAGTTCTATCCAATTTAAGTCATAAAGAAATCAAATTCAAGTAGTTCAATTTCCAAGTTTTAAGTTCAAGCATTTCACGTTCCATAATTCAAATTCAATATCAATCCAATTTAGTTTTCAATCCAATTCAAGTTCAATTCCAATTTCAATCCAATTTAATTTTCAATCCAATTCAAGTTCAATTCCAATTTTATTTTCAAACTTCAATTTAAATTCAATTCATTTTAGTTCCAATCTTCAAATCCATATCCAATATTTTCATGTCAAAGGTTTCAATTTTATTCCAAAACCATTGCTAAATTACAAATTCATTCTCATTCTAAAATTAAATTCAAAGTTACATTCCAAAGTCAAAATTCAAAATTCATACAAAGTTTCTAAAAAAAATGTACGTGTGAAAAGCCCATATCATAAGCCCATGAAGCATTATAGTGAGCCACATAATTTTCAGCCATACATATATACATATATATTGGTAGAGGAGAAAATGATTAGACCTAGACCAGACAGTAGCGACGCGAGATCTAAAAAATTAAGAGAAGAAGCATTTTTGTTTCTCTCCAATTTTTACTTTACTTCATCACCACTTTATCACCATCTTATCGCCACTCTTTCGTATAAACAACAAATCACCACCATGAAAAACACAATACACACCATTAAAACTCCCTCGGCGTGAGCTTCTCCTTCTAGCTCTGCACAATCTCACCTAACTCTATTTCCTCAACCATGGAACAAAACCATAAAAGCTAAACTTCCACACACATAACCAAGCTCTAACAACAAAACACCATCCATCACACTCAAGAGTAATGAATCAAAGAGGAAGGAAAGCAATGCTCTCATGTGAAGCTTCAGAGGAAGAGCATTCAAACTTTCTTTCTTCACTCACCATAATATGCTCAACCTCACAATGATATAACTTTCTACAAGTTGAGTATTTGCCACTACACTCCTATCTTCATCAATGCCAACACCATAGTGAAAACAACTTACAATTGAAGGTGTGAAAAATACACAAGAAAAGGGGGGGCGGGGTTTGAATTGGGTATTTGCTCCATTAATACTTTTTCTCTTTTCTTCACTTGTTGCTTTCTATAGAGTTCTTTAAGATGCATTGCGGAAGCATATATAATAAAGCATAACACAGGTAAAGAACACATGATATATCCTGGTTCACTTGAGCAACTCTCAAGCTAGTCCAGTCCATCCTTCCAAGGTGATTTCGCCTTACTTAAGCAAGGACTTAATCCACTATAACCAAACCGATTACAGTTACACAAGCTAACTGCAGGTGACTAACAAATAGATAACGATACATTCAGGGATCCCTTAGGATATAACGTTCATTGACACCTAATAGAATCCGATCAATTAAGATCTCCTATTAGTTACCATAAATGACAATTGTGACTTGTCATCTCAAGTATTCTGATCTTCACAAGATCACTTGAGGAGCCACTAATTCTAAAATGAATTTGTGTTGCCGGAGATTACATGAGTGCTTCTTGTCAAGAAGATTACTCCTAATTAAGTACATAGCAAGTATTGAGCAACAACTCCTTGCTTCATAATATAGAAACTAATCTAAGGATAAATCTCTAAGAGATTATTAGAACAGTAGTTTCCATATTTCTTAAAAGCTTTCCTTGTTAATCAACTATGTTGCTAACTTCACTCGTCAACATCATTGCTTCGTAATAAGCTGGCTTGCTTTGTAATGAGCTTTCTTACTGTGTAATTAGCTAACATTTAAATGAATCAAATATTCTTCCTTTATAGTGCAGCTTTGTGAGGGTAGAAGTGTCATCTCTTAATTCCAACGGTTATATCCCAACGGATAGAATAAGCTCACGTGTTGGGCAGTAACCTTTGCTTGTAGCTTTAATATCTCAACATTGGAAACCACGCTTATGAATAGTACCAACGTCTTTATCATAGTGAAATGTTTGCATGCGTTGTAATGTAGTCTTCTTGACTTGGTTCTTCTGATGATTCATCTGATGAGTAGTTCAACAACTACTTTGGTATGACAGCTTCAACATCAGAGTTGTTTAAGCACATGTTTATCATATTTAATAGCAGCAGCTTATCTGTTGAGTAATACGCCTATGTCTGGGTGAATCTTCTTCTGACACAATCTTCAACTTCAGAATCCAGTCTTTAGCATTCGAAGATCTAAGTTTCCTCTGAAACAGTCTTGAGAATCTTCGTGACTGATTCTTCAGAAATCATGTCTTCAGAATCTTCAGAGTCTTGATCTTCAAAACACGTCTTCAGAGTCTTTCTGCACTTGGTCTTCAGAGCCTTCAGCCTTTAGAACTTCAAGTCATCAGAGTAGTTCTTCAGAGGACTATATCTTCAGAGTCTTGATCTTCAGAACCCTTAAATCTTCAGAGTCTTTCTGCACTTGATCTTCAGAGCCTTCAGCCTTCAGAACTTCAAGTCATCAGAGTCTTCAGCACTTAGTTCTTCAGAGGACTCACTCTTTAGAGATGCTTGTTAGCTTCCAGATCAGATGCATTTCTCAGAACAGAATCCACAAGAGCATTGTTACTACAATATCCAGCGCCCTTGGATCTTTCTGATTGTGACCAGATACAGATGCATACTTGCTTCTTCAATATGCTTTGTTTGCTTTCAGATCAGATGCGCTACTTTAAAGCAAAATCCATGGGAGCATTGTAACTGCAATATCCAGCGTCCTTGGATCTCTCTAATCGTGATCAGATGCATAAGCAAACTAGCTTCTCCCTTAAGCGCTTTATGATACGTCATACATAGTAACTCTCATATTGTATTAGCTGCACACGTTGATGTTGTTTGTTTGATCTTATATATTTAATTATCATGATCTGCACATAACAAACATTAGAACATAAAATGGTTCTTTCATAAATACTTAATTGTTATCATCAAAACATAGAGATAATGCTGTAGAGACAAATCTTGCTCTTACAATCTCCCCCTTTTTGAGGATGACAAAACCATGTATTTTGATAGAACAGTTTATACAGGGTAGTTACCAAGCATTAACATATTCAGAGTTTTAAGCAACAGCTCCCCCTGAATGTGTTAACCTTAAAAATTCTTTTTATGCTTGTTCAGAGACTTTCTCTAATCCCAAGACTCACAAAATAGAAGTATTTAAAAACACAAATCAAATAGAAGATTAGGCATACTTCACTACGATATAAGAGAGCATAAGTCTTCAGTATCTGGACTAGTTCAGCAGAACTTTCAACTTCAGATCTTTAGAACTTGTTTTCTCTAAACATCGTATCAGAGCCATATAACTCCAGAGCCTTCTGAAGCATTTGCTACTGTTTATCAGAACATCTGTAGCATAGCAGCTTGACAATTCTTTTCTGAAGCAGAACTAGTCTTTCAGATGAGAAACTCCCCCCTGAGTTTCAGACTCGATGAATATCAAATATTCTGACTTGTGAACCTTTCTAGGAGAACTCCCCCTGGCTACAATAGGTCAGATATTTAGATCTTCAGAACTTTATACAGTCTTGATCCTTGGTCTCTTGAAGCTAATTGATTATGAGTCTGATATCAATTAATTTAATACTGAGTCTGATATCAATCAGTTTAATACTGAGTCTGATACTATTCTTGCTTCTATGAACAAACCAGTTCATTTGAACTCAGAGTTCATTCATTTGACCTGTCTTTAGAATGCCTAGTGAACTTGTTCAGAGTTCCTCGGTAAAACATCAAACATACAGTTAGTGATAACGCAGTTTATATCAGAATTGATGTTTTGCATTCTCTTTACATATTCTATTTCTCCAGATTATATCAAAATCATATTCTCTTTCTCCCCCTTTTTGACATCATCAAAAGGTGAGTTTTCATTAAAAACAAGGTTTAAAATATATTCTGTTTCTCCCTCTTTTATATTCGAATAAAAAATAAATTAAAGAGTCAAGAAATAAAACCTGAGTGCCTAATTCTTATAGATTGACATCTTTTCCAGAATTTGTTGAAGCATGCACAAAAGAGAGTTGTTGACAAGTTTCTGCTTAGCAAAGCTTTCTCTGAAAACTTGTTGTCCTTTCTTCATAGCTTGTTGATCTTCTTGAATCTCCCTAACGTCACGTTCTCAACGTATAATAGTAGTTTCAGAAGAAGAACCAACTATAGCAACTTGCTTAGCCTTTTCAGCATCTATAACTTCTTGCTTCAATCTGACAGTTTCTTTTCTGGAATCTTTCTATGCTAAAATTTCTCACTTCTTCAGCAGCTCTTTCTTCTCAGCTTCTTATTGCGTTTAAGAAGTTTGAAGTTTCTTATCCTTTCTAGCTTGTCTTCTATTTCCTTAACCAATTGAACTTCAGCTTCTAGTGACTTGAAAAGTGTCCAGATTCAAGGTTCAACCACTTCTGAGAGCCGTTTCAGAAAGTCTCAAACTCCAGAGGATGAAGGTTTATTGAGTGTGAGGACAGGTTTCACAAACATGAACATACTCAGAGAAATGAATAGTGCTCATAGGTGATGTGGTGAAAGGACAGAGGAAAAGTTTCAGAGTGATTTGCATTCATCTGGTTGCTTTGAAGAGGGACTTGTGGGTTATGGGCCCACCACACTTCCAACTGAAGGTGTGAATGGTGAAGTGGTGAGAGGACTTCATCAGAGTTGGTTTCCTGAGGAATACAAATTGAAGGAGAGTGTCGGAAATTGTTGAGACCATATTCTCTTTTAATGGAGTAGATGCAGATGGAGAGGAGCTTTCAAAATCAAGACTTTCACTTTTTAGAAAGCTCATATATCTTTGAGATTCTGAGATCTTCGGAGTTATTCTTTCTCTGACTGCTTTCCATTCTGACTTTTATCTTTCTTCATCTTCTTTCTTTAACATCAAAACACTATACTTTAGAAGTATCAGAGTTTGATTTGACAGAACTTCTTCTAATTGAATCTTTTATCTGGATCTCCAGATAAATCAAATCTTTAGATGATCTACGACTTCAGATTTGCTCAGATCTTTAGAAGAGCATCTTTGACACCAATAAAAAGTAATGTGCAAAAAATGCATTCTAATTCTTCAGTCTTATGCACATGATATTCTCCAGCTGATTATTTATCCAGAGCATCTGATACTTCAACAAGTAACAACAACATATTTTGCTTCTGCAGTAGAGAGTGCTATTTTGAGTTGCTTCTTGCTATAACAAGGATCAAATTGTTTGACAGCTTCCAGAGGTGCTCTTGCATTCAACTATGTCTCCAGCAAAATCATTATTATAGAAACCTTATTAAATTATATTCAGCTAATTTTCTATAACACAGATTCATGTTAGTAGTACCTTTCAGATACCTCAGAAATCTCTTAACAATTGTTAAGTGAGATTATCTAGGATCTGATTGGAATCAAGCACATAAACATATACTGGAAAGAATTTCAGGTCTAGGAGTAGTAAAATACAGAAGAGAGCAATTCATACCTCTGTACAGCTTTACATCTACCTTTTTACTAACCTCTTCTTTCCCTAGGGTGTACGTTGAATGTATGAGAGTCTTAGCTGGCTACTCTCTGACAAATTGGTCTTCTTTCAGCTATATTCTTCTTTTGAATCATAATGACTTCTTCAACTTCCTTTCTTTTGAATAGAAACATATCTCCTCTGATGTTTGTATCATCTTAAACAATAGTTATGAATTCCAGATTCTTCCTTTGGTCTTCATCTTCTGATCATCCGTCTTCTTATACCAATGATCACGCCTCTTTATCTTCTTCCAGACAACTTATTTTCGGATGAACGCTAGTTTCTCAGAAAAAGCATAAGCTTCAAGGAAGGTTATGAGCCGAGGAAACTTGCTGACATCATGCATCATAAGAACTTATCCTATGAATAGACGTAGTTAATCATCACAAACTATGATCAACCCAAGATGTATTTCTAGCATCTGTTTGAATGAAAATCTTGCTCTTTATCAACCAGCATCAGATCATCTGATGGTGACTTCTTCTGCTAGAATTCTCGTACCAATGAAGGTGTGAGAGCTTCTGCTAATCCACCTTTGGTTTCTGATTCCAAGCTTGTTTTCAAATCAATCATGACTTGAGTCTTAGTAACAGTGCTTTAATTTTGAGTCCTTGATACCAATTTGGATTTCCATAATAGTTTCTTCAGACTATGAAGTTGCAATTCTACTTATCTTGATTGGCATCTATTGAGTGAGCAAACATGGAAATGTTTCCTTGCATTAGATCCTCTAATGAAGTTCTATCTCTCCCCTTATCAGAGTGATCCTCAGATCTTCTGATGAAGTTCCAGAGTAAGCTTCAGATCTATGCAGCTTAGCTCTAACGAATGTTTCAGCAAATAGTTCATCCAGATGTAAGCTTTGTTGTTGACGTTTCAGAGTCATGCGTAATTTGATTCTCATAGCCTCTGCAGTTGCAGCATTTGAAATCAGTGCACTCAGAGTCTTCTGAAACAACTGAATCTTTACATTCTTCGCTCAGAGTCTTCTGTAGAGTTGCTTCTCATCAAATGATCAGAATCTTCTGTAGCTTTGCTTCCTCAGAGTCCTTTGTAGCTTCTGTAGCTTGCCTCTGTAGCTTCGCTTCTGAGGCTTCACTTCTGTAGCCTTGCTTCCGAGTCTTCTAAAGTTTCTGAGTCATTACACTCTTAGCTTAGAGTCATCAAATTAAGATCAAGTTCAGCAGAGGGGTTTTTTTTGACAAGGTTTTCTCTCCTTTTCCCAGAATGCTTATTTCAGCTTCTGTCTGCATACACTTAGCAAACTCCTTGTCACAAAAGCATATGTCTTCTGTGTAGTCAAAGCCTTCTTGCTGACTAGCCTTGAATATATGAGGAAAAACCTTCTTGTTCTTGTGAGAGGAGCCAGTAATAACATCTGAAGTATGATCTTCTGAATTTCTCTTCTGAGCTGATCACAAATCCTTTGGTTGCGTTCTGCAGCATCTTCATCACCATATCATCCATCTGATTTCTGAGAGACATCTTCAGAACACATATATTCTGATCTTCATGATATAGAGCATCTAACTTCCATCAGGCTTCATCTATTGATTTTGTTGATTGAATCATATGCAGATCCAGTCTAGATACAATATCATCAAACTTGGATGCATCAAATGACACAGTCTAAATGACAATTATGTTCTTGCAATGCTGAGCTAACTAGAGGAGTTAGTTCATCAAGAGGATTTGCTTCTAAAAGAGGATTTCTACTGACTTATTCATGCTGAATAACACCAGAGACTTAAATCCCTTTTTAAAAGCAGATTGAATGACTTCAGTCAATGTATCTTTCTAAACAGCTAGACTTCAGGATCTAATCATTATGAACTTTTGATAAAGAATGTCTGATAACATCTGACCAATTACAGTTTGTTCAACTGAGATAAAATCTCAAGTTAACAGAACTTAATTATCCATGCTACTTCTAATGAACATACAGAGTTCATCTTACATCATATCCATGATGAGTTAGTGAACTTCTTTACACGAAACATCTACAGGTTTCTTTGAAGCTTCTCAAGAACAACAACATTCTGATGCCTTGAATCAGGAGGATCATTGCTTCAAAATTTGAACTATCTTTGTTCCATCCCTTTTCTGCAGACTCTTATTCTGAAGTTCCTATCAGTCAAATTCATTAGCCAACAATATTTCTTTACTTACTAAAGATAATACCCAATGAGCTTTTCATGAGAAAGTCAAGAGTGGACTAATCTGTTTCTTAAAAACATCTCATACTCACATCGAAATAATCTTCAGCAAACAAGATTTCTTGCTTTCTGATGATTTGATATTTTTGAGCGAATACGTTGTATATCAAAACGTATTACAAGATAAGCATTCAACAGAAAACTACTTATCTGATGAATCTCTCTTGTCAGCTGATTCTTCAATCTTCTTCCAAGCTCTAGTGGAGAAGATTTTGTTGTTGAAAACTTCAAAACTTCAAACTTGAACTAATCACTGACTTGCTCAAGATAACCCATTAGATTACAATTTTAGTACTCATCATTCTCAAAAACTGATATGAGACTGAAATTGTAAGAGAGGTGAAAAATCCCCAAGAGTATTTCTTCACACAACTTATGGATCTTTATCTGACACTGTTAGGTGTTTGATATCCATCAATAACAGAACCAGGTGTTGCACCCCAAATTTTGACCCCTTAGATCCTCCTCATCATTTTAGGATCATATTCATTTGATTAACTAACCTTAACCCATTTCAGGTTTATCCTTGTCAAGATGCAGATGAATCAGGGTTCCGTACCGTCAAAAATCGAGGCTTCAATGGTCTGTTCAATCAATATTTTGAATTGATTCTCTATAAAACATCACCAAATGTACTCCATTGGGTCAAGTATGAATCCAATTTGAGGTTGTCACCCAGGAATTGAGAACAATGCAGTTCAGGATACTCGATTAGGGTTCCCAATCAAGAAAAGTCAATTGTAGTTTGACTTTTGATTTAAAAAGTGCTCCAATGGTAGGATCATGTTCCATGAAGTTCCTATGGCTTAGTAAAGTCTACTCAAGAAGTTTCAAGGCCTCAAGATACCCGGAACATCAATAGTCGACTCGGTAGTCACCGATTGATCGGTCAGTTGACTGAAACGTCAACTCTTCAACCATAAGGAATTTGACCTAATGATATAAATAAAAAATGTTCCTTATTTCATATTACACCTTCCCATAAAATTGAATGACCATTGGATCAAGGTTGAGGAGTAATTGCAAAAGTCGGGAATTAGGGTTTTGAAAGGGGCAAGACCATAACTCCTCAACCACACATCCAATTGAGTTAGTTCAAAGCTCATTGGAAAGCTCATGACAAGTCCTACAAAAGTCCCAAAGTGATCCCTGATCAGAAAATGCATAGATTTGGAGTTATGACCAAATTCATTTCAAGAAGGGAAATAACTTAGAAAAATTCTAAGTTATTTGGCCTTTTAGGTATGTTTTTCAACAACTTTGAGAGGTCTTTTGACCTAGTTTCAGTGGGAATTTGAAAATCTCAAAAGGATGAAAGTTGTAGAGCTACATGAGGGCTTTCTAAAATGTTGTAGAACTCCTCAATAGCCTTTGTGAGCTGAGAGTTATGAACCATGGAAGTTGGGGCTGCCACACTTGAAGTCACCACTTTAATCCTTTCCAAAATTCAAATTTTAACAACTTTGACCACCCTCAGCCCTTGGATCATGATCCATTCTGATAATGTGAAGCTTAGATGAACGGAAAACTAGAAGAAAAGAAGGATTGATGGGCTTTGCAACTTGCAAGCAAGTGGCTAATCTAATAATCATTTAAAGGAGGAAGAAAGAGAAACTTTTTGAATGAGTTGTGCAGCTGCAGTCCCCTACTCTCATAGCTTCACTTCAGTCACCTCATCCCTCTCATTTAACTTGATATTTTGCCCAGCAATTTGCCCAAGAACTGATGAGAAAATCTACCACATGATCTTGGCAAGATTTCCTTCAAAATCTCCCTCCAAAAATGGAAAAACCAAGGCTGCCCTCACCCTCACTCTCCCTATAAATAGAGGCCTTTCTCTATGTTGTGAACCACACCAGGGCTATCAAGAATACATAGAAACTCATAGCTCTCTCATTTCCTTTCTTGCTTGAAAGTGCATAAATTCTCAAAATCACCATTTTCCACTTTTCATGCCATTTCTTGTTCCAAACACCAAAACACTTCAAAGACCATATACACAATCTTAAAATGGCCATTTGAAACTGTTCCCATCATTACTTTCATCAAAAAACTCATCAATCTAAAAGTCAACCTTCATACCTTCATATTTTGACTTTTATGCACTTTGGGAGCCAAATCTCTACTTAAGGCCTTTCCTACCACTTCAACACCCCCAAAACCTCATATATATCTTGTTTCAACTGTCCAAAAGCTCAAAAACCAGTTGGGAGGTTCATTACTCAAACTGTCCTAATAGTTGCTTATTGCTTCAAGAGGAAGCAAACTCCAAATTTGTGCCAAAGAAGAGGATCTCTGGGTTTCTTTGCTTTCTAGCTTGCTCAAGAAAGTCTATAAGAGGCATGTAATCCTAAGCCTCTTTATTATAAATCACATTGTCATGTCTTGTAATTTTGAAATTCTGTTTTGAAAAACAATGGTCATGCTGTCCCAAAATTGCTCTTTGTCAAGAGCTTGTGTTCATTGCTATGTTCTTGCTTTTGTTAAAATATAATGTTTATGAGGGATATGTAATGTTGATTTGCTGTCAAGAATGAGCTTTGTATATTAATTCCAACAATTTTGAGGAACTTGTCCACAAGAATAGCTTTAAGAGGTCTTAACATGAAATGTTGTTGTGCTTGATACAAATCTATCAGTTCTTGTTATTTATGATATTTGAATTTCTTGTTAGTTATTTCCTGAGGTTTCCCTGCCCATAGGTCATGTATGAATCTAGAGTGGCTTTTGTTTCACAATTGTGATGTTAGTTTCAGTTGCCATACCATTTTCATGAATGTTGTGCCAAGATGTCATGTGCCTGCCTGATTTGCCTTAAAATTGCTTGACCTGTATCTGTTGGCTAGAATTTTCATGTTGTCTTTGTGAATACTTCATTGGCTGTCGTCATGAACTGCTTGTATGCAGAATTTGTTGAATTTGTGAACTGTGTGTTTGTTGCAGCTGTTTTCAAATGATTTGACCATGATGGATTGTGAATGTATCTTCCAAGAATGTTTCATGTGTGTGTTAACCATGACCTGAGCTGTTTTGAGATTATTGCATTTTGTTCATACACATTTGCCATGAACATACCAATTTCCATGATAAGCTGACTTTGACTAATCTTTATGCCTAGAACCATTAGATGATATGTTTGTAATTGGTGTCTGGTATTTGCATGACAAACCTACCCTGCATTTTCAAAACAGTTGTCCACCTTCAAACTTGCATTTTCAAAGCTTTATATTACCAACATGTCTAGTTCTGTTTCAGTTTGCTTCTCATTGATCTATGAGCTTAGAATCATCATTTAACATGTTTTAAGTTTGTGTGTGATGCATAACTGTCTTGAATATGCCATGACCTATCTTGCTGCATAATGAGCTTGACTTGCATTTCATAAGTGCCAACATACCAAATTCTGCTTTGAATGAAATATGCCTGAATTTTGAGTATGATCTCATCTATTTTCATGTTTGTGATGTGTGTGTATCATTTACATGACATGAAACCACTCATTTTGGACTTGCCTCATCATCTTGCTGTCAAACAGCTTTTTTGCAAACCACAGCTGCACACACACCATACATTCATTCTGTTTGAAGCATTTTTGGATTATTTCATGAGCATTAGATCATTTGTCAACATGATTAGGGCTTGTATGTGTGTATGAACCAGACCTCACTTGAAATGTGCCAATTTGTACCTCATCCTGCTATGACAGCCTGCCATACTTGCAACCTTTGAGCCATTTTTTTATTGTATTTATTTTATGTTCAATCTTGAGTTGTAGAGCCATCTATGGACACATTTAAAACTTGTGTGTGGTGATTATTTGGTCTAAAACTGTTCCATTCCTGTCATGATTTCCATTATGCATTTCATTTGTTAATAAGCAACTAGTGAACCATTTTCATTTCTGTTTGGTTTGTGACTGATTTTGAAGTGTAGAAATACTTGTTGACTTGTTTATAGTTTGTGTGTAAAGTTTGTTCAACTTGAATCTGCTCAATTCATGACATAACCTCAAAAATGCATTTTTTCAAATTTCACATGGCATTCTAATGTCAGTTCTGTTATTGGTGCATTATCTTGGCATTTGGTTGTTACCATCTTTTTGTTTATTGGATTTTAAGTAAGTTAGGGTGAGGTTTCATGAATTTCATGTTTGATTTGATCAAGTGTGAAATATATCTATTCTGGCCATTTGATTGGAAACCTTGACAGCAGAACCACTTTGCCCTTCTAGCCTCACTTTTAAACTTGTAAATCTGCTGTGTATTTTGGTTTTGAGTCTGCAGTCACACTGCTATTCTTGTTTTCCAAACAAATTAAGCCATCTCTGTTCAGTTTTGAGGCATTGTTATGATGACAGTTCTTTGATCTAGGTTGGATTACTCCTTGCCTCAGTTTTGTGTGGATGTGTAAGTCTTTTGCTGCAGCATGTCTTTAGCTTACCCCTTGGTGTTTGTGTTCTAGATTTTGGATTTAACTTAACAACTTTAGGCTTCCAATCTTCAAGTTAGCAGTAGAACTAGAAGTTTGTTAGATTTGGACTAAACTTTGTGCGTATGGCCTGTCACAGTTTGTTTTGTGTTTGGTTGATATGTTGATCACTTGGTTTTAGCTATGTTCATTAAAGCAACTCACATGCCTTTTCTTTATTCTGCTGCATTATGACTTTTTTTTTTGTTGGATTTAGGTGCATATCAAGATTTAAGTATGTTTAGGCCTTTACTTATCCATTTGCATCTATTTTGATCATGAAAATACCAAAGTGCATCCCAAAACTCATATTTGCGTGTTCATTCGAATCTTGTTCTTTGTGCATCATTTTAAGAAATCGTTGTTACCATCATCATCCTTGTGAAAAAACAATCATGTTAGACTTTAATTTTGTTGATTTTGGTGTTGATTTGATCTGGTTTGGAACCTTCATGCCTTTGGTCATAATTGCTTGCATTTGGCCCAGATTTTCTCTGCACAAGAAGCCTTAT